>CM012451.1:2764868-3122730 GCA_003999625.1 Oryzias javanicus | reverse complement strand
TAGGTATTATGACATTCAGGCTCCAAAAACATGATTTTATCTATGTCGATGTCTCGGTCTCCCCCAACTGCTTGGAGGACTTTGGACACGATGACTTACATAAATGTAAATAAATACAAATACTCTATTCCAAAACCTTAGAAAAAAAAAAAATTAAAAGGCTTTGAAATTAGCTGGCCCCAATTTAGATTTAGACTTTGGTCAAAATGTAGCAATAAGTTTAGTTAGTAATATGTAGGTATTAGTGGTAAAAAAAATAAGGTAGAATTGTAGGTAAAACAGAATTTTGTCTATGTCTATTAGTTTAGTTAATTAAATGTAAGTATTATAATTATACCTGGTGAGGCAGTGACGTCGGCGGGAACCTTCATGGAAATGTTCTATGCATCAAGCATAGCCGGACAGTCGTCTCATGATCGGAAGATAGTGGGTTCGATTCCCTGCCCGCCCATGTGTCGAAGTGTCCTTGGGCAAGACACTGAACCCCAAATTGCCTCTGGTGGGAGGTTGGCGCCAGTATTCTGCAGCGGAGCCACCACCAGTGTATGAATGTGTGTGTGAATGGGTGAATGGGTCTGTGACTGTGAAGCGCTTTGGGCCCTCGAAGGAGGGTAGAAAGCGCTATACAAGTATACGCCATTTTAGCAGTATGTAGGTATTATGACATTCAGGCTCCAAAACATGATTTTATCTATGTCGATGTCTCGGTCTCCCCCAACTGCTTGGAGGACTTTGGACACGATGACTTACATAAATGTAAATAAATACAAATACTCTATTCCAAAAACCTTAAAAAAAAAAAAAAAAATTAAAAGGCTTTGAAATTAGCTGGCCCCAATTTAGATTTAGACTTTGGTCAAAATGTAGCAATAAGTTTAGTTAGTAATATGTAGGTATTGGTGGTAAAAAAATAAGGTAGAATTGTAGGTAAAACAGAATTTTGTCTATGTCTATTAGTTTAGTTAATTAAATGTAAGTATTATAATTATACCTGGTGAGGCAGTGACGTCGGCGGGAACCTTCATGGAAATGTTCTATGCATCAAGCATAGCCGGACAGTCGTCTCATGATCGGAAGATAGTGGGTTCGATTCCCTGCCCGCCCATGTGTCGAAGTGTCCTTGGGCAAGACACTGAACCCCAAATTGCCTCTGGTGGGAGGTTGGCGCCAGTATTCTGCAGCGGAGCCACCACCAGTTTATGAATGTGTGTGTGAATGGGTGAATGGGTCTGTGACTGTGAAGCGCTTTGGGCCTTCGAAGGAGGGTAGAAAGCGCTATACAAGTATACACCATACGCCATTTATTGTTTGGGCTTTTTTTAAAAAAAGGCCAAATGGTAAGTTCTTCTTACAACAACGCACTGAAAAGTGCATATTTTTCCCCTCCGTGAGCCGCCACCTTACCGTGGTGGGGGGGTTTGCAAGCTCGAGTGATCCTAGGAGCTAAGCTGTCTGGGGCTTTTGCCCCTTTAGGGTCTTCCATGGCAGACAGGTCCTGGGTGACGAGCCAGACAAAGAGCGGTTCATAACATATTTTACATTGAGAAGCAGAAGACAATTCTACTACTCTCCCTGGATTGGCATCACCAGCGCCCCACCCTGGTGCCAGGCCAGGTGTTGGGACTTGCCGAGTCCCGGCATTAAGGAACAACGTGGAATAACTCTCCTGTAGGCCAATCACCTGCAGGAGAGCTCATTAGGAGCTGGTGTAAAGTGGTATGTGGTCAAGGAATTTGGCTTTTGGAGGGAAGGAGCCTGTGCAGGAGGTCAAGGGGTACCATCTGGATCAGGGAGTTAACTCCAGGCCTCGAGGGCTGCAGTGTCAGCATGATTTCCAGATATCCAAGCCCTACTCATGACTGATTACCTGGTTCAGGTGTGTCCATCCCATTCGAACATACCAGAGCAGGGAATGTTGGAAAACATGCAGGAGTGTGGCCCTCGAGGCCGAGAGTTGCCTGTGGCCTGTGGCCTCACCTCCACACAGAGCCTGGGCTCTGGTTGGACTCTCAATCATTCTCAAGTTACTTATGGTGAGAGGTGGCAGACTAGTATGGGCTTACTCATGAGCCCCCAGCTCAGCCCCTAAATGTTGGAGTTCATCCCAGCAGACGAGAGGGTCATGTCCCTTTGCCTTTAAGTGGGAGATAGGTCTCTGACTGTGGCTTTTGCTTACGGGCTGAACAACAATTCAGATACTAGAAAGTGGCCCAATGGGGGACTCCATTGTCATCCTAAATTTATTTTCACAAATTCTTTCAAATTTCACCCAATTTATATGCATGACAGTGCTCATATTTATACCATTACAATTACCAAATCACATAATTTTTGTTTTACTTAAATTTAGTCAAAGTTTATTTACATCAAACCACATCTTCAGTTTTTCCATCTTTGTCTTAAAGGGGCGCTACCATGAAAATTCTACTTTTTGAGGTTCGAAATGCATTTTACAGTCCATTCCTCACTATAAAGAACCCCAAAACGGTATTTTAATCCGTTTATGGATTTAAGAGTAATCCTCTAAAAACTGCAAAGTCTGCAACAGCCCTCCCATACCACGAAATTTTAAAGTTTAATGAATTTCCAAAATGTAAAAGACTATACATTTTTGCAGGATTGTCTAATTACAGCAGAAAATACAGCTGGATAGATCTGATATTGATCACCATTTTTATTACAATGCTAATGTTAGCTTGGGGTTGTGAGGGGCTGTAAGCTAGAGGGGGAGCTCAAAAACAGAGGGTGATGGGTGAAATGAAATCCTGCTGCTCTGCAAAAACTAAATAAACCTCTAGGATTATCTTTTGTACATTGAAGTTTAAACATCTTGATGACATATTTGCACATATCATTCATTTTCATTCTCAGTGTTTGTAGAAAGTATGCATGACACGCGTCTGATCTGTGTACCCAAGCATAACATCACATGACTGTTCCACTTACTCTGAAGAACTCATTGATGTCGTCTTTTGTCAGAGTTTTCAAATGCTCGACTTCAATGCTGTCTGGGACAGAATGTGGAAACAGAAATGTCACCATTTTCACATTCGGCAAACAACTCCATGCTCCAGACTCAGAGGAACTTTTTACATAGAAATAACAATAAATCTCCTTACATACATTTCTACTCAACAAGCCCAAGTATTGGTTATAATAGAAGAACATTCATTCAGACTGAAGAAGAGAGGTGTGATCATCCTCTGGCTTCTCCCTCTGTGACTGAACAGTACTGACAACTACAGAACTTGAACATGTTTTTTTGGATATTACACAAACAGTATTTTGGAGTAGCGTTCAGCCAATAAAGCATAACTGTGAGTTCACAGAAACATAAGGACGGTCCACATCACTGACCTCTGTCAAAGTTGTACTGCTGAGAGATGATCTCAGTCCAGTACTTGGCACACTCAGCAGACAGCTTCTTGGGCTTGTCCAGACGGCGGATGGCCAGAGCCTGGATGTGTTTCTGGAAGACCTCCTCACTCATCTCCTCCAGGACCTTCTCCATGGAGAGGAGGAACGCCTCCACACGGCTCTCCAGGTAGTGGGGGGCCTTCTCTGACTGGATGATGAGGCGCAGGCCCTGCACTCCCTCTGCACACCGAGGTCCACTGAACACTATATACCCTGGAGGAAGCAGAGCAGAAGATCTCAGCTGAGGTGTGTCTTTGAAAGCACCAGAAAATTCAGCTTTTCTATTTAGATTTAAAAAAGGACATTCTGCGCGCTTTAAAAGGCTTTTCCGTTACAGTCTTACATGACCCAGCGCCACTAGATCACCATAAAAACGGTTCATGGATGATCTGGCAGAAGAGCTCCAGCAGCATGTTGCTGTGGGTGCTCTGCATGTCCGTCTGGTAGTAGATCAGAAAGCCACAATTACCGTGGACCTCGTTCTCCTGCTGGTAAACATACCAGCTACCTGAGAAGAACAACGTGTCATCTGTTAATAAACTGATTCACATCATTGTCTTTTAATTTAAAGCCTCACTGTTCATTAATCAAATATCAACATTCTATTGTAGTTTGTATTTTTAACTCATTCGACAGAGATCAAGAGCCTGAAAAGACATGATGAACCGTCTGTTATCATGTGTGAGGCCGACGCAATTCAAAGTCATACAAACAAAAACTAAAGAATGGAAGAATTTAAACAGGGATTCATTTAATACCAATTACAAACATTAATGAAAAAAATAAATAAAAAGACAGTGAGTGTACAGTTGTTTAGAGCAGGGGTCCCCAAACACCATCAGAGACCCTTTTTTTTTTCTTTTTCTGTCAATCTGGACACATGATTGAGACCCTCATAGAATGTGACTTTTGATTCCACCCTACTACAGTCCTTCGATCAGAACTCTCCCAAATCCTGTCAAATAGACCAGAATACAGAGTTCTCTTTCCTCACTGCAGTTCAGCTGCTCTCAGTGCGATCATGCTGCTGCTTTCTCTCTTTTTTTTTTTTTTTTTTAAACAGCGCACCCTGTTCTGCATCCTAATTGGCTAGAGACCTTGTTAATCAATCTTTTCCATGCCTGAGCAGAAACGCTCAGCTCCTCAGACCCACATCAATCTGTGATCTGGATCAGATCTTTTCATTCTATAATCCTGGATTTAAAAATGTTCATGTCTGTCTGAGAAAAGTGGAGAAAGTGTGTAGTGAGGAGTTTAACATCTGAAATCTGAATTCGCTGGTTTCATCTTCATCAGTTATTTTTATAACACAATTCCCCTAATAACTGAGAGAAAAACAGAGTGTGTGTGTGTGTGTGTGTGTGTGTGAGTGTGCGCCGTTTACGCACATGAAAGAGATTCAGAACAGAACAAGTTTAACAACGACAAACCACATCAACACAAAAACTTAACAAAATGAGGGACTCTAAAAGGAACAGATATCTGAGAAGATTTTATTGTTATTGATGATAAGAAAACAGAATTTAGAATCTGTGAGAACAGAACTTCAACCAGAACCGACTCCAGAACCAACCTGAGTAGAAACGTGAGAAGAACTTTCTCCAGATCAGATCAGATACTGACAGAAGAAACCAGATCAGATTCACAAAGATCAGATATTTGATATTTCTAAATATCTTTACTATGATTTACAAACCCTCATCGTTTTTTTCTTTTCATTTTGCTCATTACAATTAGTATTTTGTGTTGTTATTGTTGTGTTTTGTGTTGTTTTACTTAAAAAGTTGAACAGTTGAACAAGTGTGCCCACAGGGGTACATTTATAGGGATAAAATATAGTCATTTTACTTTCTATAATAGATCATTTCATATTTATTTCTACAATACTCTGCTAAAAGCAGGGGAAAGATGGCCGCTCGCTGCTTGTATCTTTGCTGATCAGCTCTCCTTCAATCCTACTAAAATCTTTAAGAACTAAAAACATCTTGCAATTTAAATGACATCATCTTGTAAGGATTTATTTGATGACTATCGCCACTTTATTATTTGTGGAATCTGGACTAATTTGAAAGACTTTAAAGGCTCTCTTTGAAAGTGAGGCCTACTGGAGGCCCACCATCATATTAATCACAAAAATGGCTAAAAACTTAGCAAAGGACATGGAGGAAGTGAAACAATCCCTGAACTTTATGTCAGGAGAAATGAAGAAAATGGTGGAGCAGCAGATGGACTTACTGAAGGAGGTTAAACAACTGAAAAAGGTGATTGAAGAAAAAGACAAGAAAATTGAAGACCTGGAGGACAGAGTGGAACAACTGGAGCAATACACCAGAATGGAGAATGTGGTGATATCTGGACTGGAGACCAAACATCGTTCCTACGCCAGGGTCACTGCAGAACCCACTGAGGGGGAGGATGCTCCACCAGGTGAACTGCTTACACTTGAACAACAAGTTATTGACTTTCTGAGCACCAAAGACATTGTTGTTGACAGTAAAGCTATTGCTGCATGTCATACAATTCCTCAAAGACAGTCAAAAAGACAAAATATCGTCATCAAATTTGTCAGTAGAAAAGATAAAAATGAACTGCTGAAAGTTGCTAAAATGCTTAAAGGCACTGGTGTTTATATAAATGAGCACCTGACAAGGAGGAATGCAGAAATTGCTTACCAAGCAAGAATTCTAAAAAAGGAGAAAAAAATACAGGATACTTGGACAAGGAACTGCAAAATAATGATAAAGCTCAAAGGAACACCAGAACAGGCTAAAGTCGTCACCATCAGGAGTATTCAAGAGCTAGAAAAGTACAAATGAAGAAGGAAGACCAAGTGTTTTGTTTGTTTGAGACTTTTCTTTATTTATGATTGAAGAGGACTCAAAAGGAACGAGTGATGATCGTTTGAGTTTATTTTATGAGGATGAAGATCAGGATGGGATGTTGCAGGATATTGACCCAGAAATCCATTTCTACAATGACACTCATTGTGACTGTGAGTATTATTCTGAAGAGGATTTCAAGATGGAACTCAAAGGTTTCTCACGTATACATTTCAACAGTCGGAGTCTTTATTCTAATTTTTCTGAAATTAAGGACTTTTTGAACCAGCTTGATGAACAATTTACTGTCATTGCCATCTCAGAGACTTGGTTAACTGAGGAGAAAGAACTATTAAACAAACTGGAGGGATATCAGTTTTTCTTTCAAAATAGATTGAACAAAAGAGGGGGCGGGGTTGCATTGTTTGTTCGAATGGGTCTAAAATGTAAAGTTGTCCCACGTATGTCATTTTCAGTTGAAAATGAAATGGAATGTTTGACAATTGAAATTCAAAGGGAAGCTTGAAAAATATTCAAATAAGTTGTGTTTATAGAGCCCCAGGTGGATGTTTGGATCAGTTCAATAAGAATATTTCTGAGTTGTTTGAAAGAAGAAGTAATAAGCTGAGTTTAGTTTGTGAAGATTTTAATATTGATTTGTTAAAAACAAAGAGGATATAAAGACAAGATTTTGTAAACACCATGTTTAGTTTAGGTTTTTACCCTCGAATATCAAAACCAAGTAGAATAACTTTAAATAGTGCTACACTAATTGATAATATATTTTTGAATGAAACTGGTTTAATAACAAAAAGCGGACTTCTTTTGACTGATATTACTGATCATCTTCCTATTTTTGTTGTAATTGAAATGGAAAACAATCAGAAAATGAAAGAAATTGAAACAATGAATATTATTTTTAGAGAAAAAACACCCTCATTAATTGAAGCAATGAAAGAGGATTTGTTTCAGTATGACTGGCAAGAAATCTATGTTGATGACGTAAATGATTCTTACAGTATTTTCTTAAATATTTTTATGAGAATTTATGATTTCTACTGCCCATTGAAAACACAAAAGAAAAAAATCTTAACTAAATCAAAACCTTGGATGACTAAAAGTCTGGAAAATGCTTGTAGAAAAAAGAACAAATTGTATTGAGATTTCATTAATAATAAAACGGATGAAAATGAGATAAAGTATAAAGCTTACAAAAATAAATTAGTAGGTATAATGAGAAAACAAAAAAGAGCCTATTATGACAAGTTACTGCAGAGATATGTGAAAGATATTAGAAGTACCTGGAAAGTAATTAATAATGTAATACAAAAGAAAAAAGACAACTGTTTTCCAAATTATATTAAAAAAGATAATGTGACCATTGAGGACAAACAGGAAATAGTTAATGAGATTAACGATTTCTTTGTAAATGTTGGTGCTAAACTGGCTGAAAAGATACCAGCTGTGAGTGACATGAAATGCAAAATAGATTGCAATATGAACACAATGTTTTTAAGTGGAGTAAGTCCAAGTGACGTGCTTGAAGTTGTTCATCAAATGAAAAGTAAAACATCTACTGACTGTCATGGCATTGACATGTCCATCATTAAGGAAGTCATTCACAGTATTCTCGAACCACTTACTTATATCTGCAATAAATCCTTCTCTAGTGGTGTTGTTCCAGACTTGATGAAAGTTGCTAAGGTGGTTCCGATATATAAAAATGGAAATAAGGAAATTATATCAAACTACAGACCAGTTTCACTGCTACCACAGTTTTCTAAAATTCTGGAAAAATTATTTGCTGTTAGACTTGATGCCTTTTTTACTAAATATGATTTATTAAATGAGAGTCAGTACGGATTCAGGAGTAACTGCTCGACTGCACATGCTGTTATGGAGTTTGTGGAAAATGTTGCAACTGCCATTGATCAAAAACTCAATACAATAGCTGTTTTTGTTGATTTAAGCAAAGCGTTTGATACCATTGATCACTCTCTTCTGTTACAAAAATGTGAATATTATGGGCTGCGGGGTAAAACACATCATTGGTTAAGTAGTTATTTGAAAAATCGGGTTCAGTATGTAAACATTAGAAATACAGATTCTTATTTAGAAAATATTTTTTGTGGACTCCCACAAGGTTCAGTCCTTGGACCACAGTTATTTTCAATTTACATTAATGATATTTTTTTGATGTCAAACAAGTTAAAATGTATTATGTTTGCTGATGATACTAATATTGAATGTTGTTGAACAGGAATTAATTTGGTAAAAAAATGGTTTGATTATAACAAGTTATCTCTGAATGAAAACAAAACTAAATTTATGATATTTTCTGGTAATAGAAAGGTTGAAAATGTTAAATTATATTTAAATGATGTAGAAATCCAATATGTTAAGGAAATAACATTTTTAGGAGTAATAATTGATGATAAATTGTCTTGGAAATCTCACATAAATCATATAAAACGTAAAGTATCTAGATCCATCGGTATTCTGTTTAAAATCAGTGATGTATTGAACAAAAAGAGTTTGTTTCTTGTCTATTGTTCACTAGTCATTCCTTATCTTTCATATTGTGCAGAGATCTGGGGAAATGCAGGGAAAACTATTATTGAATCATTATTTAAACTACAAAAAAAGGTTATTAGAATAGTCAACAGAGCAGGATATTGTGATCCAACCAATTCGTTATTTTGTTTGAATAATAGTTTAAAATTAAAGGAAATTGTTTATGTCAAGGTATTAGAAATTGTCTATAGAGTAAAACATAATTTGGTTTCAAAAAATATACAGAAGCTGTTTACTTTAAGGGTTAGTCAGTATAATTTAAGAGGTCTGTATTATTTTGAACAAGTTAAAGTTCGAACTAATGTAAAGATGAGATGTGTTACAGTTCTTGGTGTTAAATTATGGAATCAATTGAATGATGAATTCAAATTAAGTTCTTCACTTTTACAGTTTAAAAAAAGTTTAAAACGTAAATGTTTGAACGATTATAATATAAAAGTATGTTTGAACATATTATGTATTTTGTTTTTGTAAATTATTTTCTTTTGTATCATTTTTTTTGATCAGCATAGATATTGTCAATCTTCAAGGAAAGGCATTGAATAAGCTTAAAAAGCTTCTGCCTATTCCTTTTTTTTTTTATTGGTTGTCTGTTTGTATTGTATATTGTGTTGACTGTACAAATGGGAACTAAACCAATAAACTTGAACTTGAACTTAAAACAATCGAAGTGACTTCCGGCAGTACTAAACCCCTGTCAAACTAAATAGACAGTTTGATTCATGTTTAGCAGCAAACAGTGTGGAGGAATCGTCAACACCTCAAATGTGACTCAATCACTGGAAAGAACTAAGATTCTCCAGAAGCCCACATTACCATCCCTCAAACACCGTGCTTAACAGCATCAAACCAGCAAACTAAAAACAAATGATTTTCTTTGTCTGACGATCCGGAGGTGTGTACAGATGCTGAGAGCATACGTTAGCTTCAGGCTCTTTTTAGATGAGAGGACAATCTAACATTAACAAATGACATTTCTCAGCCTTCCTTTAGCAGGGGGATCTGCAGAATGAGTTTTGTTTTGTTTTTCTCTCATGCACGATCCATCTTCAACATCAAATTCCAAAGAATCCTACACTTTTATTTGACATTCTAAACCAAATTTAGTAAAAGACTTACAATCAGGAACTTGAAAGGCTCTGTAGAGAATCAACTGACGTGGAAGGAGGGGCTTTGTGTGAGCATGCTCAGTGAGTGTGTCCTCCACCATTTGCATCATGGTAAGAGCAGACTAGAAAAGAGACACAGGAGGGAAAACTAAACACACCTGTTCAAATACAGGAACACCACGAGAATCACAAGCATCAGGTTACAGTTTCCACAGAGACAATCAGAGGCCTCCGAGCATCAGCCTCCCGACACCGGGATGACAATCTGCTGGATACATTCATTTAGGAATAGTCTTTGGGATTTGTAGTGGCTAGAGGTAAAGAAATATATATTGTTTTAGCATAAAACTATAAATGTCACAGGGAAAAAATCATGTTAAACACAATATAATGAAATGAAAAGCAACAATCATAAAAATATATATATATATTTTCCAAAATGAGCATTTATAACAACAACAACTTGAAACAAACCTCTTTAGTGATGTTACCATGAAATAAGGCTTCAATGTGTAACCGTGACAACAGCTGAGCTTGGAAGATGTTCAGGTGTGGGAGGGTCACATCTGGAACACAGATCGGGGATCTGCCATCAAGATAGAGAATCACTGCAGAGATTCTCTTACAGGACATTAAAGGCATACGTTCAGTCATGGAAATTGTGCCGTTTTGATACATAAGGGGAATATGATGAGTCTGAACCCTGCAGAGACTTTAGCTTTGATTCTGCAGTTTGCTGGTTTAGAGAATTTCCAGCAAAACCTTCGTCATAAAAATACAAGAGATGAGCATCAATGAAAGCTTCAGGGGGGAGTCATTAATCAAAGATAAGCAGCAGAAAGTAAAGGAGGATGCTGGAAAGAGAGAGGAAGGAGCATGTCACTGGCTGTAGGCCAAGCCGAAATATTTACAACCTTTATTTATGTTAACATCCCACAGAAGCGTGTCCATCTGCTCCAGCGTATTTAACCCTTCCGTTCTCCTTAGCTTGTTTACATTAAAAGTGGGGTCATCTGGACACCACAGGACAGTGCGCTGAACTTTTTTTTTTCACTGATTTCGGAGTTTCACTAATGTCCATGGCAGACATAAAATCCTGTCCCCCTTCGTCCACATTTGTCATGGAAGAAATCGCATAACAAAATGTGGTTGGAGCCATCTGGACCCCAAGGAGAGCGGAAGGGTTAAGATGCAAACTGGGACCCTACACTAGATTTAATTTGCTCTAGAAAAAAACAAACTAGAACATGATACAGTTGCTCAGCTTTGCTTATTTGTGTTACAGACAAAGAATCACATGTCACAGGCTTTAATGAATCATTTAACTCAACTGGAGGGCTAAGACCAGAGTAACAAAGGTTACCATGGTAACACAGCACATTGAAGTGGTTTCAGATCTGGTTGATCCAGAGGAAGAGAATGAGAATTTCATGTAGTTTCATGTAGTAGGAGATGATGCTGAGTTGTGGGGTTAATGGGGTGATGGTGGTGGACCCATCGGGCTTTTGGGCTGCTATTCCCAAAAAGAACGGGATGACTGATCCGTTCTAAGGAAAGAATGACGGGGGCCATGCAGATTCTGGGCTGAAAGCGAGAACGCTGAGGATGAAACATGACTGGATCTTCCAGCATGACAATATCACATCACCACGGCAACCCAGGATGGCTACGAAACAAGAGAATCTGTGGAGAAGAAACTGAAATTCTAGATTTTGCTGGACAGTCTGGAAACAGCACAGCTCTTGAGGAGATCTGCATGAAGGAATGGACCAAAATAGCAGAATCAGTGCAAACCTGCTAAAGATATACAGGAAACCTTTGAACCCTAGCATGAACAACCAGGGTTACATCACAAAGTATTGGAATAAACTTCTGTTATTATTTTTCTGCACCATGATACGAAAAATACTTTGAAAGTCAAAGTCACTTGAAGTGTCTCTACGATGACCATTACAGATCAAACTCCTCTTTTGAAGTTGGAAAACTTTCAGAATCTGGGACTAACAAATGTTTTTTGTCCAGTGTTATCAACTTTAGCTCCAAATGTCATTTCTTTAAACTCAATCTTACACCAGAACTATCTCTTTCTTCTGTTTTATTTCATAATATTCCTCAATTCTACAATAGAGCTGCAATTGTATGTTTGCTTTAAGACTGTTGTCTGTAAATTTTTACTCCAACCACCTTTGACTTACATAACTGACACTGGAGAATGTTTTACATTTGTTTCTAGGAGCCTGACAGACAGGAAGAAGCTGGCTCCAACCTTCCAGAGCGTCCAGGAGTTCCTCTTTGGTCCAGGCCACCTCGGTCATCAGCAGGCCAAGGTGATGCATGGCTTGTCGGTGAGGCTGCTCGGCCCCAAAGTTATTCAGAAACCTCTGGTACTGAGAAGAGACGGCAGAAATGTAAACATAAACCTTTGAGAAGTACGGGCTATCCATCGCTGTGCTCTGTGGAGCTGAATAAAGTTCTAACAGAACTGAGCCAAGCTGTTCAAAGAGCTTACAACTTACTTCTTCTTTAATGATGTCAAAGCGCAGCTGGTTTATCTTAAAGGTCACCATTTTCTGCACGATTTCCCTCAGCAGGATGGACTGTCTGTCGTTGTAGCCTTTGATGGAGAGCTGCAGAAAGCCACAGCACATTTCTGACTTAAATATTAGTATGTAAAGACATTTTAGATTGAAAAAAGGATTTTTAATAACAGAAACAAGTCATCATCGCAGAGATGGAGGTCCAGACCAACACCACTGTGTCCCAGCGTGATACATCTCAAGCCTTAGTCTCTACTGCCCTTACAGGTGGATGCAGGTCACCAGAGAGGGAAAAACCAGCAAACCTCTGCCTGTGCAGGTGACCTGCAGGACATCTCACGATTGTAGACCGCTCGATGAGCACGTAAAGACATCGTGTTCATGCAGATTTTTCTATGGGCATGCTGCGGGCGACAGGTTGTAGTGAACACTTACCAACATGTAAGGGTAAGTAAGGGGGAGTAGGTGAGATGCAGGCGTGCTGTATGGATGTTTCCTGTTTTCTACCTCCCAAACTCAAGCTAGAGGTCTGTTAGAGCTGTTCACGTGAGAAGTGCACACTCCTAGCATGCAGTCTGACATTACAAATGAGACAATCAATGTGTAGATGTAACTGATCTAAGACCTTTTGTGCACGAGTACAAAAGTTAAAAATGCAAAAAATTCAATTTACACATGCACAACTTAAAATTACGACAGCTTGAAACTATACACAAAAATCTTTCAGAAGTAAACACAAATCTCTTGTTACACACACTAAACCACATTTACGAACAACTCTAAGTGACGCGTTTAAATGCTGCTAGAATGCTGGGTCATCAGAGTTTTCTTATCAGCCGCTTTCAACTTAGATTATGAATAAAATCTGGAGAAAACTTGACAGTTTCATTTGTTTTAAATTCATCCACAAAATATGTTGTATGAGTTACAAATCAATAATTACGCATGAGCCAATTGGAGCGAGTCTATTTTCTCTCCATACACAACGATTCATTTTTATGAGGCCCCTTGAGGGGGCTGGATGAGCCGCGAGGGACTGCAGCCGCTCCTCTACGGGCCTGCAGCACCTGTACAGGTGCATGCTGACTGAGCAGTTCGAAACATTTCTAAGTGAGTGGCAAACCATCTTTAGCTTGTTGCCATCTGTGATGTTATTAGGTGGAAAAGAGCTTTCTGTGTGGAACCTGCAGCAGACAGGAAATACCCTGGAACTGTATTATAGGATATTGAACCATCAACTCCTAATTATAGGCTTTGGTTTATAGAGTTGTAAAGCATTTGACGTTCTCTGCAAGCTGATAACATTTTCATTGTAAACACGCCTCCATTCATTTCCTTAATGACTCCAATTCCTTCATTCCTGAGCTGATTGACTTACAATGATGGCGTTCCTCTGAGAGCTTACATCATACTCCAGCCCCGCTAGGAGAGCTGGATATGTGAACTCATTCAGATCATCCTTCAGTAATTTGATCCACAACTCGGTCATGTTCCAGTGCTGAGGATCTGTGTAGATGTAGTGACTAATGAAGGGAAACAAGACAAACACAAAAAGGATAAGTCAATGCAAACACAGCAAAACTCTCGGAGCTGTTTCCCACAGCAGCAGCTCTCCCAACATGTTATGTCTGACGGATGAAAGCGGCATGATTCAGAGCAGCTGCATCCATCCAGAACGCCTGATCAGAATCAAATGTTTCATGTGAACACGCTGTTCAGAACACTCAGGACTCTTTCAGATCCTCATTTTTTTCCAATCAAGACAGGTGGTTATATCGGTTGTTCAATTCAATTCAATTCAATTTTATTTATATAGCCTAAAATCACAAAGAATTTTGCCTCATTGGGCTTCATGCAGGTCATTTTATAGTTGCAAAAAATAGTCATGAACAAGAAAGAAAGATCACTAAAGACTAAACAGACTAAATAAACTGGATATCCCTGCTCTTAGACCCTCCCTCTCGGTAAGGAAAAACTCCCAAAAAACCTGAATCAGGAAAAACGAAGAAACCTTAGGGATTCCCACATGAGGGAGAGATCCTATCCCAGGACGAACAGGCGATACCAGAACTGGTAAGGGAAAATTAGCTTCTACAACTAGGTATTTGAATAGAATTCATTCAGATAAAGCTGCAGATAGAGCTGAGGGACGAGTGGAGATGAAGTCCTCAGTTAGACGAAGCAGAAGTGCAGTCCACGACCAGGAGCAGGAGCGTGGGGGATCCACTTGGATCTGAAATCACTCCCGCTCCCCAGAGGGGAGAGAGAGAGAAAAACAACATGTGAATCGAACTGCACCAACAAAAACATGGAGAACTTAAGACAATGAATAATAAAGAGTAGGAGAGAGAGGAAAAAGAACAGAGAACAGAACCCCAGAGCTGATGTGGAGAACAACTATGATAGAAAATCTAGCAGAACGCTAACCTGTCCAAAGAGGAATGTTTTAAGGCTTTGAAGGTAGAAACTGTGCTGGATCTCTGACATGAGCTGGGAGCTTATTCCAGAGAACAGGGGCTTGATGGATGAAGGTTCTACCTCCAACTGGACTTTTAGAGGTTCTAGGAACTACAAGCAGTCCTGCATTTAGTGAACCAAGTGTTCTGATTGATCTTTAATATAGGATGGGGCCACACCATTCAGAGCCTTATAGGTTAACAGGAGGATTTAGAACTTAATCCTGGATTCAACTGGGATCCAGTGGAGTGAAGCTAACACAGGAGTGATGTGTTCTCTTCTGCTAGTTCCTGCTAACAATCTGGCTGCTGCATTCTGAACAAGATGAAAACTTTTTAAAGAACTTTTAGGGTAAAGAGTTACAGTAATCCAGTCTAGACGTAACAAATGCATGGATGAGTTTTTCAGCATCACTTTTAGATAACATATTTCTGATCCAAGCTATATTGTGAAGGTGAAAAAATGCAGTTCTACAAGCTTGTGATATGTGAGCCTTAAATGATAAATCCTGGTCGAATAAAACCCCCAAGTTTCTAACTGTAGAATTGGAGGCAATATTTACAGCATCCAAGGAGACTATCTGATCTGAGAGATCATCTCTCAGGTGTTTAGGGCCCAGGATAATGACCTCAGTTTTTTCTGGGTTAAGGAGGAGGTAATTAATTGTCATCCAGGACTTCATGTCTCTAATGCAGGAATTCAGTTTCTCTAGGTGGTCATTCTGGTCTGGTTTAATGGATAAATACAGCTGCGTATCATCTGCATAACAGTGGAAATTAATGCTATGTTTCCTAATTATGTTTCCTAAGGGCAGCATATAAAGCACGAACAGGATGGGCCCTAGAACTGAGCCCTGAGGAACTCTGTAGCTAACTCGAGTACAATGAGAAGACTGTCCATTTACATTAACGAACTGGTATCTATCAGATCAATAGGATTCAAACCAGATCAGATCCTCTGATCCCTATGTCATGCTCTAGTCTCTGGAGTAAGATGCTGTGGTCGATGGTATCAAAGGCTGCGCTGAGGTCTAACAGGACCAGAATAGAGATTAGTCCTTTATCTGAAGCCAATAACAAGTCATTAGTAACTCTAACCAGTGCAGTTTCAGTGCTATGGTGAGGTCTGAACCCTGACTGAAAATCTTCAAAGTGACTGTTGTCCTGTAGGTGGCGCTGTAGCTGCTTAACTGCAACTCTTTCTAAAATTTTAGAAATAAATGGGAGATTAGATATTGGTCTGTAGTTGGCCAGAATGTCAGGATCCAGGCTGGGCTTTTTCAAAAGAGGTTTAACAACCGCATGTTTAAAAGACTGAGGCACATAACCTGTTTCTAGAGAGGGATTTATTATGGTTAATATGGAGTCACTAATTAAGGGGAAAATTTCTTTAAAAAGTTTAGTGGGGATTGGATCTAAAAGACAAGTGGAAGTTTTAGAAGACATAATAACTTGGGAAAATCGACGACTTGTCCATTAGTCTCAAGTCTGAGATTGAATCCGTCAGACAGGAGCTGAGGAGCTCAATTGAGCCACTCCAACATGCAGTTGACGCTCATACGACAACTATTCGCGACCTGGAGCGCTCGGCCTCAGACCAGAGCAGCCGCGTCACCGAGATGGAAGCTACTGTTAGCATGCTAGCTAAACAAGCAGCCCGTCTGGAGGAAAAATGCGAGGATCTTGAGGCAAGATCACGAAGAAACAATATTCGGCTGCTTGGTGTACCGGAGGGGGTGGAGGGACCCAGACCAACCGACTTCATTGCCCAGCTGTTACAAGACCTTCTCGGCCTGGAGGAGAAACCTCTTCGAGACCGAGCCCATCGGTCTCTACGTGAGAGGCCGCGAGAAGGGGCCCCACCGCGACCAATCGTGGCAAGGGTTCACTTCTTTCACATCCGCAACCTGATTCTGCAACGAGCTGGTGAAGACTCCCCACTCTCCTACAAAGGCAAGAGGATCTCCGTGTTTCCGGATTACACCTCTGCCATTGCAAAGAAACGAGCGGCCTTCGTCGCGGTGAAACGCACTCTCCGCTCCCACCCGATGGTGAAGTTTGGCCTCCTCTACCCTGCTGTACTGAGAATCACCATGCCGGACGGGAAAGTTCACAGGTTTGAAGATCCTTCTGCGGCCTCTGAGTTTGTTCATAAAAAACTGCAAATAGACATTCCTTGTTAACGGGTTGGACAATCAGTCAGGCTGTGTTCGATACTTCCGATTTCTATTCTGCATTTGAATATTACATTTTAGCTGGGAGCGTTTTTCTCTCCTTTTCTCACTTTCTGTTTACTCTTCCATATTTATTGCTTTGTGACAGACTTGGGTTAATCTGAAAGTTCAAATTGGCATATTTTTTTTTTAATTTAGTTTGCATTTACCCTCACCTAGCACTGCTTAGTTCTTAATTGTGCTACTAGGGAGCGTTTTGGAGTTCTGTTAGTGATGGGGTTTTGGCATGTATCCCAATTGGGGGGATACAGGTGCATGGGGGGTTCACTGGGTAGACTCTGGGTTGTCTCTTGTCTTTTGTGTTGTGTGTTTTTTTATGGTTTATTTAGCTCTCATTTACACTATTTTGATGCTTGCTGTGGAATTAGACTATTTACTGTATCTCATTCTCCATTTTATTTATTTATTTTTTGCTTAGTTTAAAATGGTTCAGCCACTATCAATACAGGGAAATGATGGCGGTGCTCTAAAGTTCATCAGTTGGAATTGCAAAGGCCTTAACTCCCCAATGAAGCGCAATAGGGTTCTGAGTCATCTTAAACATCTGGGGGGGCAAATCATTTACCTCCAAGAAACGCACTTTAAGTCATCTAGTAATCCAATAATTAAGGGTGGGTGGATTGGTCACTCCTATTACTCATCCTTTCATAGTAAAGCTAGAGGTGTTGCAATTTTAATACACAAATCGATACCCTTCACATGCAGCAAAGTGATATCTGACCCTGGAGGCCGTTTTTTAGTTATTAGCGGTAAAATTTATTCCACCCCAGTTTTGTTAGCAAACATATATGGCCCTAATTGGGATAGCCCTGATTTCTTTAAGCAGCTTTTTTCTAATCTTCCTGACTTGTCTACACACTTTTTGATCCTAGGTGGTGATTTAAACTGTTGTCTTAACCCAGTGCTTGATCGCTCCTCCACAAAAAACCACCTCTGTAACGAAATCTGCCAAAGTTATTAACAGTTTTATGAAAGAGTTTTCCATCTCGGATCCATGGAGGTTTTTTAATCCCTCTAGCAAGGCGTTTTCCTTTTTCTCCCATGTTCATCATACTTCTACACGTATAGACTATTTTCTTCTTGATGACAGACTTCTCCCTTGGTTAGCACATGCACATATGAGACGACAGTCATTTCAGATCACTCCCCTGTCACTATGAGTTTACAATTCAAAGACGCTGTTCGATCACGAACCACATGGCGGTTTAATACACGCTTACTCTCATCTGAAAAATTTGTGGAAAAGATTTCTAACCAAATTGACCTCTTTTTAAGTACAAATAAAACCACTGAAGTTTCTGCATCATTATTATGGGAGACATTAAAAGCATTTCTTAGAGGGCAAATTATTTCATTTGTAAGTTATGAGAGGAAACAGAAAAAGACAAAATTGGAATCCCTAACAAAGCGCATCGCTGATTTAGACAGACTGTATGCTTCCGCTCCTTCCCCAGATATATATAAAGAACGTCTCCTCCTTCAATCAGAATTTGACACGCTTACAACAGATCACGCAGTTGAGCTACTCTTAAAATCTAGAAGTCTATTTTATGAACATGGTGATAAAGCTGGCAAACTATTGGCTCATCAACTTCGACAATCTGCCTGTACTCACCAAATTTCACAAATCTCAACACCATCTGGTACAACAATAAACCCTCAACAAATTAACGATCAATTCAAAAATTACTATTCCACATTATATACATCTGAGATTTCTCCAAATAAGCAAGAATTTGACAATTTTTTTTCTAAACTTGAGATACCCTCATTTCACCCTGACATAATCGAAACATTAGAGAGACCCATAACCAGAGAGGAACTTACTGCTGCAATATCTCACATGCAAAGCGGCAAATGTCCTGGACCAGATGGTTACCCAGTTGAGTTTTACAGGACATTCCAACACAAACTAGCACCTATTTTGACAGATATGTTTAATGAATCTTTTAGTTCTGGAAATCTTCCCCAACACTCAACCAAGCATGTATTTCCCTTATTCTCAAGAAGAACAAAGATCCCCTTTCCTGCTCTTCCTACCGACCAATAAGCTTGCTGAATGTAGATTTCAAATTATTATCTAAAATGCTAGCCCGTCGTTTAGAAATTGTACTACCCACAGTAATCTCACCTAATCAAACAGGATTCATTAGAAATAGACACTCCTTTTTTAATTTAAGACGCTTGTTTAACACAATATATGACCGTTCAAATTTTTCAACTCCAGAGGCTGTTATAGCTTTAGATGCGGAAAAGGCCTTCGACCGAGTGGAATGGGACTTCTTATTTTATACTTTAGAGGCTTTTGGTTTTGGTAATAATTTTATCTCTTGGGTTAAATTACTATACTCTTCCCCTGTTGCCTCAGTAAAGACTAATAATATACAATCATCATACTTCCCTCTTCATCGCTCAACTCGTCAAGGCTGCCCCTTGAGCCCTCTTTTGTTTGCTATTGCCATCGAACCCTTATCTATAGCACTCTGCTCAGATAAACATATAACTGGAATTTTTAGGAATGGCGTAGAGCAGAGGGTTTCTCTTTATGCAGACGACCTGCTACTCTATATTTCAGACTTTGCCACCTCTATTCCTGCGGTTCTCAATATATTCAACTCATTTAGCGCCATCTCAGGCTACAAATTAAATCTGACTAAAAGTGAGCTCTTTCCTTTAAATAGCGCAGCGCATGAATACCCTCTCCATGTTTTTCCCTTTAAAGTTACAACACATAGATTTACATATCTTGGAATTGAGGTAACTGACAAGTTCAAAAACCTTTATAAAGCTAATTTTCCTCCTCTACTATCGCGTATTCAAGATGACTTTGATCGTTGGTCTGTGCTTAATCTGTCTTTAGCTGCTCGTATTAATTCTGTCAAAATGAACACTCTACCAAAACTATTGTATTTATTTCAATGCCTACCGATTTTCCTCACGAGTGCCTTCTTTAAAAAAATTGATACTATGATTTTGGAATTTATTTGGAACAAGAAGGTTCCAAAAATTCGCAAAGAATTGCTACAAAGACCCAAAATATTAGGAGGGATGGCTCTACCAAATATAAGATTTTACTACTGGGCAGCTAATCTTAGAATCATCCAGTTCTGGATACACTCATCTCCCTCCCCTCCTATTTGGCTTGAGATGGAGGCCAAATCATCCAAGAGGGTTTCACTCTCAGCACTAGCCCATGCTCCACTCAATAGGCCCCTCCCTATGAACATAAAAAACATAATTATTAAGACCTCCCTAAGAATTTGGAAACAGTTTAGACGCTATTTTGGTCTCCAACGGTATTCTGTACTAGCACCCATCACTGCAAACCACATGTTCCAACCTTCCTTGGTAGATGGGGCATTTAATACATGGTCTAATCTTGGCATTAAGTCGTTTGGGGATTTGTATATTGATGCAACCTTCCCAACATTTGAACAGTTGTCTACAAAGTTCCGTTTACCTAAAGAACACCTTTTCAGATTTTTCCAAATCCGCAGTTTTGTTAACAGCACATTTCCTCAATTTCCTAATGCCCCCACTGAGTCACCTCTAGATACATTTTTTAAATCTGCACCTGCTCTTAAAAAGAATGATATCGTACCTTTACTGTCAGATTGATTCACTTCGATACGCTTCTTTAAACTCTACTAAGATGCTTTGGGAAATGGAGTTGGGAGAGGAAATCGCTGAAGACACCTGGGAGATGGCAATGAAGAGGGTGCATAAATCTTCAATTTGTGCAAAACATGGGCTAATTCAATGTAAAATTGTTCACGCGCCCATCTGACCAAGGTTAGACTTGCTAAAATTTATAAAGAGGTTGACCCGACCTGTGACAGGTGTCATCAGGCACCAGCAAATCACACTCACATGTTCTGGTCCTGTCCTGTTTTACGTTCTTTCTGGGAGGAAATTTTTAGATCGCTATCTGAAATCACAAATCAAATGATAGAACCAAATCCCATAACCGCTATATTTGGTGTACCTCCATCTACCCTCCGGTCCAACTCATATGCAACTTTTCTATCGTTTGTTACATTGATTGCAAGACGTCTGATTCTGCTTAGGTGGAAGTCCTCTAGCTCTCCTTCCCACACAATGTGGATTAAAGATATCATTAAGCTCATGGGTCTTGAGAAGATCAGATGCACTCTAAAGGGATCGTTACTCAAGTTCTATAAAATATGGGACCCTTTTCTGACCTACATTAGAAAGCTGAACTTCTCACTAATTTCAGAGTGACTTGTGGGTTTTAATGGCAAAAGATAGACGTTTCCACAGCATTTTTAGTGTCTTTTAATGTGTAATTTTATTTATTTTTTATTTTAATTTTTAAAATTTTTATTTATGTATTTATTTATTTAATTTTTTTTTTTTTTTTTTTTTTTTTTTTTTTTAGGTCTGTACTTGTGTATATTGTTGTTGGAGGGAGGGAGGGGTGGAGGGGGAAAACACCTGTCTCATTTGAGTTCTAATTTTTATCTTTTTTTTTTTTGTCTTGTTAGTTTTGTAATGTACATCTGTTGATGTTCTTAATATGTGGCTCATTCTACATTGATATATATCCAGGCAATCTGCGGCTACTGTCTACAAGTCCATAGTTAATTTTATACATGCTTTTGTTCTGTTTTTTGTACCAGTTCTGACAAAAAACAATAAACAGTTTTTGGAAAAAAAAAAGAAGACATAATAACTGATGTTATTTCTGTTTGGTCCACAGCAGTGAAGCAGTCAAAGGTTACAGACGTTTCTATGGAGGCCTTTGTTTCTACGACTTCAGCCTGCTTTGGGCTGATGGTGGGAATAACCACATTTAGCTTGTGTCTAATATTTGAGATTTTACTATCAAAGAATTGAAGGAAATCTTCAGAGCTGATAGTAGCTGGAATATGTGGTTCAACCGAGCTGTGGCTGCTGGTCAGCCTGGCTATAGTAGTAAAGAGAAATCTTGGATTATTTGCATTTTCTGCTATTAAAGTTGAGTAGTATTGAGTTCTCGCTCTACGCAGGGATTTTTTATAACTTAAGAGGCTACATTTCCAAGCATTTAGAGAGATCTCTGAGCCGGAGCGGCGCCATTTTCTTTCTAACTTGCGGGTTACTTGTTTTAGGGAACGTGTTTCAGCATTGAACCACGGTGCTGCTCTGTTCTGTCTAACAAGCTTGAGTTTCAGAGGGGCAACAACTTCCAGTGTTCCCCTGAGGGCTTGCATGGCATCATTAACAAACTGATCATTTTCAGAGGGGGTTAAAGAGCTCTGAGAATATTCACTAAGCATGTTACTAAACATTGGTTGAACTGCGAGTTTAAATTCAGACACGGAACGGTCAGATAATGTTCATTTAAGCTCTTTCTTAGTTGTCAGAAAACTCAGATAAAAATTCTGAGTACGGGCCGGGGGGGCGATAGATAATTATAAATAGAACTGCTTTTCCAGTTTTTCTATTTGGGTGATTTATAGACAGCACTATGTTTTCAAATGAGTTATAAATATGTTTAACTTTAGGGTTAAGAAGTAAGCATGATTCTGAAATTACTGCTAACCCACCTCCTTTCCCAGAAATCCTGGATTTCTGATAGTTATTATAGCTGGGGGGGGTTGCTTCATTCAGCCGAACATAATCATCCTGTTGTAGCCAGGTTTCTGTTAGAGCTAGCATGTTAAGTTTATTATCATTAATCAGTTCGTTGACTAACAGGGACTTTGAGGAAATTGATCTAATGTTTAGTAGCCCACATTTAATGACATCATATTTATTTCTATGACTCATTTCTTTCATTTGCCTTCCAGCACATGAGCTAACGCTAGAAGCTGCTGGGCTAGCCCTGTTTGGGGTTAGCATCAGCGCTAAAGGCCGCTCAGGGGAGAGGTTTAAACTGCTGCTCTCTCCCCGGGTCTCTTGTTGATCTGATCGCGGTTCATGTCACCCATCCCGATCGTGTGTCATTACTGCTCTGGATTGTATGTCATGCAAAGAGGGAAAGGTAGTCTTTGGAGCGTGAACAGAACCGATCGGCTGCTCTCCACGAGCGAGCGGACTGTTTCTCAGAGCAGATCAGCTGATTTATAGCGTTCATGTCTGAGGGAGGGAGGGAGGGGTGTTCTGGAGGGCGGGGGGTGGTTGTTACGGTGTTTGCTTCAGACCGCAGTCCATCCAGCTGCTCTGCGCGAGTAAACTCAAGAATTCAGGAAAACCGTGTCTCCCGGGAGAACTTGAGGACGGTAAGAGCCGACGGAGGTGGATTCTGAATACAGAAATGCTGCTCAGCACCAAAAATCCTGAGAAACAAAAAAATCCTATGAATTCATGTTTCCAACCACGTCCAGACAGACGAAAGGCTGATAATATTCACACATATTTACATTCAGCCAACACACACATTGCTGGACGGATTTAGTAAATGATGAGTGAACAGTCTCTTAGAAATATTAATAATAATAATAAAAACATGTTTAGAGTATCATCTCACTCTATACAGGATCTTTGTTTATCCCAGAATTCTGTTTCTTCTTCTACGACTATTTCCAGCATTTTAGACAGTTCTGTGCATGTCAGAATGATTTATACCAATCAACCGTGAGGTGCATGTAAACGTTTTCTACAATCAGATCTAGTTTTTCAGACTCATGTGAACAGTTCTATTCTAATCTGATCTTTGATCCGATCGACGACAGTTTGCACATGTAAACGTAGCTAGCCTGTGATGATCTGTTCACTCTGTAAATCTGCATGTATCATTAAACAATATCCAGCAAACAAACAATTACTAAACTATAAAGATGTAACAATTCTTTTGGAATTGATGAAAAAAACGCTTAAAACTCGTCAAGATGTTCATCAATGCAGAAAATTAAAGAACAGATTTGACAGATTTCCACGCAGACGCACCTGTGAGTGAGTCTGTGGATGCGAACACGCTGACAGCGAAATCAAACGGACGCTTTCGACGAAAAGTTAAAGCAAACACTCGCACAGCAGAATACCTGGCCTCTGTGCACGGAGCGCACGTTGCTACGCAAGTTTTCAAGTCGGGTCGCCAGTTCTACGCTCAAATCTGACACGGCACTGGAGCAAAATGACACTGTTACACACTGGCCGCGTGTTCAAGAACACGTGTACACGGGTTTATGAACACACGCTCAGCAGGTGTATCCACACCGGAGCAGCGCTCTAACAGGTACCAGCAGGAGGAGATTCTTCTTCTATTGTATTTTTACTGTTCATTAGCGCTCCCTCACCACCTACAATAGAGAGAACCTCGGAGTAAAAAGTCAAAGCCGTGAAAATCCACCAAATCTGTCTGCAGGGGTTTGTTTTCACCACTCTGTTCCTGTAACGTTTGTCTGGATGTCACATTAATCCAACTTAATGATTCATTTCTCTTTCATGTTTTAGCACTTCCACGCACCACTCCTAAATGCAACGCTCTGATTGGTCATTGTGCTGTTCTGCTGTGATTATGTGTGAAATGTTGAACGTTCAGTTTGCTCTGAGCGGCTGAGGGGGGCTGTGCTGAGCGGGCGCGGGTGTGGAGCGGTCCCCCACATGGGGCACAAAATGAAGTGAGTATGAAAGGATTTGTGATCATTTCAGTCTCATGTTTAACTGAAACACAAAAACAGACAGTTTGATGTACGGAGCAATAAGAGAACATACTTGGCCTTAAAATATCTTTAATTCATTATGTTGAGGAAACAAATCATAACTGTGACTTTAAAACTGAATTATTAAATCTCTACTTAACTACCATCAAATTACAGTTAAAAATAAACTATACAGTTTGATCTGTAAGTTAATGTAATTAATATTCTTCTGTTCATAAGTGAACACTAATTAAGGGAAGTGAACTCAGTAAACTGAACATATGGATCAGAATAACATGAAGTGAAAGATTTATTCAGAGGTGGTGATAAAACTCTAACTTACACAGCTTCAAAATAAACCGTTTCTCTCTATCATGGACTCACCTGAAAAAAGCAAACCTCTGGCATAACTTGGGAAGACAGAATTTGTTGTCCTGCTTGAACCAAACTCTGCTCAAAGGAGTGTTCTGAAAGAAAAAGAACCATCACCTAAATTCACTAAAACGAGTTCATTCCAAAGCAATCCCACATCACAGGCAGAAAACGTCTTTTTCACAGTCTGAGGGAGCAGTCGAGGAGGTTCGCTCACTCTGCTCAATGGTTCCTGGAGGTTTTCTGGGCCCGTCTCACCAGGAGGAGGCCCGGAGGAAGAACAAGGACACACTGAAGGGTCTGGTCCACAGACCCTTCAGAGGAAGGAAGGGAGGGAGGAAGGTAGGAAAGGAGGGAAGGAGGAAAGGAAGGTAGGAAGGAAGGAAGGAAGGAAGGAAGGAAGGAAGGAAGGAAGGGAGGAAGGGGGGAAGGGAGGGAGGGAGGGAGGGAGGAAGGAAGGAGGAAGGAAGGAAGGAAGGAAGGAGGAAGGAGGAAGGAAGGAAGGGAGGAGGGAGCAGAGGAAGGGAGGAAGGAAGGAAGGAAGGAAGAAAGGAAGGAAGGAGGAAGGAAGGAAGAGGGAGGAAGGAGGAAGGAAGGAAGGAAGGAAGGGAGGAAGGGAGGAGGAGGAAGGAAGGGAGGAGGAAGGAAGGAAGAAGGAAGGGAAGGAAGGAAGAAGGAAGGAAGGGAGGAGGAAGGAAGGGAGGGAGGAAAGGAAGGAAGGAAGGAAGGAAGGGAAGGAAGGGAGGAGGAAGGAAGGAGGAGGAAGGAAGGCAGGGAAGAGGAGGAGGAAGGAAGAAGGAAGGAAGGAAGGGAGGAGGAAGGAAGGAAGGGAGGAAGGGAGGAGGAAGGAGGAAGGGAGGGAGGAAGGAAGGAAGAGAGGAGGAGGAAGGAAGAAGGAAGGGAGGAGGGAGGAAGAGGAAGGAAGGAAGGAAGGAGGAAGGAAGGGAGGAGGGAGGGAGGGAGGGAGGGAGGAAGGAGGAAGGAAGGAAGGAAGGAAGGAAGGAAGGAAGGAAGGAAGGAAGGAAGGAAGGATTTATGTCTGTGTTGGATCTTGTGCTGGCGAGTTTCTTTAAGTTTAAGTTTAAGTTTAAGTTTATTTATTTATATAGCGCCTTCAAATGACGATTAGCCAAACAAGGCGCTGTACATTAAAAATCCAAAGAACAATAAAAACAACAGTTAAAAAGTTAAAGTTTAGGAAATGAAAGACTCACTTTGATTAAGGTTGGAACTGAAGGAGGATCGTTCTCTGAAGGGTAAATCTGAAAGTTAGTAGAGATGAACTGGTTCCTCTTGGGTAAACTGAAGTTGAGATTTAAGTCTGGAGTTGACCATTTCTGAAATAAAAATCTGATGTTAAAGATGAAAGCAGCAGAAGGAATCCTTTAGATAACATTTACCGTGATGGTTTCTTCAGGAATGGCCTCCTGCCTGTACTGCGTGCCGTACCACTCCTCTGTTCGGTCCGTTTGACCTTCAAACGACTTGGACACCACCGTCACTCTGGAAACAGTCCCATTCATAGAATGACTGCATCTGTACCCGTCCTGTCTGAGTCTGCAGGCTATAACTTCTGACTGATGCATGCTGGACTTCTCACCGTGAAGAACCAAACCTGCTGCTGTCATCAGTAGAAGAGCAGAGGATCGTCAGTCTCCAAAAAGGTTATTTTGAGCTCAATTGTCTTCATGAACCATCATCAGAAAATTACCCAGAGAACACCACTTCTGACCTCTTCTTTTCTAACACGTATTCTACCCATTTGAACCACTTTGGAACCATTCTAGTTTTGGACTGGTTTTCTCTGAACTAGCAGCAGAATAGTAATTGACTTCTCTGTTTTGCTGCACAACCTAAACTAAACTTTATATTCAACAACAGCTGGACCGGATCTGCTGGAGTTTTCAGATTTTCAAACTTCCTGACATAATTTGACAGTAAAATGAGGTGGATAAAGCAGATTACTCTGTTTATAAAGGACACCATACTGAAAGCTTGTGTTTATTTCCTCACAATTTTCTTTCTCTGTGTGTTAAAAGCTTCACTGACCGGACATTTTCAGGGGTCAGCTTTCCCAGGACCATCTGAATCAGATCTGGCCTGAATTCCTCAGAAATGTGCTTCCCGGAGAGAACTTCTTTAAGAGGGTAGTCCTGAAACACAGAGCAGACGTGTGTGATCCGTGTCCAGATAGATTCTGGGATGCTCAACAGCAGCAGCAGGAAGTCCACACACATACGGTCCTCCTGCTGGTTTAACCCTTTAACACCTGGTGACACTTCAACACTAAGTCTTTCACATACTGTTCTATTGTTAACCTGATCATTCCAGTAGATTCTGAAGGAGAAAAGCGGCTCGAGCGGCTCCTTCACAACCTACTGGAATGATCATGTTAACAGTTGAAAAGTTACAGTAAATCAAAGTACATGAACACTGGAGCTCTGCTGTTAAAGGGTTCAAAAGACCCCCTCCCCGTGGAAAAGCAAACCTACATGCAGTAAACTGGCCACTTTAGAAGTGTAGTCTCGGGGGTGCTCCTTGTCCTTGAACCTGAAGTCTGTTTTGTGTAATTCCTGCCAGCAAATGGAGAGAAAACGGATGAAAGCCGTGAAGTCCAGCCTGCAACCATGAACGCTGTGGCTCTACACGAGCTCAAGTCACAAACTTCAGCTGTTGGAATGTTAATGGAGGACATAAGTATTTGACCCCTTTTCTGTGGGTTTTCCCTCCTAAAAGGACATTGAGAGTCTGTCATCCTAATGGTAAGTTCATTTGAACAGTAAGAGACGGAAAATCAAAGAAATTCAAAAAATCAACTTTCAAGAATTTCTCCACCTTTCATGGAATTAAATAAGTATTAGAGCCTTTTTGCTGCAAAGACTTCATAGTAAACCCTTCTCATCAGCAGAGGTCAGAGGTTATTTGTAGTTGAATTCTGGTCCACTCTTCTTTACAAATGATGTCTAAATCCTTCAGATTTGGAGGTTGTTGCTTAGCAACTCTGAGCTTCAGCTCTGTCCAGGTGTTTCCTGTAGGACTGACATCCTGTCTGGACCTCTCCACGACCTTTAACTGCTTCTCTCTTAAATCCACTGAAAGCTCTTTATTCTCTCCATGTTGGAGAGTTTGGAGTCTGACTGACTCTGAGGACAGGTGTCTGATCACTTCAAACAGGTGTCTTCAGCTCAGGTGACGGGTTGGTTAGGAGAGTCTAACTAGTCTGCGTGGACCAGAACTCTAAATGGGGTTCAAGCAGTTTCCCCCCCCAATTCTTTGAGGTGGATTTCTTGAATTTCTTGCTGATTTTGTTTCTCACGGTTCAGATGAACACACCTTTAAGAACTGACTGTCAGTTTCTTTCTTGGTGGGCAAACCTAAAATCAGCAAGAAATCCAAAATGGATCTGCCCCCACTGTAATTACAGGAGACCAGGGTGAGGTTGTCCCCTAAAAACAGGGATTAGATGTCCATTGAACCTTGCATTCTTCAAACAGCCATTGTTGTGGCCCCTCTACGCGCAGTTTGTGAATGTACTGGAACAGGTGGAGGATGATGTCCTTGACGTGCACTGAAACAGCAGATCACAGATCACTGCATGCATTCTAAACACAGATGGGAATGAAGTAATTCAATATAAGAAGCAGCAGAAAGACACGACTCACAGAGGCCGTCCACGGTCAAATCCATCTTAACCACAAAGAACATGAAACCTCGAGCTCCTTCCTTTGGTCCTCCAACAAGAGAGTCCAGCCAGCCTTCACATCATTCATCACAACAGGGTTATTTTAGAGATAAATATGACACCGTTTAATACACAGAGAGAATAAAGTATTGATCACCAGGTCACTTCCCATCAAATCTCTCAATCATTTTAAGAGTACCTTTTGATTTCAGGACAGCAAACAGACTTCCAGGTCCTTCATAACCTATCAGATGAGCCAGGTACTGTCCCGGCTTGGATCTGTAATACTGCTGCAGGTCTGGGATAGGAAAGGTCACGTGTAACTTCCTGATGTCTTTGACTGGAACCACTTTGTAGACTTGCTGAAAAAGAAAAGAAACATGAAGGAGATCCCGTTTTCAAAAGGAAAACAGAATGTTTAATACAAAAAATGACTTCCACGCTGTTTGTTCGAGATCACCAAACGACTTACCTTCAGCTGTTCTCCCTGGAAGGGGTGCTCTAGGAATTCTGGGATAGGTACACTTTTGTTTGGGATTTTTCCAAACAACTTCACCACTGTGGACGTTAGCTCATCTAGAGACTCTAAAAGCATTAAGACAGAAATGCCTAAGCGACTGTAGGGTTTAGGAGCTAAAGACAAGTATAAAGATGTCCATCCTTTGAGTGTAATCTTGAATATCTCTAACTATTTCACTGTAAATGAACATCTGAATGAACCGACACGCTGCAAACATGGAGTGAGGATTAAGCTAGAAACACTGAAATGATAAAGTCTTACCTCGTCCTAACACACAGAGTCCCATCAGGTTAGCAGAGTAATACGTGGAGTGGAACTTCAGCAGCTCCTGACGGACATCTGTACCTTCTCCAGATGGCTTGGTTTCAAGTGTCCATTTATTACCTAGAAGAATAGGAACTGATCTGGTTAAAGAGCCACTTGTGTGGATAAACTTCTGGACAAACTGATAAATATTATACAGATGCTTTCAAAGACAATAAAGAGAGAAAAGAGAAAAATTCTTTTCTAAACCACAGTGGAAAGGGTGTGGACTTCAAACCAGCTGACTCATGATTGACAGTAGTTGCTATGGAAACGTTGACTCAGTCAAACTTGGACCAATCACTGTGGTTGGCTTCATTTTGCTGGAGCCGGGTTTAAGGCCTTTTCTATGGGTGATGTCACACTTATCTCTGTCCAGTTCTCTATATGCAGTCACTGGTCTTCACTTTAAACTCGTTTTTTTTCAGTAAAACACTAAAATGTGCTTAAAATGAACTCAAAAGAACAGTTACAAGTAAGGAGATAAATATTGTGAGATGCTCTAAAGCAGGGGTCTCCAACTGGCGGACCGCGGTCCGGATCCGGACCCCGAGACCCTTTTATCCGGACCGCCAAGCTTTTTTAATAAGAAGTGAAATTTTTCATTCATCTTTACACGGCGATTTTTGAAGAGGCGCACGCGAGGACAGCTACGTGTAGACCGGGGTCCTTCAACCGGCCCGAAAGCTCAAAGCGGCGGTGTTCTAATGTTTACATAGTTGGACGTAAACTCATCTAGAAGGTGCGTGAACGATGCTCTATCTACAATTAGAAAGTGGACTGAAAACCGTGTTTTTCGAGATGATGGACTGAAGCTTTCACTTTCATTTTACCAGCAGTGAGTTCTACAAGGCGAGTGTGTGTTATAAGCACGGAGTCTGCTGGTTTTGTTAAAAGCGCCAATATCAAATGGCACTACGAGACAAAAAATAAAACTTCTGACTCAAAATACCCACAAGAATGAGTGACGTGGTTACAGAAAAAATACGACCTGAAAGGACACCGAGTGTATAACAAACACACAGACGGTAACAGCCAGGGGTGAAAGTAGATTTTTTGTTATGCCGGTACTATGCTGCCCCCCCCCCCCCACACACACACACACACACACACACACACACAACAACAACACAACCCGCGCCACAGTCCATCTCTTTACTTGTTTAAGTCCCCTTACTGGTAATTTTTACTTTTATTTAAAAAAAAAAAAAAAACATTCTCAGTAGTGTTTTATTATGTTTATGTTGTTTTTAAACAAAATCCAAGACCCTTAATGTCTTAAAAAGTATTTTTTAATTTTGGTCTGTGAAAACTCCTCTGTGGGGAGTGGCTTCTGGAGCTGAGCGAAGCTGACCTGCTATGTTCGGACTTCTCTGTCTGCTTTGGTGGCTCTGAGTCTTCAGCTGCACACAAAAATGTCTAGCAGTTTTGTTTTGAGCTGGCATCAGATCGGACAGGAGAACTTCATGGACCGAGCTTTTCCAGATCCTTTACAGTGCGGTCAAATGAGCGCCGTTCACATTTCTGTGGTCACATCAAGAAGCTCGTGGAGTCTGGTGGAGGTTTTCAGCATTCTCAGCCCTGCTACGTAAGTATCTGGAAATGAAAGTCACACAAAACCAGTGATGCTGATTTTGACACAGAAGAACAGCGCTCATTTGACTGCAGTCAATGTGAAGGTAGCGTCTTTTCTTGCTCCAGATCCTGAACTAGACAGCTAGCCGGACCAGATGAGGTTTTAGTGCATGTGCAGCAGAAAGGTGGAGATCATTGATGAAAAACAGAGTCTGTCTGTGAAGTTTGATTAACAGAGATTAAAAGGAAATGCAAACAAAATGATTACATTTGTTTCTCTTTCAGAAGAAGAATGACACACAGGCATGTTAAAACTCAAAAATAGTTTTTGCTTTTTTTTTTAGAGGGGACTTTAAACAGATCATATTGGTCAGTTGTCCAGATTGAAGAATAATCTGGTAACATAGAAAATTCATCTGTGATTGATGGACCTGGTGTCTCAATGGATTTTCCATTCAACTTCCATTCTCTCTTTTCTCTTCTTCATCCTCTCCTATAGAAGATTTGTTCTGCACATCATCATCCTCACTTTTGGATCTTCTCTTAAAAATCTGATTCACTTTTTCTCTGCATCTTTTTGTTTACTTTTTTCATTTAAATAATTGAATTATTATTATTAGTATCATCAGCTGCCGAGCTGCAGTTCTCTGGTGCGCCTGCTGTTAGAAGTCGGGGATCTGCAGCGCTCGGGGACGCAGCCACAACTTGGCGCACGCCAGGAGCGAAGACTCAGGAGAGGAGGGAGGAGGGAGGAGAGGGGAGGAGGGGGGGGGGGTTTCTCAACTGTCTGATGCGCCGCAAAACAATGCAAACATCCAAATAAAGCGCTGGCCTGCTCTCAGCTCAAATGTCAATTTTCTTATTTTTCTTCCATAAGAAGTATTATATTGGTTGTATGTTGTAGAAAAACCTGGCTGGCAAAGTAGCCTGATCTCATGCCAGCAGGGGCGAGTGATCGGGCAATTATATAATTCCGTGCTTCAAAATCATTACCGGAACGCCGCCTCCGGACGTTCCGGCTTACTTTCACCCCTGGTAACAGCACAACGGGTTTAGGAGTGCTCACTACGGGGGAATGGATTTTGGGTAAACACAACAAGTGACTGCTTTCCAGAGATGTAGCAGGTCTATGGAGCTAAATTGGTGCCAATATTATTTGAAACCCAAATTGAAACAAATTGAAAAAAAATATTGATGTTTCGCTTAAAAAAAAATTTTAAATTGTCAGAAATGTTTTCCATCCTAAAATTCAACTTAATTTCAGCTTCAAATTGTTTGGTAAGGTTTCAAAAACTAAGAATTCCAATTAAAAAAAAAAAATATTTCAACTTTTCTTTAATCATTTTGAATATGATTTTAGTTTAAAACCTTTGGGCCTGGTGTAAGTGGCGGCTTACACAATGACACCAATTAAAATGGATGAGGGTCAAACTTGTAGTCCTGTGCATTCACTGACTCTGCTAGAACAGAGTCAGTGAATGCACCAGGAACACACAGTTCTTTGGACACGACGGATTTGTAGGGACTATATACTCTGCTCTTTACACCTGTCTTGACAACCTTAGACTATGATAATGCAGACTATATACTTGCTTTATTCTGACTGTAATTATCTCAGCTCTGGAAGTCATTGAAGACACGGGACTGAAGTTACCACTCTCATGATTTTTAATTGGTCCTGTGTGACTTGCCCGACCCACAAACAGAGCCAAAAGTTTTAAAACTGAATTTTATATGAAAGAAAAAAAAAAAAAAGAGAGTGGAAACTGGAAAAAAAAAATGAAACTGATTAAGTTTGGGAATTGACAATTCTGAGTTTGAAGCATAAAAAGTTAGAGAACATTTGAAAGTTGAAAATAATTAAGCTTATTTTAGAATAGTAAAAGTTTCTGACATTTTATTCTCATGGCTAAAGACCAATATTCCAATGTTGTTTTATTTGGTTTTCAAATAATATTGGCCCCAATTTGCACCTTTCAGTTCCAGCTCAACCATCTGTGTCTCCCTTTTAGTCTGTTTTGTAAGTTTATTTTATGTTTTTTATAACGTTTCTTCACTAATAAAAGTTTACTTTAATGTTCAATGTTCAGCATTATTTGCAACCTACTTTTAAGGGTTTTAAATAGAAAGTTAAACTTTTGCAAAAAAAGGGATCAGTTATGAATGATTATTGAGGTACATTAATGTATACCTTTACTGACTTTAAGTGAAATCCAAGCAGAATGTTAAAGTTTTTGAACAAGCACACACATTGCACTAAAAGGGAAGCAAGTTTATGTTCTTTTTTTTTTTTACTCACAATGTATGGATATGTATGTATTTTTTGTACAAAAATGAATGAGAGAAAATACTTATTCAGACAATAAACTAAAATTATTATTTTGCAAATTTAACTATACATTGTAATTAAAATAAAAAGACAGAAAAGTCAAATATCGTCTGAATGTTTTTGACCCCGGTCTACTAAGCTGACAGAGCTACTGGACCTCTTGCCAAATTAGTTGGGGACCCCTGCTCTAAAGCCTTAAGGGCCTGCATGACTGATCACCTGGGTCAGGTGTGTCCTGCCAATTAGAACTTGACAGAGCAGGGTATATTGGAAGACATGCAGGAATGCGGCCCCTGGGGCCTGGAGTTTCCTTTCCATGCTCTAAAGTTTTCTGCTTTTCTTTAACCTGGCAACCACCCGGCCTCTGCTCAGTCCAGAGGTCCACCCAGACAAGCAGGAAAGCTTTCATCCATTCAGGACGTTAGCATCCACTCCTGCATCCATTACCTGTTTCAAATTTACTGAAAGGATGCCTTTGGTTGCACGTTGCCTTCTCCAGCTGAAAAAGCCTCCAGTGGTCGTTCATCTGGTTCTTCTGGTGCTCAGAGTCCACAGCGTTCAGCTCCCGGGCTTTACAGCTTTCATTGAACAAAGGACACAGGAAGAAGGAGGCAAACCTGCACCCGCACCAAACAGAGGACACTCTGCTTTATTGAAGACTCCAGCAGAGATTAACACATTTGCATTGAGATGAGGTCGACTCAACTGACATGCAAATGAAGACATGCAAAGCACATGCAAACGTTCCAGCAGGAATGAAAGAAAAGATTTATGAAGCTGAAGCAAACACTAGGAAGAATACTTCATGCTTTCATTTTTCTTTTCCAGATTTGTTCATTTTGTTGGTCATATTTTAGCTGATATTCTACAAATACTGAAAGTCTGTTTCAGCTCACTACAGAAGTTATTATCTAGAGGTTTGTGTTGATTTGCTGCATTCAACATAATAAAAAAAAAAGCTTTTGTCTGCCAGCTGACTCTTCTTTGACACACAGAGAAGTTCTACGTCTTGTTAATACAACAACACTTACAGCCTGTTTATTTTAACTATTGTTTTTACTCGGAGAAACAGTTTAAATATGTAAATAAATGCTTAGAGGATCAATAAGACACACCAAAACCACATCTTCTGAAGGGAAAGTACCTGTCCAGAGCTCCTTGCAAGTGCTCATGGGATACATCAAAGTAATAGTTTGTCTGGTCTGAGCTGGTGAAGGCGTTGAAACTTCCTCCATGCTGGCTCAGGAACTCCTGATACTCGTTTTCACGGGGATACTTCTCCGTCCCCAGGAACAGCATGTGTTCACAGAAGTGGGCCAGGCCCGGGACGCTGTCCGGGTCTGAGAGGGAACCTGAGGGGTAGAGCACGATCCACACATCCAATGAGCTGCACGCGGTTACTTACTGGAACCATTTCTAACAATTCCAGCAACTTTTTGGGTTTGGTAGCTGAGCAGAAGCAGACTTCTGTTTCTGAGGTTTTTCTCTAGGAGTGCATGCAACCAAATGATCCTTAAAGCTTTTCTCCTGTTGTTCAAGAGTTCCCGGTGGTCTTTCAACTATGATGATGCTGTTTTTAGAATAAATCAGAAAACTTGCCTGCTCTGATGAGTTTCATCTGCTCCTGATTCATGGTCTAAATAAAGAAACACTAAGAAATGTGATTTTAATCTTCATTTTCTTTATATCTGACCTCCATCATTAGAAAAATAGCTACAAGAACATGTAAAAACACAGTTTTCATTTTACAGATCTGCTTTCCCAAGAGCTTTGTCGGGGCAAACATCAGCAGTGAGGGGCAGAAAGAAGGGGAAAAGTACACAGAAATACCCCAATTTTAGGCTAAAGCACTTCTGTAGAGAGTGAGTGTCTCCAAACTGGGTAATCACTAACAAATATAAAAACATGAACAAACAATCAAGCTGCAAACTTGTTTTTCCACCCAAATAATTCCTTATTAGAAAGCAGTGTGTTCAAATTTAGAGAAGTGGTGTCTGTCAGAGGCCCAGCATTCTGGAGAACACTGACGGTTCCCATCAGAAACTGTGAAAACCATGCAGTTCAGAACAGTTCTGAGACAAACCAGACTTGAGCTCACACGTCAAACGATGGCTCAGGTCCGTTAACCTGTGGAGTTTAGTCTTCTCTTCTCTCTGCTCACGTCTACTTTATGTTGATGATAAGCTGCATGTTTTCACTTTTGTCTGTTGTTGTCTAATCTCAGTGGGTTTTACATTTACTTGTTTTTCTCCTTTACCTGCCTGAGGACAACACATGTGATTTAGAATGTTGTGCTGGTTCTGGCATACGTATGTTTTTATTATGGTTAAACATCGATGCAATGCACTGTCTTCATTTATATAAATACATTTGAAAAAATTAAACACAATTTAAACCTAAAATAACTTTGAATGATGAGCCCCATCAGTTATTGTTCAAGGCTGGAGCTAATTAGCAATACGTTTTAGGTTGTGAGATTTCTAGTTAAAGTTAAATGACTGAGGCAAAACGGTTCTGCTCACCTGTTCAGGTACAACTCCTAAGTCATTGTGTCCTCACACAAAACCTGAAAGGTGCTGAAAGAGACAGCGTCTGTATTCTGAGGTTTTTCTTTAGATCTACATCACTAACACAATATCTAACTGATGCAGCTTGTTAGCTCCTGTTTTTAACATGTTCTTCTAGCATTTTGCTGAGGATGGAGTACATTTATAATGAAAGTTAGGATTACATTTGTCTTTCTGATTAGCATGAACTGGAGCAGACAAAGGGGCGGAGCAGACAAAGGGGCGGAGCAGACAAAGGGGCGGAGCAGAAAAGGGGCGGAGCACAACACTCTGTTCTGATTAAGGATGTAACGATTCTTCAAGAACCGGTAAAAAAAAAACGATTCAAAGCCGTCAAAATGTTCATCGTTGAAGGAAATTCAACAATCGGTTTGTCTCAGCCGGTGCTGAGCGGGCGCGGGTGTGGAGCGGTCCGTCACATGGAGCACAACATGAACCGAGTATGAAAGGATTTGTGATCATTTCAATATTATGTTTAATGATTTATTTGCACTGAATCCTTTCTGTTAGTAGGAAACAGACAGTTTGATGTAAGGAGCAAAAAGAAAACATGCTTGGCCTTAAAATACTTTAGGAAAAAAATCAAAATCTTGACTTTAAAATTGAATCGAATCCCACCTTGAATGAATCATTACATCCCTAATTCTGATACATCCACTTGTAGACAAATAGATCCATGAACGTCTTTATTTCCTCGTCTGAGCTGGACTCTGGATCCAGACTTAATGACTGCATAGCTTCAATACTGCTCGCCTTTTTAGTTGCATCACTATATTAGCTTGTGGTTGTGAGGGGCTGTAAGCTAGTGCTAGTAGGAGAGAGTGTAAACAGAGAGCTCTCAGTAATAGGGGGAAAAAGAGGGGCGGGGTTGCACTGTGCTAACAGTCAGAGGAGAAGTTCTCAACAGCTCCTGCTGCTCTGCAGGAACTATGTCCTAAAAACAGTTTTCTTGATTTATCCTAAAAACAGCATCATCCTGATGAAAAGATCACTGGGAACGTTTTTACAGTTAATCAAAAGATCATCAAAGTCAAACTTTATGTCATGAAGAGCAACAAAAAAAGTGATTTTATGATGTAACTATCACTTTAATAGAACAATGTTTACAGACAAATCTTGTTGGGAAGCCATAAGAAGCCTTTACCTATGTGGACATCCAGAGCAGCAGAAGCTTTGTCCATCAGCGGGTCACTGATCAGTACGACCTTCAAAGCATTGGATAACTCCAGGCCTCTGTAGGAGCGTCTGTCCTCAGAGGAACAAATGAGGTCGGTGACCACCTTCCTCACTGCAGCATCGATCATCACGAGGGCTGAGGAGGACTCCTGCTTGTTCGGAGGAAAACTCGTCTGTGAAGAATCTTCACAACTTACACACAGAAAAGAAATCAACTTTTTTCACTGTTCTAGAGTCATCCAGGGGGAGATACAAACAAAGGAGAAGCTCCGCTCAAAACCCCACGAGGTCATGATCCTAAAATCATTTTTTATTATTTAGTAAAAGAGCCTTAATAAGTGAAAGAAGAGAAATATTCAAAGCATCTGATTTTCAGGAACGTTTTGATGAAACTGAAAGAGAAAATGCTAACAAGATCCAGCCTCGGATTTGGTGTAGACCAGGGGTGTCAAACTCAATCACACCGGGGCCAGAACCCAAACACACCCTCGGTCACGATAAACATTTATTGAGAACATGTAAAATACATTTTTAAAACTTTAAAACTTAAATTTTTAACAAGATTATGACTAATAAAAAGGCAGGAAATATTACTTCAGAATAAATCAACTTAAATCTTAAATAATTTTCCGTATTTTACTCTCCATAAATATATATTTTGTTAAAATTCTACAAGTTAGAAATGAGCTCAAGATAACATCAGGTCATTAAGAACAAACAAATAAAATGATCCGGAGGGCCGGATAGAACAACCTGAAGGGCCGGATCCGGCCCCCGGGCCTCGACTTTGACACATATGGTGTTTACAAAGATAAATAAGAAATGTGTGTCAAGATGTGTGTCAAGATAAAGTTCCAAGGCAGGCCTGAACAAATGCCACCAAGGAGCAGAATAAAATACAAATGTTGGAATATGAAACCTTGAACATCGATCCAGCTGAAAGGATTGAAGCGCAGATGACAACTTCCAGAAGAAAGCATCCTCCTGGGTCTTCATTAAAGAAATTCCATTTTTTTTTATTTTTTATCAATATAGCCTAATGTTTCTTAAAAATGTATTCTTAATTGCTTTAATTAAAATGTAAATAAATGATTAACTTTTAAAAATAAGCAAGACGTAATACCTTCACGTCATTTCTGTCACTGATTTAATTGTTGATCTGATTGTTTCAGTAAGTTCACCTCACCTGGAAGAATCTCAAACGTCACAGGACTGTCTTTATTACATCGCGTTTTTCAAGCTTTACATTTTATTCATAAAATAACCGCATGGTTGTGGAGGTAGAAGCTTACCAAGCCGCCGGCTTCCTCTGACCTGAGCAGTGAAGTGGCTCGTGCGGTTGGACCGTCAAACACCTGTGGATGCAAACCACGTGACACAAACACAACCTGACGCTTTCCTCCAGCAGCCAGAAGCAGCCGAACGCAGAATCATCGACCCAAAAACCAGTCCAAAGTCTCGTGTTCACAGAAGTCTGTTTGGATTTGAAGAACTTTATGAGTCTTTATCTCTACATTTTATCCATTATATCCGGACGGACGGACAGATAGACTGATTGATTGAGGTGGCTGAAAATAAATAAACCAGAAAGTACACAGAAATGAGTAATTGACTACATTTTCAAAAAATAAACATCTGGTTGCTGCTTCCACTGACAGCCAAAGGTTGTTTAATGACTTGGATCTGGTATTGATTAGTCAGCCTGTGCTGGATTGAAGTATGGATCAGATCCACACAGGTAGGTTGAATTATGGATTCCAGACAGGAAACTCAAAAGGCAACAAACATTTGGAAAAATGAGTAGAATTAATGTTTATAGTTCAACTCTGTTTTATTTTGGGTAAAACTTAGACACATCTGTCAAAGGAAATGATTGTTTTGAGGATTTTAAGCTTTTGCTCTCATTGATTCTGGTCATATGATTCATGATTTGATTCTGCTCATCAAACTGATCCGCTGTGGCGACCCCTGAAGGGAAAAGCCGAAAGGAAAAGAAGAAGATGATGATTCTGGTCATGTGATGCTTGTCCAACAGGTTGCTTCAGGATCAGCCAGTAAAATTGGAATTTGAATCCTGATTTCCAGTTCTTCAAGTTTCAGTGTGAACGGACTGAACCGACAGCAGACTTCGGCTGGAATGAAGCTGTACAGAACAACTTGATGACACATCATCTTTAAAAAAATGTGCTTTTGGATCAACAATGAACTGAGTTTTCATACTTGAACTTGGATTTGTTTTCTGTCATTGTTGCAAATGGTGGAAACAGCCACTGTCGACATGGTCAATGTTTATTATTTGGTTATCATCTTTATTGTCATCTTAATATTTGGGATAGTAAACATCAAACTAGTGAAAATTGTTTTTTTGTTTTTTGTCATTAGAAATATCAAAGTGAAATTACATTTATTTAATTCAAGTTGAAAAGCACTCAGGTAAACAATAGTACCCCCAACTTATAGCAAGTATTGCAAGCTCAGTTTTAATGAATAAACAGCATAGCGCATAGATGTCAAACTCTGGCCCGCGGGCAAAATTTGGCCTGCAGTGTAATTATATTCGGCCTAAAAGGCAATTTTAAATTATTATTAGAGCGGGCCCACCTGTTTCAAATAATGGCAGCGCTGTAATACTACCTTCACCGTGTTACTACAAATCCCATAATGCTCTGCTGTTGTTTCAATTAGCGACAGAGGCAGACACGCCCCCTCCTCTGTGTCAGGAGCGGTCTTGGATGTATGAAGGTAGTGATCCGTCTTTACTTCAAAAGGCAGCAAACAGAAAGGAGGTATTCCATTTATATTTCAATCTTATTTAATATTCCATTCATATGTTTTATTATTATTATCATTAGTAGTACAGGGTTTTTCCTGCATAGAGAATTTGGTGTCTGCCGCCACCACCTAATTTACAAGCAGCACCAGCTCCTGTACAGCGAAAAGGGGGGAAAGGTGTCTGATTCCAGGGGTCCAGATTGAGATGATAAAATGATAAAACAGAAAAAATAATTCCAGTTAACCAATAATCAATTTATAATTGTAAATGGTTCGGTCCGACCAATGTGTAATCGTGTTAAATTTTTAATGTCAAGTAACAATATTTATATATTTTGTTATGTCAACCTAAATGGACAATGGTTCGGTCCGACTGGATTAGTCTTCTGCAGGTACTCTGTTAGTGACAGACAGACCTGCAGTGTGAGGTAGAGAAGACATGCTTTAAAAATCAGGAGTTGTAAACACTTGATTTAGAGGAGGACCTCCATGAAAAAGAAAAGAAGAGACAGTCTGTCTATTGCCGCGGTGCATGCTGGGAGCGGAGCGGGGGTGATACATGAGAGAAGGAGAGCCTGCACGTGCACGTGACAGCCGTGCACGGGGGCAGGTACAGCAGAACATGTAGTTTCTGTTCAGAAGAAAAGTTCTTAAACGAGAGAATAATATAAAAATAACTACAACATATTTACTGATTTAGGAGGAGAAGAAGACTTGAACTTGAATGTTCTGATGTCAGATTAAATAAATCAAAAGTGTTATATATCTTATTAAAAATATAACACTGTTATGGTTTAATTATTGTGTATATAATGTTTATGTACGATAAATATTAGAAATATTTAAATGTTCACCACAGTTAGTTTCAATGCTACAATTAATACAAAAAATAATGAAAGTTTTATTTCAAGTTTTTCATTTGAGATTTTAAGGGGGGGGAGACGAGGACGAGACATCATCACCTGCACTTTAAAATTCTATAAGCCTCGCTTGTTCAATGTTCATTATTAAATCAAAACTTGTTTGGTACCATATTGAAAGGTTTATTTATTCAACCTTGGCTTTGTTCAATTTAATATTTTGGCCCAATGTGTATTTGAGTTTGACACCCCTGGTATAGCGTGTATGAAGTAATGCCTTTACATGTACAAGTTTTTCCTGAATCTACAGGGCTTTTGATGACAGAGGGTTTTTTTTAGATTAGAATAAAGGAAATTGAATCAAAACAAAACGTTGCAGCAATTCTGGTGTTTCCATTCTACTGTTTAATTAGAAACACACACAAAGGAAAACATTGGTGCACGCTCTTAACACAAGGACCAACCTACCAGAGTGGGCAGGAAATGCTGAAGACATTCAGAAATGAAAAAAAGATGAAATAATGGTTGAATTTGAGTAAAAGTAGAACATTGACTGCATACTCCAGAGTCAACAGTTCATGGCTCTGCACAAGCCTGATATGTCAGGTTTCTAGGCTCCTCTAAAACAAGAAAACAGTTCCATCCTGAGCTCAGGTCCTGTTCAGCTCCAGGGACTTTGCTGCTGCTGCTGCTTGATTTTTAACCTTAAAATGAACGGTGCTTTTCAATAAAGCACAAAAGGAGAAAGATGTTTTCTCAGTTGTAGAAACAGCTGAATGTGAAGAATCTCTGCCCCGATTTATTCTTTCAACGTTGCATCTCATGGTGAAGAATACGGATGGTCAGAGACTGAAAGAGAAGGTCTGTATGAGCCGGATGATGGCAGCTACACAGCAGCAGAGCAGATAAGAACCTGAGAGAGCACGCCACGCTGACGGGAAACCAGCACGAGGATCCACAGGAACAGTTCTCCAATCGGCTGCTTCAGATCTGTTCTCTCTGCCCAGAATTTGGGGTTTATTGCTTCACGAGGAGTGCATAAAGACTGCTGAACTTTGTCTTAGCCACATTTGACAGCAACATGAAATGTGTGACATCAGGAAGAAAGGCGAGCGCGCCGTCGTGTTTCTGCTGCCTGTGCACTTTCAGTAATGTGGGAGTCCTAGAAAGGCACAGACACGATCTCCCAGAACTCAAACGAACGGCCAAAACCACGACAGAGTTAGAAACTAATACTGATCCTTTATTACTAGTAAAATGAAGGTTAAAATACAGCATTGAGTTACCCTGAGGTGTTTCAGTCTCACATCACTGCAAATGCACTCAAACTTGAAACGTCTAAGGAGGATGGATCTGTGGACTCGGTTCAAAAGGGAAACTTCTTCACTTATTTAAAACAAGCTGGGAGTAAAACTATAGTGATAAGGCTTTGAAAATGCATACATCCGGCTAAAATATCCTGTCTGACAGAGCGCATCTTCCATTAGAACATTTTCAGTACAGTTTCAAGTCCAACAAATAAAAGATAATAAACTCTTCTTAACTATGACTAATCAATAGCACATTCTCAAACAGAATCCTCCCTGCTGGAGAAAGCTCCTCCCTACTTCCTCTAGGACAGGTTACGGTGAAGCATGGTGGTTTCCTCTAAACATGAGAAAACCCCATTGAAACATTCATTCTAATATGCCCCAACATCTGCTCTAGAGGCTGCAGCCTGCTCCTCATGCATTCACATCTACCCAATGATCACACACACTCATGCAGGCTCAGTCACATCCACTTCCTCCTGATGAAAGAGCAGATGCAGAACCTCCCGTCACCTCAGGCCGCCATCTTCACGTGCTGGCTCACAGTTTGGCAGCCATGAAGTTGATCTGAGGTTTGGCCAGAGGGAAGAGCGGCAGGCTCCTCTTGAACTCCGTCATGTCCTGAATCTGCGTGGGCTGCAAACAAAACCACAACCGAGGTCTGCAGTGAAGCAAATGGGGTCACGGGCGAGGCGGAGCTTCAGCCAGGCTGCACGACTTACCTGTGGCAGGGAGGGGGCAGGAGCCAGGTTGAAGTCATTCTGGGAAGGAAACTCCCCCACTATTGGACCTGGAACACATGCGATCATGAAGGCTGGACCAGTGTCTACATAAGCCAAGCATCCACAGATACTTACAGGAGTCCATCTCTCTGGAGAGGACGTGCACAGAGACCTTGTGTCTCTTCAAGGCCTGCACCGTCAGACGCTCCTGTGGACACAGGCACACATGACTGCTGATGAGGGATATCTCTACAGTGGCTTTAAGCATTCAGAGATGAGAAAGAGTCTAAAGCCGACTGAGGGAGCAGAACTTACTCTGTAGAAGTTCATGACAGCTTCCTTTGTTAAAGTCTTCAGATGAGACACTTCAATGTTATCTGTAACATAACAGTCCAGACAGACAGCCTCAGTCCACTTAAACATAAAAAAGGAACATTTTCCTGTCTACCCTGAACACAAGATCCATAAATAGATCATTAAAATCACGATAGCAATGATCTGTTTACATTGTTTTATTAGAGTCACTTAAAAGTTGAAATTATTGTGAGAGTTTATGACAACCAAAAAATATTGTTTTTAGTAGAATTAACTTTGCACAAGAATATTAGTAAATGTGTCTTCCTGTTTTTCAATGAAAAGCTTTAACAACAAACACACAGCTGTCTAATGCGGCAAACATCTGCTCAAAAAGAAAGTTTGAGCATCTCTCAACTACAATTTAAAAACGGATTAACAAATATATCAAAGAGAAAAAACAGTTTTCAGCAAAACTATGACGATGTTTTCCAAAAGACCCACTTTAACAAAAATCCTGTTTTTGGTGTTTTAACATGTTCTTGTTGATGAACTCCTGCTGCTCTTTATTATGTAACCAGCTGAGATATTAAGAACAAGTTCTCATTTACTATAACATAGTTTCTGCAGAAACTACACTGTAAAAAGTGAATCACTGGATCAGTTAGCAAAAACTCTCTCATTTGTGACATTAAAAAAATCAGTTTTTACCAAATTACATTATTACTAATTATTATTATATTAATTATTACTAAACCATCAACTCAAAAATGTAATTTGATTACACTAAATAATTTGAAATATAACAAATGACAGAACTTTTGCTTATTGATCCAATGTTTGACTTTTTACGGTGTATGTTCCAGAAAACAACACGGGTTATTGAATTGGGTGAAAACACAGAATCATATTGAAAAGACCATCAGGAACACTTTCAGAACAGATGATGGGAGTGAGACTTAACCCAGCATCCGCCTCTCTCCATCCACTATTAGGAAGCTTTCTCTCACGCAGAACTGAGGGCTCACATACAGAGGGAGGCCTCACCTCTGTCAAAGTTGTACTGCTGAGAGATGATCTCGCCCCAGTACTTGGCACACTCAGCAGACAGCTTCTTGGGCTTGTCCAGACGGCGGATGGCCAGAGCCTGGATGTGTTTCTGGAAGGCCTCCTCACTCATCTCCTCCAGGACCTTCTCCATGGAGAGGAGGAACGCCTCCACACGGCTCTCCAGGTAGTGGGGGGCCTTCTCTGACTGGATGATAAAGCGCAGGCCCTGCACCCCATTAGCTCGCCGGGGTCCACTGAACACTATGTAACCTAAAGAGGGGAAGGAGAAGATGGGATTTGCTGGCAGAGGAAAAACCACCACAGGTTCTGACTCCAGCAGTGCGGTGGTCTGACCCAGCTGCTCCTTGGTTCTGAGGGTGTTGAAGCAGGGTTCAGAGATGATCTGGCAGAAGAGCTCCAGCAGCATGTTGTCATGAGTGGTCTGCATGTCCGTCTGGTAGTAGATTTCAATGCCACAGTTGTTGTGAACCTCATTCCTCTGTTGGTAAACAAACCAGCCACCTGAAACAAACAAATAATTAAATGTGTGGAACCAATCCAAACATTTGAGACTGAAACTAAGACAGCTGCCAGAATCAATCAATTCTTTCTATGAACGAGGAGCACAATGTTTCCACAGTGTATGAATGCAGGATGCCTGCTGTACTGTCACTGTTAATGAAGACAACAGGTGCTGGATCCTGACTCTGCTCTGAACAGGACGTAATTTATATTTATTATTAAAAAGCAGAAGGTCATGAATGCAAATCCAAACTCCTTAAAGGCTAAAGTGAGGCTATGCAGCTCTTTCTGGGTTTTGATCAGTAGAAAACAAGCCCAAATGGCTCTTTCACTGTTAAAGGTTGTTGACCCCTGGCGTAGGGGGTGCTAACCACTCTACCACTGTGCAGTCAAAGCAGATATTCCTGTTTTAAGCAAGAGTAAAGACTGAGACCAAAAACTCTGTTACATCAAAAACATCATCTAACACTAAAACAAAAAAAACAGTCGTCAGGTTTGTTACCACGGAAACAGAGACAGGTTGACACCCACCATCTGGAACTTGAACCTCTCTGTAGCGAATCAGCTGACTGGGTAGGAGGGGTTTTATGTGAGCATGCTCAATGAGCGTGTCCTCCACCATCTGCATCATGCTCAGCGCAGACTAGAGGGAACACAAACCACAAGACTCTGAATGATTGAGGCTACTGCTCCTGGTTCAAGATATCCTCAACAAACCAACATAAATACATAAACAACACATCTAAACAGATTATAATATGAATTTGAATAATTATAATTAACATTATTGGTGCATGAGTAACAAGTAAATTACTACATGCATTAACTAGAGACCTAAACAAAAAAAAAGATCAGTTTTTCAATAATCTCTTGAAATATTCAAGCGATCTTGCTTTTCTGAATGAAACTTTTCTACAGATCCAGATTCATGCTGCAGGAGTGTCAGCTCAACATCCTGTTCCACTGATGGTCTTCTCTTTGTTTGTTTTAGTCAGGCATAAGGCAGGAGCACTAACTGCTGGTTATTTGCATTTGTATAAGACAGTTTTCCATATTTCTACTCAAATGTGAAGAAGACTTCAACTATCCAAAATGTTTGAAAAGTGTCATTAAACAGACATGCAATACAGAAGAAATTAATTACAGCATATTTTGATTCTGTAAAAAAAGGAATAAAATACAGTTCCTTTATAACGAGCTCATCCAGAGACTGAACGAACCTCCTTGGTGATGTTGCCATGGATGAGAGCTTCAATGTGTAACCGTGACAACAGCTGTGGTATAAAGGCTTTGAGGCGGGGGAGACTTACATCTGGAACACATTTAAAAAAAAAAAAAAAAAAAAAAGAAAATTAATCTTAGAGATCAAGAAGACTAGAACAAAAACAGACTAATAGAATTATTTTTGCTAGTATTTTTTTTTCTTTTTAAACAGAAGAAAGTGAATAGAAAATGCAAAACGATCAGAGAAAAGAAATAAAATAGCACTTCAACCACATGCAAATGTAAATAATACATGGCAGGTTCAGGGTCACATTTGAAAACATTGAAACAATAATAAAGCCCAAGGCTGACATTACTTCACCCCAACGGACAAAGATGCATCACTACTGTGAAGAAGACTGAATGATTAACAAAGGTCAAATGATTCAGATTAAGCTCAAATACTGAGGCAAACGCACAAAGCTGCACTTCAAGCTCAGAATAGAGCTTTCAGGATGATGTCACAAACCAGACACAGAAAAGGGAGTAATAAGTGTGCTAAAATTAACTCTCTAACAAGTGATCAGTTAGACCAATTACTTTCTTTTGGCAATAAAACATCAACCAATACTTTACATGTGTCCGCAGCTCACCAATCACCTCATTCCTTATGTTTTTACTGCAGACTGAGGAATCTCAGAGCAAATGACCCGATTGACGGGTCCATTTTGTAATAGAAATGCTAAAAAGTCCAGTCCGGCCCGGTCCGGCCCAGTCCGGACCACTCGGTGGAAACGAGGCATTAGAGAGACATTGGATTGGACCAGCGCACTGAAGGTAAACTAATGGATTGGAGATGACGGGGTCGTCCCACTAGGGCTGGGCGATATGACAATATAAAATCGTGATACGATCTCCAAAGCTGACGATCTGTCATTTTTGAGAGATTGTTTTATCGCGATCTTCTACGAAAGTTGCAAGAGCGAGAAGGCAAAAGCTTGTTGACTGCCTGTGACTTTAAATCCGAGCTATTCCTCCTCCTCCCTGGTGTTTTTTTTCTTGTAAGTCACGTGACATACGGCGTGACAGACGTGCGGCGCCGGCGTCAGTATGCGTTGAGTCTTCTAGAATAAATAAATGGTGGAGGTCCAAAAAAAATACAAAAAGAAGCACAAAAGGCAACGGTGTTTTGCAATCGACTGCTGCATTGTTTTGCTAGCTCGTAGCTAGCTACTTAAGAGCCTATATCTTATTGTCAGTCGCACTTTCTTTGTTTTGTCTTTGTAAGAAGTATAAGTGAGTTCGCACATAATTTTTTAATCCGTGCCGTCACGATTGATCTTTTTTCTTGGTCAACAGACCGGAGAAAGCTCGGCCGGAAGATACAGCGCTAATGCTAACGCTAGCTTTCTGCTTAGTGACATAAACAGCAGAGAGCAGATGTTAGGGAAGGAGCTGAGACCGTAAACTTTAACCTGAAACAGCGTTTACTGCTATCATCACTGTGTTTTGAATCTGAACAGTTTGGTAGATGTATTTGATGTTATGATCAAAGTTATTATTATTATTATTTGTATCAGTTAAAGATGCTAGCTGGAGCCTTTTTCTCAAAGTACAATGAAATCGTCTATTTGAAGGTAAATCCTGAAGCAATTGAGATTTATTTACCATATATGTAATACAAAAATAATAAAAGTTGTAGTTTCATTTGAACATGTGGTAAATGATGTTTTTATTATTATTATTATTTACCACTTTGAGATGTTTTTAACAGGGAGAGGACTTTACTAAACTGCATCAGTCATTCATGCTATTAAACTTCTTCAGTCTCTCTCATTTCTGGTCTTGAGTGAAAAGCATTTATAACCTCTGTTTTATGGATTTTAAGCACAGAGTCAAAATAAAAAATCATGAGTATTAAGAAGCTGTTCATTTGACATCAATGCCCTTTCTGTAGCAGTAGAATGCACAATTCTTGCTCTATTTACAGCTGGATCTTAATAGATAATAAATATTTAAATATACCAAAAGATCAATTATTTTCTAAGCTTTAATTTGAGCCATATTTTTTAAAAAATCAGTTGAGAAATAAAGGAGCTAGCCTGATTTTTGCGGTTGATTTCTGCCTGTCCTCCATTGAAACAGCTGTGTTCTGCTGCCATGAATCAATGCATGATGATGGCGCCTGAGCGCGCACGTCTCTGTCTATAGGCATGTAGGCAAGGGCCAATCCAGAAATATATATCAATGCTTGTAATGCATTTGAAATTAAATTTTGAAAAAATCTAAATATTTGTTCAAAATGTGTTTACTTCTTTCAACTAAAATCATAATTCAGTTTTTGTCAATGTAAATTTATTTAAAAAAAAATCGTGATAAAATCGAAATCGTGAAATAAAATTGAAAAAAATCGTGAATTCTTTTTTTGCCATATCTCCCAGCCCTACGTCCCACCCAAGGCGCAGCTATTTTGGCAGCAATCGGGCCCAAGGAATTCAATTGGCTGACTGCTGCGATGAGGGAGGCTAATGGTTGGTAACTGTTGCACCCCAGACTGTATAAATAGACGCAGAAAATATGGCTGAGATAATAAAATCTATTAATCGATTTGAATTGATTTAAGCTTAATAGATCAATAATCAATTTAAAAAAATATGAATCGATTTAGCACATAAAGCTAAACTCGGCTAGCTTGATGGGAACGTTTAATGGAATTTCCCACAGGGAAGCTAATGCTAATGCTAATGCTCGGTTGACCTAAGAATATTTTGCTGACTAAATGAAACTAAATATAAACTCAGTCATACATTTTCCAAACTCTTGTAAAGAAATATTTTTTAGGTAGTCTAAAACAATGTTTTTTTTTCTCATACTGTCTTCTTCTTCTTCTTCTGGAATAAGGTGTAATGCTGTAGAGCAATCGCCACCTAGTGGCCAAACTGTAACACCCTCCAGGGGAAGCAGAACAATGTTTACAGTAGCTACGTTTACATAGCTCCAAATAATCGGAATTAACGCCTGATCAGAACAGAAATGTTGTTCGATGTGAGCTTCGGACCGCAGTCTGTCCGGCTAATGTGCACGAGAGATTCTGGAAAACCGTGTCTCCCGGAGAACTGTTTCTCCGAGCAGCTTCAGGACAGTATGAACCGGCAGAGGAGGCTCCGTGCACCGAAAAGTCCTGAGAAACTGTGTAAAAATGACATAAATTCATATTTCCAATCACATCCAAACAGAATAAAGACTGATCTTATTCACATACATGCAGGTAATACACACATTGCTGCACAGATTAAGAAAATTATGAGCAAACAGGCTCTTAAAAATATTATTAATAATAATGAAAGCACGTTCAGACTATCATCTCACTCTATACATGATCTTTGTTTGTTTACAACGAAACTCATTATTTCTTCTTCTACTATTTCTGGTATTTTTGACAGTTCTGCTCATGTCAAAAGGATTTATTCTGATCAAGCATGTGGTGCATGGATGAAGTTTTACAGGTCCATGTGCACAGTTCTATTCTAATCTGATCTTTGATCTGATCCAGGACATTTTGCACATGTAAACGCAGCTAATGTTAATGAACAATTTAGTTAGAACTTCTCCTTTAGAGAATCCATGTAACACTGGATGATATTAACAATCTCAGTATTTCAATGATACATTTTACAGTATGTGAACTGGATCAGCCAGGAATTCGTGACAGGGTGGAGCCAAAGATTTGTGATGGGGGCGGAGCCAAAGGTTTGTGACCAAAGAATAATGTCAGACAAAGGTGAGAGTGTAGCGGGCTGCATCTCACCATCTAGTGCCTCTTTCAGCTCATCTTTGGTCCAAGCAACTTCGGTCATCAACAGTCGAAGGTAATACATAGCATGCTGGTGAGGCTGCTCAGCTCTGAAGTTATTCAGAGACCTCATGTACTGTGATGAAAGATGGGACAAAGACAATTACCACACTTCTGAAAAGTAAAGTCAACAATAATCAGTGTTTAAGACTTGATAAACAACTTGAAATATTTATGAAGAAATACAGTATCTTACTGCTTCTTTGATGATGTCAAAGCGTCTCTCATTTATCTCAAAAGTCGCCATCTTCTCAATGATCTTCTTCAGCAGGATGTGCTGCTTGTCGTTGTAGCCTTTGACTGACAGCTGGAACAAGCAGACAAAGGAAGAGAGGATGCTTTCACTTCTACAACAAAAGTAACGTAAGCATACAAGCACAACACCAGCGGCTTTGAACCGCACATACTTGTTAGTTACCATTCATTAATGAATACAAGAGTTCCTCTGTGAAGATGAACCACAACTAATGCAACAAACCAGAAATGATGCAGCTTTAAAAAGGGGAAACAACACTTTAGCATCGTGCCAAGAACATGTTAAAAACACAATTTTCATGGGAGTGTGTGTTTAAATACACACAGTCCCATGTGGTGCATGTCCGCTACAGGTGAGTAACAAACACAAAACCACATGCAGCAACTAAGACGTCTAATTAACATGTTTGCTTTGACATTTTCTATTTTGAAATGTTTCTCATGCTGTTTTTTTCTATGAATGCCCATCCTTTCTTTTATCACAGGGGAGGAAGCTTTATTTTTAAAAAATAAATAGAAAAATGTTTTCTCAACTAAGAGGAGTCAATAAATATTTTTGTGTAGATTTCAAAATTATTTTAAATTTAGTTTCCTGTGACTTCATAAAAAATTATAAAATATATTTATAAAAATGATACAAGCTGTTAAGTTTGGCATCACAAACCAAGCAAGTCCCTGGTGTTTGGACAGTGTGAGCTGGATGAAGTACCCGGAGAAAACAAATACAAACACATGAGCTTACACTGCAAACAACATCCCTTCACTACAAACATTTGTTATGTAAAAATAAGGTAAACTGACATTGGGACACCGACCTTAGTCATTGACCCATTAGTACCTAATGGAGCATGCAAATATTAAAAGATCTAAAGGTTAGTTCTCACATGACGTGGTCATATAATCTTAGCTTTTCGGAGAAAATACTGATTTTAAGATAGATAGATGGTATTTTATCGTGGGTTTTTTTTTTACTTTTATATGCAGTGACAAAATCAATAACTCACATTCTGTAAGGACTCTGAGCTAGTCCAGAATTCCTGACAGAAATTCCATATGAGCCCTTTCAGTCGACGAGCTTTTTGTCTTTATTTGTTATCCTCTATATGTGTTTCTCAACTACCATCAGCCTCATGAATGAAATGAGGATCGGAGTTTGTAGAATTTCCTTTATGCATGTAAGCATGTCACAATGACAATAAAGCGTGTTCCGATTCTGAGGGTGGGTCAGTAGGACAACATTAAAATGCACCAAACTGAAAGTAGAAAGACAAGCTAGTTCCACCAAGCCAAAGCCTTCTCCTGCGCGCACACACACTCCTCCAAACTGCAGCTAGCTTACTTACAAGGATGGCATTCATCCCTGAGGCTACGCCATACACCAGCCCAGCCAAGCGGGCTGCATATGTATACTCTTTTAAGTCATCCTTCAGTAACCTTAGCAACAAGTAGGTCATGTTGCAGTGCTGGGGATTTACGTAAATGTAGCGGCTATGAGAAGGAAAACAGACAAGACAAAGAAGGAATGAGGGGGTGATAGATAGAAAGAAAAATACCCACAACGATTAAAAAGAGTATGTATATGCAGCCACATGACTAGCTTTCTGACCCTGCCAATGAACTGCCACACCCCATGAATCCAGTTTGATTTTTCTGACTTCTTTCTTAGATTTGTTGCTTTTAATCAAGAATTTTCTGGAGAGAGGTTTGAAAGAAGTGCATCCTTCCAAATCCAGAAGAAGCGGAGGAGCAGGGACAAGGCTTTGGTGAAGAACAGAAAGATGAGTTCACCTGAAACTAGACCAACCAAACCTGGGTTAAAGGGTATTTGTAAGCGTGCTATTGTCTGTAGCTCAGACCGAGGTCATCACTTCAAACTGAACATAATAAAATAGACTATTTTAATAACTGCATTAAGCTAAAGCACTTTGTTCCACAGGATAACCTGGTTTAAGTGAAGCCATTAACTCAGGACTGGTTGAGAGGGGGGATAAGACAAAGAGAGGTGATGAAGCTAAAGGATGACGGAGAGATGCTTCTGATACTTACATACATCCCATAGACGGTATTTTGAAGGTCATAGTTCAAGCCAGCTAGCTCGGCTGCATATGCATACTCGTTGAGGGAGTCCTTGAGGAGCTCCAGGTACAAATACGCCATATTACAATGCAATGGGTCCACGTACGCAAACGGGCTGCAGAAGAAATTCAGTCAACAAGTGATGCAAACAAACAGGACACATATTGGATTTTCACACTTTGAGGTTGAACATCAGAAACCTTTGAGATCTTCAGTGAGATTCAAACCAACAGATTTACTTTTCACTGGACATGACTGTTAGCCAGTTTGTTCAGAACTTTTGTCCATTTGTTAATAGTTAACACTTGGAATAGCAATCTGTATGTGTTCTGTAAACTGTCAAAGTCTCCTGGTTTGTGTTTAGGAAACTATCACTACTTCAGAGATATTTGTAAGAATTGCAAATATTAAAGATCAACTCAGCCCAGATTCGTCTCCTGATCTACTTTAGAAGATTCTAGTTTGAATTCTTGCAGAACTCGTGACTGATATGGGACAGCGGGATCTTTGAGTGAGACTGTATCTGAGAACTGAGTGAGTGTACCATCTCCTACAGAAAATGGATCACTTTCAGCTCCAACCAAATAAGGTCAATTCAGTCGCCATTTTTTGTGCCCCTCATGCTGCCATATTGGAGCCGAATGATGTCAGCAAGCAGAGATTGGTCCGAGTCCGTCTGAGTCTATACTGCTATGGAAACCACTCTAATCAGGAATGAGCTTGTTAGAAAGCCACACCTCTACCACCTGAAAGCCAGCAAACTGTTAAACTTGTGATTTGAATGAAAATGACTCCCAGCTTCTGTCTTGACCACATTCACGGACTACAGCAGAATTAAACAGCTGCTATGATCAAACTGATGTTGTTCTCAGAACCTTCAAAGAACCTTCAGAACAATCAAAGGTTGAACAGGGTTCTGTCTGCCTGTAGGTAAAAGCATTCTCCGCTTCAGACCGCTGGAAGACATGAGCATTGGTTTCAAGGTGGAACATGTCCTTCACAGGCTTACGGTAAAGTGATGGTTTTTTGCTGATAAACTACTAAGGAAATGTCAAAACTGGAATTACTTTTGCTGACAATAAGTTAATCGATCAAACACTACTTTTGTTTTTGTTGACCAAAAAGTGAATATTATTGACTAATAGTTTGTAGTAATACAAAGTAGAGCTAAGAACTGATGTGAACTCAGAAAGTGACCCACCTGAAGAACTCAAAGTTCAGACATGCCTTTGGAAGAAAGAACTTGTCATCCTGCTTGAACCACACTTTACTCATCGCAGTATCCTGGAAGAAATTCATTATGAGCAAAGAAAATAATTAAAACACCAGAGAGACATTCAAAAAACGAGATCCTACATGATCAATTATGTGCAAACTAATCCTGCAGTGAAAAGACTTTAGTTAAACTCTCCAGTTGTTCTGCCCTCAGGAGATAAACCAAAAGTTGGATGATCCAAACTCATTCCATAAGGAGCACAGAGAGACAGAGAGCAGGGAGAGAAGCATCTGCAGACAACAGATGTCAAACACTCACCTTGATTAGGGTGGGAACTGGAGGAGAATCTTTTGGAGGAGGGTAAATCTCAAAGTTGGTGGGGATGAACTCATTCTTCATTGGCAGTTTGAATTTTCCATTAAGGTCTGCACTGGCCCATTTCTAAAGCAAAAGCACGTTAAATCCTCATCAGCAGCCCCTGCAGACAGAGACAAACTAGATTTTTTAGAAATTGAAATGCGAGCATCAAGTTACCTGCATGGTCTGGTTGGAGATGGCCTCCTGCTTGTACTGCGTGCCGTACCACTCCTCGGTTTTGTCTGTTTGCCCCTCAAATGACTTGGACACCACTGCAACCCTGGAAACAAGAAAACGTTTGCTGCTGTTGTAATGCTTTTCCACCAATCACGACAGTGGCTCCACCCCAACTGCTCCACTACATTTTTCTATGGACCTACAACCAACAGGGGACCAAAACTGGTAAGAGTCAGTCAGGCTTAATGGAAACGCTCAAAGTACCAGTCCGGTCCGCTCAGTGGAAATGAGGCATAAGAGGCCCAGAGTGTGAAAAGAACATGCCCCCACACCATGACACCACCACCACCAGTCTGAACCGTTGATACAGGCAGGATGGATCCATGTTTTCATGTTGATGTTGTTGTCACCATCAGAATGTTTCAGCAGAAATAGAGACTCATCAGACCAACAACATGTTCCATCTTCTATTGTCCAGTTTTGGTGATTCTGTGTGAATTGTAGCTTCAGTTTCCTGTTCTGATCTGACAGCAGTGATACCTGCTGTGTTCTTCTGCTGCTGTAGTCCATCTGCATCAAGGTTGGAGGTGTTGTTGTTCTGCAGACCTCGGTTGGAACCATTTGAGTTCCTGTTGTCTTTCTATCATCTGGATCCAGTCTGGTCATTCTCTGACATCAATGAGACATTTCTGCCCACAGAACTGCAGCTCTCTGGATATTTTCTCTTTCTCTGACCATTCTCTGTAAACTCTAGAGATGGTTGTTGGTGAAAATCCAGTAGATCATCAGTTTCTGAATCCTCAGACCAGCCCGTCTGACACCAACAACCATGTCATGTTCAAAGTCACTTCAGTCACTTTTCTTCTCCATTCTGATGATCGGTTGGAACTGCAGCAGATCGTCTTCATCGTGTTTACATGATTAGATGCATTGAGTTGCTGCCATGTGATTGGCTGATTAGAGATGAGTGGTAACGAGCACTTGGACAGGTGTGGCTAATGAAGTGGACGGTGAGTGTTTATTATATTTATTAAGAATGCTTCTCTATGAAGAATATTTGGAGATGTGCCAATCTAAAAGTTATTATTATATATATACATTTACTGCATTCATGTTTGACTTTTTTCAAGGAGACTGGCCCCATAGGACCTGTACAGACAATCTGCAGACAAACAAGTCTGACACAAACACAACCCAGCTGTCAAACACCAGGGGCCCGTTTCAAGAAGCAGGTTTTGTTGGAACTCTGAGTTCGCGAACTCCAAATTCAGCAGAACTCAGAGTTTTTGGTTTCAGAAAGAGAGATAACTCAAACCCGTGAAAGTGGGTGAAACCAAGCCCGTTTCAAGAAGCGGGTTAAGCTGAACTCAGAATCAATCACTGTGGCAACTGAGTCTGTGAACGAAACCTGGTCTGGAGCAGGTTTTCTTCAGGAAACTCAGAGTTCTCTGCGGTCTCCGCCCCTTTTTAAAGTGAAAGATGTTCAAATCTGAGTTCTTCATTAATATTTAGAGAACATTCACATTAGAGACGTCACGTTTCCACCAGCAGAAACCAAAATGACATGTCCATTCATAGAGGATCATGTAGAGAGGAGCTGGATTAATCCAAAGGAAATGTTATTTATGTCTGGAGAGGATTTGAGGACACGAGTCGATTGACTGGAGTTTCCCTGATTCATTTTTATTTGAGCGATATTATAAATAGTGAGTTTTTCCAGGGATTTACTATTGATAATAAGGAGTTTTATTTTTATCATTTGAAACCCTTAACAATGGAAACACTGGGAAAAAGTTTCAACTCTCAACACAACTGTGTACGATGAGTATTAGCTCAGTTGTCAGCAACACTGCTTCCACTTCTGTTGTCTGAAGTTCGATTCCCGGCTCCGGTATATAATTTTTATGGGAAAAAAACCCTTTTCAGCGAATATTGTTTAAGTCTTGAGAATAACATTTAAGTAAATGCTTATTTTAACATATCTCAGGCAGTTACAGTGTTTCTTTTTAGCGTGCAGTGATATCCGTGTTTTTATGTGGTGGTGGGGGTGGGGGGTAAGGAAAACGGTCATTCATGAGATTACAGAGATGACTGGTTAAATTATTAACAGATCAAGAACCATTCCTTACTTTACAAGTGACAAAATAACCTTCCTGATATTATTATTTATTCTTTATTTGAAATGATTCAAATGTAGACGTATGCATTAACTCTGCAGATGTTTTCTCTCTGTTTTACCGCTGCAGCTGGGTTTATTATCTTGCTGAAAATGTTCTTGTAGTCTGCATTTGCTTGGAGGAACTTATCAATTTCCGTCGCCGGAAGTCTCAGTTGTTTGTTCACGTTGCCATGGTGAATCGTGCTGTCTTTGCTCCATTGATCAGGGCTTTTAATGCTCGCGACGCTCGCACCTGATTCTGGTTCCAACAACTTCAAGTTGATTGAATCAAACATTTTCAGCTGTTCTGAAACCCAAAACTCTAAGTTTGAGAATTTTGAGTCCAGTAACTCTAAGTTCAGGTTTCAACTCTAAATTTGTTGAACCTGCTTCTTGAAACGGGCCCCTGGTACTGCTGGAGAAGCAACAACTGTCAGTCAGTTTTAGAAACTTTGGGCTGTGACAGTAAAATAGAAAGACAAGTTATAACTCTGTACACAGTAAAGACCATTTTCAAATAAGCTGTAAGAGTAACATTTATGACAAACCTGACATTCTCTGGAAGCAGCTTATCCAGCACCATCTCAATCAGATCTGGTCTGAACTCTTCTAAAAGATACTCTGCAGCCAGAACTTCTTCAAGAGGGTAATACTGCAACACAAATACCACAGAATGGTATTATTTCAACAGGATTGTATTATGAAGCTTAACTGCAAACATGGATTGACTGTTGTGTATCTGTGGTTGAGGATCATTAGAGAAGAACCAGGATGTAAAACAACAATCCATGACCTCGTCCACATTGACAAGGATCAAAAGAGGAACCATAAGGGCAGAGTATTTTCTCCAGAGGTGACTTTCTGCAGCATTATTGTTTGCAGAGAACCGCTAGCGCGCAGCTCTGTAACATGGTTTAAACTGTGAGAACAGTTTCCTCCTCCCTGACAGCTGGGCCTCCAGGTGAACCTACTGTTGTGTTGCAGTAATTTCTCAATGAGTGTTTAAAGAAAGGCTCCTTACTGCCCCCTGCTGTCTTGGGTGTACTTCCTGTTCTGTTCATGAAAATAAAGAAGCTAACAACACCTACATGCAGTAAACCGGCCACTTTCGAGGTGTAGCCTCGGGGTCGTTCCTTGTCCTTAAACCTGAAAGCCACTTTGCTTAAATCCTGCAGACACAATAAATAAAAACATCCCATTATCAAACAGGAAGCTGAGCTTGGACATTCAAAGAGGAAGTGGTAAAAGACAGAAAGGACCTTGCATTCTTCAAACACCCATTCTTGAGGGCCCTCGGTGCGTAGCTTCTGGATGTACTGGAACATGTGGAATATGATGTCCTCAACGTGCACTGCAACATCAGACAATGATTTAATCAGCCTCTTCTGGTATCTTTCATGTGGGCTTGCATTAGCATTCACAACAAATTAAAAGTTGTGACAAAACAACTTTAACAGAAGGACATGAAGTTCTTACGAAGGCCTTCCTCGGTCAAATCCACGTTGATGATAAAGAACATGAAACCTCGAGCTCCTTCTTTCTGTCCTCCAACAAGTGTGTTCACCCAGCCTGAACAACAAAGGTTTGAAATGAAATCTTTAATCTGCATTTAAAAAAGCTGCCATTTGCTCCTGCTTTAACAGCAGGTATGTCATGGGTCAAAACAAATAACTCTTCAACCGTTTACCTGATGAACGTAGTTCTGATGCAGAGAGAAGCAGCTCTTTGCATCATTTGCACCAACATGCAACACATTACTAAAGTGTTTCACAATGATTGCATAACCTTTCACAACTGTGAAGTAGGACTGGGCGATAAAACGATAAATATTATGATAGAATCTTTTCTCGATAGAAGAATGAGGCTATCTTGATTAAATTTTATTTTGAAAGGTCCAAAATCAACACTTGCCAGTTGAGAGCAATTTCTCCTCTTTGGTGAGTAAAAGTCAGAGGGTTAGTCAGTCTGATGAAACAGCAGAAAATGTCATTTGCTTTGCATCGCGATATATATCGTTATCGTCTCATATAAAAAAAAATGATATTGTGATATAAAAAAACGTTATATTACCCAGCCTTACTGTGAAGGACGGCACGTCAGCACAAGGCTGCTTTTTCTCTGCTTCAGAATCCTCTGGAATTACCTCATTTGTGTAAATGGTTAAATGTCAACACTGGAGATGTAAATGGGTTAAATCAGGGGTTCTCAAAGTGTGGCCCGCGGGCCAATGACAGTGCGTGAGGAGAGCTTTTGTAGCTTTCAATAAATCATAACAGGTTGTACATTGCTTGGAAAAAAATATGTTTTGTTTCATGGTTTCTGGCGACATCTGCAGGGGAAAAGACATACTACATACACTGTACCATTACACCCACGTGTCGATGGTACAGTGCATTCATTTCACCACTACAGGGCAGACAGTTTCTATGTCATTGCCTCTGCTGGGAAAGACAGGACCGTGATGACAGCAGTAGAAATGGAGTCAGAGCAGGAGGATGAACGGGATTTGGAGAGAATCAGAGCACGGCATTTGAGGAAAAAACGTGTTGGCGAGGAGAAAAGGCGCTTTCAAGATGAGTGGACAAATGCTTGCTTTGTCGTACCTCGTGGGCTGGATAAAGTCATGTGTCTGATTTGCAAGCAGGTCAATGCTTAAAGAATTCAATATAAATCATCACTATGTTACAAATCATAAAAACTATAACAAGCTTACCAGCAAGGAACACAGCAATAAGCTCCAATAACAACAAGGCTACACTGAACAGCAGATGATGTTTACAAAAATGGGAGAATCCAGTGAAACTGTGACAGAAGCGAGCTCCGTTTGCATGAGAATACGTACATAAGTAGGTTTTTAAAAGAATGTATGCTGAAAGTAGCTGATAATGTTTTCCCAGAGCAAAAGAAGTTTGAAGAAATAAGTCTGTCAAATGATTCAATTGGACCTACTGGACGAGGAGAAGATCTGGGCAGCAACAGCGGGGGAATCTGTTAATCAGGTTTACCTACAATATAGTCTGAAACAGACATCACACAGGTCTGATGTTGACCACAACTGATCTTGTTTGAAATGTTGCTGGGTTGGTTCTTCTGCTTTGTTAACTGTACAAATGACACTTGGTCATTGAAGCCATTAAAAACAGTATTTTTCCGATTCTCCATTTTCATACCAAGACTGGCCTCCAGTCTAATGTGGAGTTCTTCATTTGGCCCTCTGCTATTAAAAATCTTTGAGAACCCCTGGACTAGTGGATATTTTATGTTACTTTCACTGCAAAATTAAATTGAGGATTTTTTTGTTGTTTCGTTTTTTTGCTGGATCACCATAAAACAGAAATGTTTGATATTTCTGCAGGTGTGTACCTTTAGCTTTCAGCTCTGACAACAAACTTCCAGGTCCTTCGTGACCAATCAGATGGCCCAGATAATGCCCAGGGTTAGACTTGTAGTACTTCTGAAGGTCTGGGATGGGGAAGGTCACGTACAAGTTCCTTATATCTTTGATAGGAACTACTTTATAGAATTGCTGAAAGAAAGAAATCCATGCATAGTGTTATGTGCTTTAGGGATCACAAACGTATAGGTACATACCATAGAGCAGCTATCTTCATATGAAGACCTTCACCACATGAGACAGGGTCTAATGACGGCCTTTTATGGAGGCTCTGTAGGAAACGAACGACTCACCCTGAGGTGCTCCTCCTGGAAGGGATGCTCAGGGAATTCTGGGACAGGAACATTCTTGTTTTCTACTTCTCCAAACAGCTTCACCACCATCGATGTCAGCTCGTCCAGCGACTCTGACGAGAGAAAAATGCACCTTTACCCTAGACTAGAGAGGACAGTTTAGATTCTTCAAATGGAACAAGATCTCAATGTCGTCTGCATTTTTCCTACATGATCCAATCAGATTAAACAAATGAGTAATGAAGGAAGGCTTTCTGGAACTCAATAGACCTTCATGATGATGAAGCTACAGTTAAGCTTCTGTTCTCTCCTCTAAATTGAGATTTTATTCTGCAGCAAGTCATCCAAGTCCAGCATGACTTGCATTGTAGGTCTTCATTAGACGACACAGATGCAGACATAATCTGAGTCTGCCTGTCGTTTTCTTACCTCGTCCTAACACACAGAGTCCCATCAGGTTAGCAGAGTAATATGTGGAGTGGAACTTCAGCAGCTCCTGACGGACATCGATGCCTTCGGTAGACGGTCTGGTCTCAAGAGTCAGCTTGTTTCCTATTTAGAGAAAAAATAATCCCAAATCAAACACACAATAAAGAATACATTCAAATTATTCTGAACCGTTTCTAAAACTTCAGAAAAACTCTTTTTATGTGTAAAAATAAGGAGAAAAACATCTAAAACTGATCAGTTAAAGTCCCCCTCCAATGAAATTCGTGTTTTTTGAGTTTTTAACACGTATGTGTGGCATTTTTCCTCTGAAAGAGAAAAATGATAAGAAATCATTTCATGTTTTCATTTCAGAGCATTTCTCCTTTTAAGCCGCTGTCAATCAAAGGGCCAGAGAAAAGCTACTGAGCTTTTCATACATCACAGTATCTAGCTAATCCGGATGCAGCTGTAGAGGAGAAGATGATCTAACGTTCCACTTCTGTGCTGTAAAGATTGTAATTCAGTGAAAGACCATACTGATGTTAGCTTTCATTATTTTAACAAGGAATCTGAGGAAAACATGGATTGGATTTATTGATCACAGCAACGTCAATAATTATTCAATCATTTGCAGAAAAAGACATTTTCTGGACGGAACCGCAGTGATCGCATTATCTGCTCGTATTTTAATAGCGTCCAAGACGGGATTTTTTTTTAAATTGGCCTCAAGTATTTAAAATGAAACTGAAAGTAAAATTCCATCAACTGTCACAAATATGCCGTCCATGTTTGATCCAATCTCACAGCGAGCTGCTATAAGGAGCGCCGCTGCTTTGTTTACAGCAGCTCCACTCAGGATCCAGCGGGTGGTTTAACCGGACACCAGAACGTTCTCCTGAACGGTTCCTAGAAACATCACCACTGCACATATTTACAAACTGACGTGTGATTAGACCCTCTCTGTATTCTTCATTTCATTTCATGAGATTTCTTGTTGAAGTGAATTCAACAATCATCATGAAATCAGTTCTGAACCCCAGATAGAGCTGCTGCTGCAATGCAGCCTGGATGGAAATGGTTTCAGTTTAGTTTTACTTTTTCATGTGGTTATCAAAGTGTGTGTCTCGCTAACATGACTGGAGGGATAAGGGGCGGGATTACACTGTTCAGTACCATAAGCCACGCCCACACAGAGGGATTTTTGGAAACGAAGGCTTCAGATCAACAGGAAAAATGTCTTTTTAAGACATTTAGGATGTGGAATTTTTGTTAAAAACTTCACAGTCTTAATTAAAATCCCACTGGGAACATTTAAAGAAAAAAAAATGTTTTGGGGGGACTTCAAAGATATTTTTGAAAAAAAGGGATAAGAATATGACAATTTTATACTTTTATACTTTTATACACTATATTTTAAAGATTATTTAAACAAAACTCATTTTTGCCCCTGAAGAATCACAAAGCAACCATCCTGACAAGAACAAGCTTCTTCTGGTGCTGTTCTTCTATGTTGAACAAAGACTGCACAGGTCAAGGCTGCAATCAAGTGCTTCTATATCTCATCACAGACATGGTAACTGTGTGGGTTTAAGTCAACAAAAACAATCCCCCTCAATCCACCATGCCCCAGAAAACTAAAGATATTTCTAACTGTATACAACAAGTCTGATGAAACGGTTGTAGTTTGTAGGAATGAGGCTCTCGCTGGAACTGAGCAGTTTGCTCCACACTGGAGGTTTCCTTCAGTTCTTACTCAACCAACCATCATGACTGTTTTATCCATGACCTCCTAAAAGCATCATTTGATAGACAAGATGAAGCTCAAAGTGATGATGTAGCTGCTCACATCTGGATCTCCTCCTCTAGCTGACCGGATCATTTCTTACTGTCTGATCTTTAATGACAGAGGAATTGATCGGATTTATCCAAAACACAAATCATTAATTTTAAGCTTTGCTAATATGGGGCCCTACCATGAAAATTCTCCTTTTTTAGGTTTTTGAGGAAGGGGGTGATACATGAGAGAAGGAGAGCCTGCACGTGCACGTAACAGCCGTGCACGGGGGCAGGTACAGCAGAACATATAGTTTCTGTTCAGAAGAAAAGTTCTTAAACGAGAGAATAATATAAAAATAACTACAACATATTTACTGATTTAGGAGGAGAAGAAGACTTGAACTTGAATGTTCTGATGTCAGATTAAATAAATCAAAAGTGTTATATAACCTATTAAAACGTATAACACTGTTATGGTTTAATTATTGTGTATATTATGTTTATGTACGATAATTATTAGACATATTTAAATGTTCCCCACAGTTAGTTTCAATGCTACAATTAATACAAAAAATGATGAAAGTTTTATTTCAAGTTTTTCATTTCAGATTTAATTGAAATTGAATTAAAAGATAATCATAAGACATCTCAAGATTCCCACCTCTAGTGAGATTGTCCCCATGTCCACATTAATGTTAGCTGTAGTCTGTTTTTTTGTGTATTGATTAAACTGAAGTTATTAGAGCCAAAACTTTGAACAATCATTTGACTGTTGGACTAATCAACAATGACCCTATAGATGTGTTATTACTGTGGTTTTGCGCTGAATGAGCATTTGTAACCATTCTCGTCAGTGCTTACATAAAAAAATAGTTTAATGAACATCTAACTGTTCGTCTGGATTCTCAGATGAAAGGTTTACAATTCAAGTGAGAAGCACTCAGTCCGATCCTTTTCACACAAAAGGTTCAAATCTGCAAAATGTGAATTAACAGTCTGACCAAAAATGTGAAACCAAAGGTTCAGTTCAAAGGAAGCCTTGTGAGAAGTCTGGTTGTTATTACCTGTTCCAAATTTACTGAAAGGGTGGTTTGGGTTGCCTGTAGCCTTCTCCAGCTGAAACAGCCTCCAGGCGTCATTCATCAGGTTCTTTTCATGCTCAGAGTCCACAGCGTTCACCTCCCTGTCCTTACAGCTCTCATCAAACAGAGGACACAGGAAAAACTGGGCAAACCTGACATGTAGAAGCAAAAAGGGGGAGTTTAGAATCAACACACCACGTCACATCACCAACAGACAAATGCATCCCCATTATTACTGTATCACATGTAAAAAAGTGAGGTGTTTAATACAGAAGGCCCAGAGACCCATTCCTGCTTCAGATCATCTACATGAGTCTCTGATCTGGTCAGATCAGATCAGATCAGATCAGCAGACTGAAGAAATGCAAAACACAGACTGGTTTAATGTCAGATGACATTTTCATGGACAAGAGGCTGATATGGTATCAACAGTTTAAAAAAGATTTTTAAAAAAGCTAAGTTTTATAGTATAATGTGACATTTCAGTAGATATTTAACAGATGATGAAGTTTCTATGAAGCAAAGCAGTTGATATGTGAAAATTGATCTAGTGCAAAATTACACTTTTTTTCCTGACAGAATGTTGTTTCAGTGTAGAAACAACTTCCTTCAGGCTCAAATTATCCTTCAAAGTAAAACATTTATCATAGTTTTTCTTTTTGGTATGAAATCTCGACCCATTGTGTAATACTCCAACAAAGATGAATATTTTCTGAGCTAAAACCTGAATTTAGTTTACTGGTAGTTGTGAAATCATTCTGAAATGTGCCTTTCACTTGCTTAGACACATGAGAAAAACTTCTACAAATTAACAACTTTATTTAAGTGAATCTTCTGTAAATGATTTGTAAGCTGTCTTAGTACACTACTTTTTGTGTGGGACCAATTTCCATGAAACATACATTTTCTCTTCAATCATAACCGTTGAAGTAAAAGCTAAAACTAGACACCAACTTCAGCCTCGTCTGACTGTTGAGGTCGGGTGGATAAATACAACAAAATAAAAGGATGAAACAGTCAGAAAAACTGGTATTTTCTAAATATAATAAAAGTGAGCTGCTTGTCGAGCCGGTTTGATGTGTGAGAATTACTTTTTATTATAAGTCTATTTTGAGTTGACAAAATAAAACTTCCTTCAGAATCAAAAACCAAATAAAACCAAAATCCTGTATGTTGTGTGTTTTCTGTCTGGCCCGGATTAGAACCAGCCACTCCCTGCCGGGCACACCCCCCTGTCTTCATGGAGGAGGCGTTGGTTGCAACATCATTTTAGAATTGCACAATGAAAAGACGAGTCTGAGGAAACAAGTTGAGGTGTTTATTTAACGCATGAAGCTTTGCTCTGAAATGTCCTCTAAAAGCTTCTCCGTTTTGGGCTTCATTTCTGAAAAAAAAAATCGTGCTCTAAATGGTAAATGTACTTAAATTAATAGACAGAAAAATGTTTTGCTTAAATTTGCTTAAAAGGTAGCTTAAAAACATTTTAGGGACAAACAGGACTGAGTCTCACATTAACAGAATGAAAAAAGGCCGAGACAGCAAATCTGTCAAAGCAGGATGTCATCAGGACATGAATACCTAGCTTCTCCTTACCGAGACAAAGCAGGTCGTTTTCACAAAGCAGAAACATAAGAAGCTTCTTCTAGTTTAGTCTTTCACTGCTGCTTATACTCGTGAGTTTCCTTTACAAAGCATCACTGCTAAAACCCATTAGGAGGATCATGCATGTTCTGGAGGACTGGTGCTGACCAATCCAAACAGGTACTGACTCGGGAGGAGGAGCAGGCAATAGAAGGACTTGATATGTAGTCTTAAGATCAGCGGAGAACACTGCAGATTAACATCATCTATAAAAAGACTGATCCTCTTTGTCTTTACATTAATGCTCATTCATTGGGGTTTTTTTCAACAAAACGGAACATTTTCTGTGCTAAAGTTTGTGAACGGATGTCGACCTAATTCAGCCTTACTGTAGGAAAATTCTATTACAAGTTTCCACAAATCAGAAACTTTATTTGATTGAATCTTCATTCTCTGTAAAATGGTTGAACTTTGAGATGAAGGTTTTCCCTTTAATGTCAAAGTGGAGGCTAACAACCGGATGCTAGCTTCAGCTACGTCTGACTTTTAGAGAAGGTCGGCTGGTTCGTCTGTAAACAGCAGCTTTATTGTTCTCTGAAGTCGAAGGCTCTTCTTCAGTTTCCTCACTGGATCTTTTCTCCCAAAAGAAACGTTTCAAATATGTTTTTTGTTTGAGTTTTTCTTCGCTTTTGGCTACTAGCTTAGCCATGCAGCTAGCCCATATAAGTCACGTGACCCAGACAGATGTTGTGAACAGAATCCAGCAGTTTTCTAAAAATAAAACTTCCTTCAGGATCAGAAAATAAGCTAAACAGTAATATTCTAAGTTACCGCATGTATTTCTTCTTTTCTGTCTTCAGCCCGGAAACAAGTGACCCACAGACCGGTACCAGTCCATGGCCCGGGGGTTGGGGACTTAAAAATCGCAACAAAGTCAAACATGGTACTTTCTATCAGTATGACTTTGGTCCTCCGTCCTCCTTGAACCGATGCATGTAAACATGACAGCGTTAGTGTAGAATCCAAATGTTTGAAAATGTTTTCTCTGAACAGCAACTAGACACTGCTGTGCAGCAGAAGAGAAGAATATGTCTTTGTAATAAACCACCACAAAAATGTATTCAATCTATTAATATTTTCCCTCGAAGCCACAGAGGCTGAATGAAGGGATAACAGAGCTGCATGTGGCTCCACAGCCTCAGGCTGTGTCCATCTGTGTGCATGGTGAGGGTGTGAGGGCGTTCAAGAGTATTCAGAAAGAATACAAACATGTAAACACACCTGTCCAGAGCTCCTTGCAAGTGCTCATGGGAGACATCAAAGTAGTAGTTGGTGTGCTCGCCGCTGGTAAAGGCGTTGGAGCTCCCAGCATGCTCGCTGAGGAACTGACTGTACTCGTTCTCTTTGGGATACTTCTCCGTCCCCAGGAACAGCATGTGTTCACAGAAGTGGGCCAGACCTGAGATGTTCTCCGGATCTGAGAGGGAACCTGTGAGAGTTACAGCAGATGATTACCTATGAGAGAGGCCACAGAATATTTGGAACTGTAGGACAAAATACTTTGAGTTTTAGGCCCGTGTAAGTATTCCTGTTCTGAGTATCTTAGTGCATTAAAGCCCTCTGAGCTTTAGAATAAACAACGACGGTTTCATGACTTTCAGTCCTTGAGAACGACACGAGCATTACCGATGTGGACGTCCAAAGCAGCCGAGGCTTTGTCCGTCGTCGGGTCACTGATGAGCATGGCCTTCAGGCCATTGCTGAACTCCAGGCCTCTGTAGACCCTCTTGTCTTCAGGGGAGCGGACTATTTCACTGACGACCCTCTGCACAGCAGGATCCGTCATTCTGACAGGTACGGAGGACACCAGCCTGTAAAGGAGTTCTGAGTTTAGAGCAGATCCAGACAGTTAGGGCTCAAGTTGAGAAAATCCAAAACTTCAAACTTCATCAAAGTTCCACCAATGACCATTTGAAAAATGTGACAAAAAGAAAACAAATCAAAACAGATTTGAGGAAGTGGGGGGGGGGGTCCCCAAATCCTGGCCTCGAGGGTCAGCGTCCAGCCGGTTTCCTAGAAGTCCAGCATCTGCTGCTGATTACCTGGATCAGGTGAGTCTAGCCAATAAGGAGCTTAAATGGCAGGTTGGATGGAAGACATGAAGAACACCGGCCCTCGAGGCCTGGAATTGATGTAGAAGAACCTGACCTGAGCTGACCTCAGGTGTTAGCGGTCTTACGGCACGCGGCGGTGGCAGGTAGCATGAAGGTGGGCTGTAGTGCTGCTGGTTCAACTACTTCCTTCAGACTCCAGAATGACTCAAAGAATCATCTCGAAATGCATCAAACCAAAAGTGACGAACAGACACAACCGAGAGCTGAAGGGAATCCTGATGGACGTGCTTAGCGTTCTGTCACCAACATGGAGGACTAACAACCCCTACAGCAGCAGGGCATTAGCGTCATTATCCAGCGAGTGTTGTTCCAAAGCGGAAACTCATAGCAAGAACATAACTTAGGTTCAAAACACATAACCCCCTAGCTACCAGCTGTTAGTGTTGACCCGGGATGGTTGTAGGTAACGCGGTGTGTCTCCAGGGTCAGCTTTAGCCGAACCGGCTTTAGCAGCTAATGCCAGTTAGCTAACTAACCAGTGTCGGTCAGAGTCGGAACCAAAGGAACTAAACACCAAACCGGCCCAACAGCTGCTCGGTAGAACCCACCGAAAATCCGGTCTGACGCGCACGTTTCGTCCTGGTATGCGGAGTAATCTGATGACACAGGCCGTTCGGATGAAGCTCTCAAACATACTTCAATCCCATGTTAACAAACGACTTTCCCGGCGCCATCTTCAAACAGGCGCGAGCAATCGAGCCCAGAGCGGAGAGCGAGGAGGACCGAGCAGCTGTCGGTGTAGCGGAAATCTCCGCCCTGCACTGATGGAAACACGATAAAAACAAACATTCACTCTACCTTTAGACATTAACGATGACAGCCGAAGGCTAACTTACGATCAGCTTTAGGAAACTAGGATCGATCCTCTGGTTTTGTTATTGATTAGTTAGCCTACAACAGCAGAAGAATTCACGTTTTTTTTTTCTGTTTTAAAGATTTACATTATTGTCCAAAACATTAAATACTAAGGACTTATTCGTTGTACGAATAAATGAGCTGATTAGGTCAGTAAAATGTTCTGCTCCTGATAGGCTTTTTAAGCCTATACATGTAGCCTTTAAGTCATAGTTGTTAGTGAAATGTATTTATTTGTTCGTTTTTATATTATATATATAATATAAACTATCTCTCATAACTAACAAAAAAAAGTTAAAGCTATAAGTTTACAAATAGATCATGGATTTAACTGTTTTTGGTTTAACTCATCTGAAGAGAGGAAAAATATAATTTCTTGAAAAGGTCAAAGGTCAATCTGCACACATGGAACGCACAAACAGAAAAACAATAGTGTATCCATCTAATGCTGCAACACACCAGATTATATTTAAAACTAAGTTGAAACATAGATGAACTCAGGGAAAAAAATATAGAGATGTGATTATTGACAAATATAAAAAATACAAGCAAACATTCATATATGAGTAAATCTTTATGAACATAAATTTGAAATGTGTGGAGGTGAACTTGAAACTTCAAACTAAATGAATGTTTCATATCTTCATTTGTTTTGTTTCTGTGTATATTTATCTAAATGTGTAGTTATATGTGTGTATATGCATGTTTACTTTTAAGAGAGGAAACAGTGCTTAAATAAATACTGGGAGTGGTAATATGTTTGTTTTTTTAAATGTGTCGTTTTTTTTCTTTAAAGCACATCTGGAATAAAAATATATCATTTCACATCATGTCATACTTCACATAGAACACAGAGCTTTTATGTGAGTATTTAGAACAGGAGTGTGCAAAGTTGAACACTCAAAGAGCCATTTGGTCCAGTTTCTCACAGACCAAAATCCAGTCAGAGTCACTTTGACAAAATTATTCTTTAAATATGTTTTTGTGACCGTGATTCCATTCATTTTTAAAATGTAGTTTTAAACATTTACAATTGCTGATATATTTCTATACAAAATAATTTAGCTTATTATTCTGTTGGCAGCATAAATGTTCCTTTCAAAATAAAATACAATCTGTATCACATCAGATTCTCATGTTGCTGTAGATTTACTTAAACTAAGAATGAGAAAAAGTCAAAGATGAAATTTTCCATCATTGTGACTGGTCATTTTTTCCTCATAAAGAAGCATGGGTGAAATTTTTTATGTAAAATGTAGACATATAATTCCACTTAAATTCTTTCAAGAACACTGTCTCTTAACAGTAACTAGCACTGTTGTGCTGCAAATAATAATATGTGTTTTAAATGTATTTAATAATAGTAAATGAAAGTTCTAGCCATCATTTTTGCATCTGACATGTTAAATATCCAAACCTATATGTCAAAACTTAATACACACAAAAGCAAATAAACCAAAATAAAAATACAAAAACATGTTTTCAAATTATTTGCAGGAGCCAAAGAATTTGTCCCACAATAGAGGGACAAAAGAGCCTTGGGTTGCAGAGCCCTGATTTAGAAGAACATTTGCTCTTTATATAGAGCCACAAATAAAGAATGAAAGTTCAAGACTAAGAATAAATTCTGCTACATTAGGGAAAATTATCAATTATATCCTTTAATAAAACAAAGATCAAGCACAAGTTAAATGACAACCTTTTGACAGTGTTTCCATTTTCAAACTTACTCTGGCGTTTTGCTTTAACCACATTGAATAAATGGTAAATAATCACAACTTGTGTTTTCAAATTTGACTTCCAACATCATTTTCTATACAGTTGTAATGTTAAGTTTTGACCACTAGACGGCGACACATATCCTTCAAAATATGATAAGGTAAATTGTTAACCTGTCATGATGAAGGAGCAGTTATCCATTTATCTCATTTTTGACCAGTGTATGTTTGTTTAATAAACTAATTTTTACTTCAAATAATAATTAAATAAACAATCCTCTCCCAGCCCAGATAAGAACCCAGAAACAGCAGCACAGAGTTCAGTATTTCTAATGTGATATAAGTAAAAGTTTCCATTAAGGATTTGAACACTTACAAAGGCTGTTTGAGTCTGAGGCTGTTTTGACAGCAGTTTCGTCTGCCACGAGTTGACCTGTTTGCCCTGATCTGTTTGCGCTGAAAGAGGAACTGATTGTGAAAGTGACATTTGTTGGAGTCCAGCCGGACCCAGCCTGCTCCTCCTCTTTTAAATCTTAACTCGACGCTGCTATAAATCAGAGCACAGCAGTGAGGGCTTCAGAGCTGCAGAGAACTTTGACTGACATGGAGAAATCAGAAGGAAGACAAAATGGAAAGAAGGTTGTAGCAGTGGTGGGCGGTGGCTTGGTAAGAAGACACCATCTAAGTGATTTATTATTTCACTAAGCCTTGTCTTAGATCTTGTGACTGGAGAGCTACTTGCCTTCCATGACATAATAGCAACATAAAAACTGTTTTCACAGAGCAACATCATTCACAGATGTCTTTATAGAGAAGTGGAGATCTGAGGTGAAAAGGTTGTCAGAGAGGAACGAATTATGACCCAGAGGTTTTAACTGTCAACATAAATGCTCCACATTTTCCTTATTAGATGTGTGAAAACAACAAAATGCCGATCTGGTTGTCATGTCATTTATGTCTGTTTGTTGTAGGAGCATGACTAGCTCTGCTTTTGCTTTATATGATTAGCAAGGGTCTGAGTCAATAAGAATCAACTCTAGCAGACGTGATGGTCATTCATCCAGAAATCCGGAATTAAAATATTTTCATTCCTCCGTATATTTATTCAGTCGAGGACCCATTAGTCCCCCTTTGAGATCGTGACACATTTGTAAATCTGTGATTTCAGCATCCTCTCTTCACTTTTAGGTTGGAGCATTAAATGCCTGCTACTTTGCCAAAAGAGGCTTCAATGTTCACGTCTATGAAAGCAGGGAAGGTAGGAATCATGATGATGAAACATGATGTATTTGCCTGCAATAAAATACAGCTAGAAATGCATGTGACTAACCGCGCAAACTCAGAGTCTGTGTGTGTTTGATCAGACATCAGGAAAGCCAAAATCGTGAGGGGGAGGAGCATCAACCTGGCCTTGTCTCACAGAGGTCGGCAAGCATTGAAGCATGTTGGAATGGAGGACAAGGTAGAGAAATTCCTCTCCTTTCATTTTGGTGAAAATGAAGGAGCTCATAGGTTTATGTCAAGACATTTGCAGCAATGACTGATGGGATTGGTAAAGTAGATCAAAGACTTCCACATGTCTCCACTCTCCTCACAAGAGTTGCCAGAAGTCTCAGCAAACATGATAGCTTCTAACAATATAGATTAAAAACATGCTTATCCTCACCACCACATGATCAGTTCACTGAAGACAGTTTAATTCTATCAAGTAGAGTCTTTCCAGCAAGTCCAGACTTACTGCACTGGAAATGCTGCTTTTGTGTCATTTTTCTGATGATGGAGCACATTATTCAAGAAAATGAAGCTTAAAACTCCATTTCTGGGTATTTCTTTGTTCAAATTGTTGTCAATCAGGAGCAGATGAAAACTTTATAAAAAACAAAAACAAACAACCCACATTTAATCTGATCCAAACCAGATTACATAACCATACAAAACGGTAAAATGAAGTGATGAAGTAGCGATGGGAAGTTTGTGTCTTCCCACTCCTTTACAATCAAACTTTATTGACTTTAGGTAAAATTACAATATTTAACGAATCACATGTGACATAAGCATTGCTTTGTTTTTGTCTTCTATTTTCCAATCAATGCATTATATTATTTCTTTAATTAGTTTGAAATCTTTGTGTTTTGTCCTGTATTTTTCACAATCTATGCTTAACATAAACCAAATCAATTTAATTTAATTTGCGACATAGACATTACACTCGGTGAACCATGGTCTCCCTGCTTCTGATACATCCACTTACAGACAAATAGATCCATGAATGTCTTTGTTTTCCTGGTCTGAGCTGGAGTCTGGATCAGAACTGGACGATATTGCTTGCTAATTTTTGCTCGATTAATGTTAAATTGGAGGTGTGAGGGGCCGTAAGCTAGCAGGAGAGTGTGTCAATAGATGCATGATGGGAAGTGGAGGCGGGCCTTCTCTATGCCAACAGTCCCGCCCACAACTCAGAGGCAAATTTATAATGAACTCCTGTGACGCTGCAGAAACTATGTACTTGAAAATAACTCATGATTTTGGCTAAAACAGCATCATCACAATGTAAAGATCATAGGGAACACTGATCCCTCTGATCATTACAGATGATCAGGGTGGCTCTCCTTTTTCTTTTTTCTCTTCAGTCAAACTGTTCCTACTGTCTGTTGTCACATTGAGTGAACAGGTTTGTTTTTTGCTCAGATCATCTCCCAGGGAATTCCCATGCATGCAAGAATGATCCATTCCCTCAGTGGCAAACAGTCTCCAATCCCTTATGGCAAAAAAGGCCAGGTAAACCACACGGCGCTCAGAGTCTCTGACATTCCCACAGAAAGGCAGACTTAGAAAACTGCACAAGGAAACGACTGTGTGCTTTGCTGGTCAAGAAAAAGTGCTGCAGAATTCAATCAAATATGACATCATAACTATGAAGACGCAGAGATAATTCATGCTTTGGCAGAAAGTTCCACTTTGGATCCTTCTACATCAGAAATGCAGGTAGTTCTATGCTAATATTCTTCAAGAATGATCCAATACATATTCACATTATTCGTCTTTTTGCAGCTCAGTAGTCCTTATTTGAAGAAAAAAATGCTAAAAGAATGAAGTATGACCCATATTTGAATTTATGAATGTTGTCTAACAATAGTTGTGAGGGATTATCCTGCAGCTTTAATGAGCTCCTCATCTCAGTAGAAGACATTCACAGTTAAATTAAACAAAATATTTGCTAAATCTGTGGAGGAACTTTTATTCACACATTAAATGACTATGCACACACTGTCACATTTCACTGCATCTTTCTTCTTTCAGTACATCCTGTCAGTGGACCGGGCTAATCTGAACAAAGAGCTTCTAACCGGTAAGAACATCCGCTGCACCCTTCAGCTAAAAGAGGCTGTAGAATGTAATGAAAGGTGACAGTCTCCCTGACAGCAGATGTCTGAGCCAAAACTGCAAACTCAGCAAAGCTGAGGAGTTTGAAACACGGTGTTCTTTACAGCAGAGTGGAAGAACCAATCAGTCGTTTCCAGTACTTTTGATACTTCTGATGAAGCATTTTTTAGGTTTTATTCAAGTTTAGTTTTCTTAGCTTTACTGAACTTTTTAATTAGTTTTTTCACTCACAGTTCATTATTGAAAGATGCAGTGTTGGCAAGAGGAACCAAGTATGATGCGTTTTCTTAAAGAGGCCCTACCATGAAAGTTCTACTTTGAGGTTTTAAATGTATTTTGCAGTTCTTACCTCACTATGAAGAACCCCAAAGCATCATTTTGATCTGTTCATACATTTAAGAGTAATCCTCTAAAAACCTGCTCTGTCTGGAGCAGCCCCTCCCATATCCATGAAAACGAGCGGTTGGAAACGTGCTGACATAAGATCGATGCCAACAGCTCCTCCAGGAAGAGTCTGTGCTGCAAGCTCCGCCCCCAGACTACAAAGAAAACACACCCACCTTCTCCGCGGAGCTGTGGTGCTGAGATAGAACACCCCTACCACCAGAATCTGTCTCCTGGCAGGAGATTACTACCTTCCTGTACCAGAACCGCTCCTGACCCATTTTTTAAATGTAGTCTCGTTTCGTTTCCAATCAGACTGAACTTCTGTTCACTCTGAGATTCCTCAGTCTGAATATGAAATGAACCCAGAGCGGAACAACTGAACCAAAACGGCCACTGTACCCGACAGTGATGTGATGTAAACATGTTAGAAATGAGGTGATTGGTGGGCCAAGGACAAATGTAGAGCTTTAGATTGTCATGTTAGCCAAAAGGAAACAATTGATCCAACTGTTTACTTGTTATGATGTTTATTTTAACACCACTGAAAAACGTAGAACTCTCTTTTCTGTGTCTCCTACGCGGCGCCGGCTGCTGCCATGAAAGTTCTATAGTAGTTCCAACAGAATTCTCTTAAAACAAACCATAAAACCACAACGATGAGACACGGAAACTCATTAAAATGTGGTCGGATGAATTCATGCTCAATAAAACGACTTTTAACGTGATCCACATTGATTCTATAGACGTGTCTTTAAGCGTGTGTACCTTTATCTCCAGGAACCGTCATGCAGGATTCCTCAAACCAGCAGTAAAAGTCTTGAATCCAGTCTTCATACAGATGATCAAAATCTATTAGAGAAATACAAAGTTTGAAAAAGGGAGAAAAATCCAGACAAGATTTTGCAGACCCATCTCCAGATCCATCTTTCTTATAGTTTTGTTTACAAAGTTTTTTCATGCTGTAGAGGCGGGTTTAAGGATGACGTCGTGAAATGGGCGGGGCCGACAAGGAACGAAAGGCGGAGGCTTAGAGATCGAGTCGCTATACTTCCGGGTATTAAAACAGGACACAAAAATGACTCATATTTCAAAAATAATTTGTATTTTAGTGTTCCTAATGTAATATATGATCATAAATATGGATATAGTTACTCTGAAAGGCTGAAGAATATCATGGTTGGGCCCCTTTAAGGAATATCCAAGAAATCAATGTTTAGTCTGATATTATAAAAGAGTGTGCATTCATCTAAAAGGAAAAATGTTTAATTATAAAACCAATTTTATCATTTTATTGCATTTACAAGACAAAAAAAAGAAAATCGAAAATTTCAAAGCATAAAAAACATTCATTCATTGATTCATTCATTCATTCATTCATTCATTCCATTCAATGGATTCATTTACTTTAAGACTTTATCCAAGACTCTGATTTCAAAGAGCCGCCTCTTCTTATCTTGAACAAGAATTTATCAATGCATGAAACATTAATGGATGTTTTTGTCCTTTGAGCCGGTTTAGTCCAGTACTCGATGTGTCTTTAATTAGATTGATGGGATAAGGAGGGATTTTTGATGCTGTTTCCTGAAAGGATTCACAGTGAACACTGAGATCAAGAGATTTTGAAGTCTGATTTGCCAAATGCTGATATTGACGAACACACAGGCGGCTCTGTTTAGACCAGGGGTGGGCAATTGTTTTGACTCGTGGGCCACATAGGGTTCTAAAATTTGGCATAAGGGCCGGACAAGGAGCAGATGGAAGGAGAGATTGGGTAATCAACCTCATAAACTAAAAAATTAATGTGGAATTTAGGTAAAAACATGCTTTAATTTGGATTCAAATTCACATATATTAATTTAAAAACAGAAAATTTGGGAGTTTTAATTTCCAAATTTTGATTTTTGTTCTCTTTTGGGTGATCCAATGGGTTGATGTTCTTCAGAGGAAAATGTGAACACAAAGAAATGCTGCATTTATGTGGTGTAGGAATAATCCGAAAGATCACCATCTGACTCAGAAAGGAACACACACGTACGTCAGAGAAACAACACCATTCATGGGAAGAAACCAGAAATACAATGAAAATAAAACAATAATTAGGATTTTTGATTCAATGTATTTTAATTTGGAGGGCCACATTAAGTAGCTTAAGGGGCCACATGTGGCCCCCGGGCCGTAGTTTGCCCACCCCTGGTTTAGACTGATCAGCACAAAGCTGCCCCTCCTTGAATTTGTGCTGACGTTCTCAGTTATTATGACAGCATGCTGTATTTTAATGAGGTCTTCATGCTGTTCAGTCAGGTCTGCATTTGTGATAGAAGCTTTTTCGCAACATTTTCCATTCACAGAGGCAGAGACGTATCCAAACACAAAGCTGAACTTTGACCACAAGCTTCAGAACTGGAGTGCTGACACGGGGCTGATGACCTTTAGCAGGTAAACACTTTCAGTTAAAACCTATGTACCCACACTGGCCTGGAAACAGCTGAATTTGAAATCCTAAAGATTTATTGATCCTGTTTTCTTTTGAACAAAGACACGTGTTAACCCGCTGGGGTCCTGGGAAAGCGGTAAACCTGTTGTCTTTGCAGTGACTTTTGTTGGTCTGGAATTGGTTGTCCTTGAGTTAAATGTGACCCACAGTTTACAATCCATTGAACAGTGCAGCAGCTTCAGGTCTATTTGGCTGGGGGAATTAAACACGCTGTGCAGGAGCACAATCGCTTGAAAATTCTAAAGTTCCTAAATTGAGTTTCGTCTTATCTGGAAAATTCAGCAAAATAAATGATTTTTTCTAATATTAGTAATCCCAAACAGAACCCAGTTAAAATGCAGAACAATGACTCGATCACTTAATATTAAAGCTCCTACTGGGCCTGAGCAGCACCTCGCATGTGAAGGGAGCATGTTGCCCAAGTCTTTGTCCTCAAGTTCAAGTCAAGTCCCAAGTCAAAACCAACAAGTCTCAAGTCGAGTCTGAAGTCCAACTATTAATGTTTCAAGTCCTTTCAAGTCATTTAAAAACTAGAGCAATATTAATTCTAAGGATCAGGTTTTTTTGGTCCCGATCTGATTCCGAGTCATTGGATTGTGTGGACTTGCCGATACCGAGTCCTGATTCGATACTTTTGTAACACATTTAAAACATGAACAAATTGAATAAACAGATTTGTGTTGTCCCTTATTTATATTTTATTAACCTTCTTTTATTATTAAAACTTAAATAGAACACTTCTATCTTGTTCTATAAGTGATAATTAGTCATGTGAGAAAGTTTAGTGATTATAGCTTTAATATCTTTAGAGCCATTGAACATTTTTAACCAAATGTGATTCCTGTCCTCATTTAAAATTCTTAAAAATAAATGACTGTTTTAGCATGAATTTAATGAGTGTTCATGACTAGCTCATATCATTATTAATTTTATGATCTGTTCATGACATGCAGACTTCTAGTGGGGGATTTATCTGGAATAACAAGATCGAAATATAAATCTCTGATCATAATAAGAATAAATTAAATATCCGATCCTGATCAGACAACGGAGCCCGATTTCCGATCAAGTCTTCAACCACGTGATCGGGCCCAATTTCCGATCATGTGATCGGATCGGGACATCCCTAGTTAATTCCACAGATTATGTGTTTTTTTATTAACTGTATTTTGTGAGCATATTAGCTAAATTGTCTCTGAGTTCACGCATCAACACTTCAAAAATCCAAAGCGATTTCACTGCAACAAAAACTAAGTTTACTACATTTGAAATATGGTAAGATGGAGATGGCAGGAAACCAGGGTATTCTGGGTATTTAAGGGGCTACATCATGATTTTCTTAAGCCTTTCAGAGTGAAATATATCCACATATATGACCATATATTACTTTTAAACACTAAAAAACAAATTATTCACAAAATTTTAACGGTGTATATTTTTAAAGGTTTTTTCCTACCCGCCAGTAAAACGACTCGACTCCACCTGTCACTGCATGGGGCTACTGCCCATTTCATGACATCAGAGCCAGAAGCATGACTTGGTTTTTTCTCTTTTTTTTTTTGAAGATGGATGCACATACCGTATATCCACCCTTGGTAGACCCGGTCATCGCCACACTGGTTCACAACACGAATACACGCAGCATCTGCACGACTGTGCTGGACCAGGGTGGGGGTGGGGTCTTAAAGGAGCTCCGCCCACGCCTAAAGTAACAAACACCTGTTTGAGCTGAAGTTTATTCAAGTGAGGACACAGGTGGAAGATATACAGTATTCTGCATTGAAAATGAAAGTTTTTCCTGATCACCACTAGCTCATTGGAGAAATTGGGTGTTAGACTGAGGGTGGAGCTATCAGAGCAGACTCTTCCTGAAGGGGGCGGTCTCACTCTGTGACGTCAGATTGTGAGGACCCGCTTGTTTTCGTGGATATGAGAGGTGCTGCTGATGAGAGTGCATGTTTTTAGAGGATTACTCTTAAATGCATGAATGGATCAAAATACCGCTTTGAGGTTCTTAATAGTGAAGAATGAACATTATAATACACTCAAAAGCTCAAAAAGTTGTTTTTTCATGGTATGGTCCCTTTAAATCCCCTCACTACAGACCAGTGGTGTGCAGCTAAGTTTGTGTCTGATGAAGCACAGACTCTTTTAGATTCTGATTTACAAACCAATATATTTACAACTAAAGATTCTGTTTCATATCAGCATCTTTTCATAAACATAGTAGATACATATTGGACTGAGGAAGATAGTAAGATGCGTAGTGGTTTAGTTTGACTCCAAAACATCAAAACAAGATATATTAATAGTACATCTTGTTTTACCTTTTTAAATTTCTAATTACTATGATTTTTCTTTGTTTTGGATACAATTTTTGTTTGTAATCAATACAAAAATTTCTGTCAACTTACTGTCAAAATATCTCAACGTGAAAAATTCTGTATTCGAGACAAAGAAAAGTAGAATTCAAAACAAAAAGGCTAAATGTAAAACTAAATGTTGTATATAAATACAGTATATATATCAGTACATATATTTAGAAAGTGACCATTCACATGAAATTTTATAGATATGTATTGTAAAGTTGTGCAGAAAATATTACTTTGTTCCCGCTGTAATTGAACAGGAAATACGCAAAACACAGAGATGATGAGTATTTTAATGAATAAATTAATTAGAATCAAATAAATTATATTTATGGTGGATTATGGTGGACAAATTTGAAGTACACATCTCATGATAGCAGGTGAAACACTAAAATACAGTCACATACACGATCACACATGCAGACTAAAAACCCATGAAGTAGTAAATATTAAAAAAATAGACATATGTGAAATGCAGCAGCAAAGATCACAGGAAGACGGTGACCCCCAGAGACAGAGGACGCTTTTTGTAAAAACACACCACCACAAACCATAAAGCAGCAAAAGGTGCAAACAGAAAAGAAGTTTAAAAAAAAAAAACATGCATAGCTGATTCGTAAATTCTATATTAGGTTTGCTGGATTTCTCTCAGACAACAATTGATCGAGAACAGTCTACCCGAGTCACCAGCAGCTGCTGCTCCAGCTATGATCACTCGTGTCCCGCCCAGATCCAGGTAAAGCTGAGTAGTGGAAATGTCAAAATCACCTGTGGTCTCTCTGTGATTATAGCCAGCTGCAGACTCACACAGTGCACCGCTAACAGAGAGTTCACTGGCTCATTCATTTAACTGCAGCTAGCGGTTAGCCGCTAAGCTAGCAGCTTTCACTCAAAACTACTTGATTTTGCTGCTCCTGGACTCAGATGAAGTTGGTTGATGTTGAGTCTCTGTCAGGAATCCTTTTATCCGTTTGTTCTCCAAACTGCAAACCGTTTTTGTTGACGATCTTTAACTTTTATGTCAGAACTGAAAACACCAGCAAACAGGAACTCGTGCTTTGAAGTGGTGGGCGGGGTTATGTTTTTCTGCAATTTGATTGGTTTGACTACCGGATCAATCCAACATGGCCCTAATTTGATTGGATGTTGGGCCGACACCACACATGGATGAAAACAAACACAGCGCGGCATTCTCAATATACTTTTTAATCCTTGGATTTGGGGAAAAATAGATATGTCCTGGGGTCCTGAGTAGAGGGGTCACAGAGCTCCCATTCCCTCAGGTTATTCTTATTAAAACACAATAATCTGAGTTTTAATGAGAAAACTCAGCTCTGATTTCATGTAGGTATAAGATTAGCTGTTTAAGGGAGGAGCTGTTCTTGATCATTGGGAAGTATACCAGGCTATCGTCAGCATAAAAATGAAACAACACTGTGTAGCTGTATGATAGAGCCCAGGGGAAGACGATAAATGGAAAACAGAAGTTGTCTTAAAATTGAGCCCTGTGGGACCCCAAAGAACAGTGGAGCTGTGTCTGAGGTAAATTTAGAAAGGCTCAGGCTCATGGTTCAGTCTTTCAGGTATGATTTAAACCAGGTGAGAGCGGCACCACCAGCCCCCACCACATTTTGGAGCCTTGACAGCAGGATTTCATGATCTACCATGTCAAAAGCAGCAGATAAATCAAGTAAAACAAGGATCACAGAAGGATTACCTTCTGGATGCAGAACACTGGACTACTTCCTGGAGTTGGGACACCCTAACAAATGGCCCCGTGAGCCATCTTGTGTTTATCTTCCCTGCAGCCTTCTGTGCAAGTTTTGTATAAGCACTCTCTCCAGGCAGAAGGAGTCCCTACTAGGGTTTTCTGTTGTAATGTTGCTGGTTCAGCTCTTATCCCATCATGGCCTGCTCTTTTACAGTTTTATAAACATTATGTAGTTCCCTCTGGTGTGAGCTTACCCAGCCTTGTAGAGTCTGCTGTTGCTCCTTTGGTCCAAGCCCTGTTATCCAATCCACTGGCAGCTGACCATGTCTTCCAAAAACCACAAAATCCAAAGTAAAGCCAGTGGTGCTTTGCACAGTGTTGTTGTAGGCCTGCACAAGGGTGGGTAATCCTTCAGCCCATTGTCCATGCTCAGCTTCTGTGAGTGAATTCTGCAGGCTTAGTAATATTTGGTTTACACGCTTACAACCTCCACTGCCCTGAGGCCAGTAAGCTGTGGTGCAACTCTTCTTAAACCTATGCAAAAGACAGGGTTCTTTAAACAACAAGGATTCAAAAGCTACACTGCGGTTTCTCAGAATTCTTTCTGGACAGTCAAACTTCTGAATCCAAAGCATTATGAGCTGTTGCTGCTCTGGACTGGTCTGTTGTTGGTATCACTTGGATACAGTAGGAAAAAGGTCAGTCATGACCAAAATATGGGGCCATCTGTCATCAGGTCGACCAACAGACAAATAGTCTAACCAACCAACTTCTCAAAGGGATATGAGGTCTTTCTGGAGACTAGCGGTGCTCTACCCTCAGACCCACGTTTGGCACAAACACTGGGGACAGACACTGGTCCACTTTTTTCTATCTCTGGTCATCCATGGCCAATAGCAATCCTGGCACAAGGTGAATAGTGTTCTGTCACAACAAAGGTGGCCCATTTCATAGTGGTAACTCGCCCACACCACTTTTGCCTCGCTTCTGGGAATAACTGACTTCCCACCCAGAGTTTGTTTCCAATAAACACCTCCCCAATATTCATGCTACTTGAGGTTGGGATAGCTGGATTGTCTGTTCTCCAAATGTTCTGCAAGGGTCTCCACCCGGGTCAAATTACAGTTGGCAGGATTTTCCTCTGTAGCCAAGCATGACAGAGCAGTCTATTTTGGCTGCTTTTCCCGGGTTTATATTTAATGGTGGACTTACAATTTGTTGGTTGTGCCACCCAGCATTGTTCCACTGCTGCCAACCAAGCAGAATCCAAGTGCACTAAATGATTATTTTCGGTATAAGCTGTGAACTCTGCCCCATATAAATAGTCTTTGATATTAGAACTGGACCAATAAAGTGTGACATCAACCATGGAAAATAATTTGCTTCTAGCTCCAATGAAACCAGTTGCCATTTTTTGGGGCAATACTGACGTCGCCATGTTTGAACCAGAAAGCATCAGTAAGCAGTGATTGTTCTGTTTGAGTTTAAAGGTAACCACTCTCTCTAGTCATGATTGGCCAGTTTATAACTTGAATAACTTGAACAAATATTGTGGAGAAAATGAGGATTATCAAGATCAAGTTTTGAAAAAAGTGTCAGAGCAAGAATGGTTATTCTGACTGAGTAACTGCTGTTTTTGCCTCTACAGAAGTCCATGGGATTTTGGTGTCTTAGCAGATACTTCCTGTTTGGAACACTAGAGAGAGAGCTCACTCTGTCCAGTTCTCAGATATAGTTTATTATAACAATATATCTGGGTGTTGGAGCAGGGGGATTTGTGATGCATCATGGGGTGGCAGTGGTTAAAAAATGTTAAACTAGACTTTTTTGTTGTTTCTCTTCTTCAAAGGTCTGATGAATCAAAGGATCAAATTCATGCAGACCTGATTGTTGGTTGTGATGGAGCTTTTTCCGCCATTCGAAAGCAGTTCCTTCGGCGTAGTCGCTTTAACTACAGTCAGACATACATCCCTCATGGCTACATGGAGCTCACCATGCCGCCCGTCAATGGAGAGGTCAGTTCACAGGAAGTCACTTGTGTTGCTGAGTGGTAGTTTATGTAAAACACACTTGTTTCTACTGTTATCAAGATTTTCTTTTTGTCTTGTTTTCCAGTTTTCCATGAAGCCTAACTATCTGCACATCTGGCCACGAAATACTTTCATGATGATAGCTCTACCCAACCTGGTGAGTATGAAGCTTCTTCCTGTTTTCTCTTGGAATTGCACACAGCAAGTTTCTGTTGTAACTATGTATAGGTGCTGGTACAGCTAGAAGAAAAAAATCAGTTCAGAGAAACTTAAGGACCTCTGGGATGTCCTCTAAGCCAACTTAAGCTTACACAACACATGACAAAGTATGGGTCAAATCAATACCACTGTATTTTTTCTGACTTGAGGCCTTTATTCTACTTTTGTCCTGAATCTCCTTTAGTCTTTGTCATCTGTCTTTTTCCCAATTTTCAACGATTATCATGTGGGACAAACTGAGTTCAGATTCTTCTCTTGCTTGTGTGAAACTTGTTTGAGAGTGCTACTCTTTGACTACCTCACATTCTTGTATACTTCCCTGGTTCTGAGAAAGACAAAATAGAAGAAAGCAGTCTTGATGCTGTGGATACCATGGTAACAGGAACACTGCTCAAATGTCCACAGGGATGTTTTTATTGAAGTCACTCACACAAGAGATGAAGACATGCTTTTAATCTTGCAAAAAGGATCTAACATTTAAGCCAAGTATGAAAATACCACAAGAAAATCCAATTAAGAATTTTTCTGCTAGTTTTATAGATTTCTGTCTTGTGGATTGTTGGTAAGAGGCAGCTATCTTTTTTAATTAATTATTCATTGATTAAGCAAAAAAAGATGTGAATGGGCTCTTCTTTGAACTAGAACCTTAATGTGGTTCAGGGGGTTTGAGAGCTCGGGTGATCCTGGAGCATCAACAAAGCCTCACTTTAGAGTCAGACCTAGGGCGTGTCCTGTCACTGGTGATAGCTCCAGTGTTAAAGGGTTAAGTACTCGGGGTCTTGATTGAGGGAAGATCTAAATGGGAGACTGACAGACAGACTGGAGTGGCGTCAGCTGTTATGCGGTCACTGTGGTTATTGTGGTGAAAAATGAGCTGAATCAGAAAAAGCAAAGCTCTCATCATTGGTCAATCTTTACTGCACTACTCATCTATGGTTCTGATTCTGGGTCTTAATTGAAAGAGCAAGGTCCTGAATACAAGCAGTTGAGAGATAGGGTGGAGTTCAGTCACCCGGAGAGAGCTCGGAGTAGAGCCGCTTCTCCTCCGCATCCAGAGGAGCCAGTTCAGGTGGCTCGGGCATCTGGTTCGGATGCCTCCTGGACGCCTCCCTGGAGAGGTGTTCCGGGCATGTCCCACTGGGCGGAGGCCCTGGGAAGACCCAGGACACGCTGGAGAGACTATGTTTCTCGGCTGGCCTGTGAACGCCTCGGGGTCCCCCCAGAGGAGCTGGAGGAAGTGGCCGGGGAGAGGGAAGTCTGGGTATCTTTACTTAGACTGCTGCCCCAGAGCTGATTGGAAGAAAATGGACAGATTGAGGTCTGACTGGGATTAGCAGAATGAGGCTTTTGGATTTTTTGTTTCATTTTGCAACTGCAGACGTGTTTGCTAAAAAAAACAATGTTGATTAAAAAAAGACTGAATCGAGCTGCAACAGAGGGGAAAAGCATTAAAAGTGCAAAGAATGGCTGTCAGTGAAATGCAATGCTTTTTTATCAGATACACTGAAGTCTTAGATCTTGCCAGAAAATATTTTATTAAAAAAAATAGTTGAAGATAATAGCAAATGAAATCAAATTTACTATCAGATAAAATCAATTCTCTTCGGACTTGGAGCATTTCTCTGTTCTGAAATGCTATGAGCAAGTTGACTCTGCAATCACATTTATAGAATTGATGACAATTATAGGAGACAAAGAGCATTAAAAACCAATCATAAAACCTGGAACTTCAGCAGTTTCAGAAAAAAAAAAAAAAAAAAAAAACGTTCTTTATTACCAGTTATTTAAACGGGACACATGTTTACCGTTAAGCTCTGGCTCAAATTGCAGTTTGAAGTAGTTTTATTTTTCCAGCAGTTGCTTTTGATGGTCTGTTTTACACATCAGAATCCCTCTTAGATTCTCCAAAATAAAAGCCCTAAATCCTGCTTCTGCAAGAAAAGACAGCTTTTTTTTGCACAAAAGCCAGATGCAGAGCCCTGAAATGATCAGATCCTTTAACCAGTGCTGCTCTTATGATTGGTCGCCGCACCATACATTGTCAAATGTATTTCCCCATGTCATATCTGCCACAATCGTGAAAGACTTGCATAGTGTTACTGCGTCAGTCTTTCACAGAGCTGTAGATGCACAGTTGTTTCTTGAAAGGTCATCAAATTAAACACAACAAAAAAGGGTTGTGAGCTGATTGAGGAGTTCTCATCAGCGCTTGTTCTAATTATATTTCCATTCAGGACAAGACCTTTACCTGCACCCTCTTCATGCCATTTGAGGACTTTGAGAAGATCACAACAGGAGATGAAGTCATCCAGTTTTTCCAAAGTTACTTCCCTGACACCATCCCACTAATTGGAGTGTAAGTGAGCGTCTTGACTCTGCTGTCCCTAATCTATATTTCCATTTTTCTGCCTTTATCTGTTAATCAAACAGGGAATTCTTCCAAACAGGTTCCGTTTGCTCCCTTCCTTTGTGATCCATGAAGTGTGATTTTGCCAACAAACACTCACACTGATGAGTTTTTTATCTAAGGCTAATCGTGTTTTTCAGGGACATGGAGAAATGTGGAAGGCAGGAGGTGCAAAGCTGTTTGAGGATTTTAGTGGCTCTGCTCCTTTCAGGGATGATTTCATCCAGAGTGCTCAGGCAGAAAAAAGGAACACAGCTTTTCCTTCCTCTTTAATGTTTTCTGAATCAGGCAAGGCAGATTCCATTTTCAGCACAGGCAGATGTGTCATGTGTCTCTGCAGCCAGAAACACACACAGGCGCTTTATAAAAAATACTGAATAAAAAACAAACATTTTCCGTCTACTGCTCAGAGTAAGTTCTAAATTGTTCCGTTTCTATTTGTACGTTGCAGAGAAGCACTCAAGAAAGATTATTTTCGCCTTCCTGCTCAAGCCATGGTGTCTGTTAAGTGCACCCCGTATCACATCGGTGACAAATGTGTCCTCATGGGGGACGCAGCCCACGCTGTGGTGCCGTTCTATGGACAGGGGATGAACGCCGTGAGTGACGCTATCTGAAGGCAAGAGAGGATGAACAGAACAGACTGACTGTTCCTTTGTTTCTTTCAGGGCTTTGAGGACTGCATTGTCTTTGATGAACTGATGGAGCAGTTCAATGAGGATTTCAGTAAGTTTATGGTAGATTTAAGAGTTTAAGAAGATCTCACTGTTGACCTCTGTTTCTCCAGGTGCCGTGTTGCCTGAGTATACCAGGGTGCGGGTTCCAGACGATCATGCAATTGCAGACTTGGCCATGTACAACTATGTTGAAGTAAGTTCCACATCTTTTACATTTTTCTTTGGTCCTAGAATGCACACTGACTGTCTTAAAGTACTCAAACTGGTAAAGGGAACACAGCTATAACGGAAGAAAAATGGGTAAATTAGCAAGTACATACACCCCAGAGAAATGAATGCTATATGGAGCACATGTGTCAACGTCAAGGCCTGGAGGGCCAGATAGAATTTCATTTTATTGTTTTAATGACCCGATGTTTTCTTGCGCTCATTTCCAACTTTTATAATTTAACAAAATATATTTTTATGGGAGAAAATATTAAAAGTTTTTTAAAGTTTAAGTGAAGTTGGCAACTTCAAAAGGGATGAAGCCGGTTTAAAAGATAGATGGATTTACTTTTACCTGCCAGTTGCTGATTGTAACTTAAATGTGCACTCCCTTTAGATGTTGGAAAAAACCTGCATTTTAAAACTGACCTTGTGTGCTTTAAAGCAGTGGTCCCCAACCTCTGTGGAGCGTAATGTTTTAAGATCAACAGATGTGACCATGTTTCGCCCATTAGAGCAGTTGTGACAAAGGGCTTTAAATAGTCTCGCTTTAACAGGTGTTTTACTGGCTCAATTTTTGCTCGATCAGACAGACAGGTTTAGTGAAATTATATCCAGCCAAGACGGGGAGAAAAACAGAAATCTAAAAACCTGGCTTCAAAGCAAACAATCGTCGTGTTTCAAACACTTCATTGGTCTGTAACAATCGTTGGTTCTCTAAAGCATTTCCATGCACCCCGTTCCTAGAAACGCTCATTTCTCCTTTTGCTTTTCTGAGAGGTGGAAATGCTGCTCATTGATCATCTCATCTATAAGTTGAACGGAATATGAAATAAATCATTTTTTATAATTCTGGTATTTCATGTGATCCCAAAAGCATCAGTTTGTAAGTTGAAGGTAACATGACCACTGCAGGTGATCTCTCAGCAGATAAATGTGTCTAAATTCCATTAAAAATATAAACCGGAACTTGATGCAAATGATGAGCATTTCTAAAGAAATTCTGGTTGAGTTATTTGATTCTATAGAGAAACTGTTTAAATAATATGTAATATACAATAATCTGTATTTAGCATTTTATTCACTAACGCTGAATGCAAAAACAAACTCAGGTTTAGTTTGTTCACTCTGACTTTTGCATATTTTACCATCACATTCGTTTAATTTTCTGTCCTTGAAGTACATTTTCTTCATAATGTGCTCTCAAATACTTAAAGCAGGCTTAGCATAATGTGGATTTTTCTTCAAAAGCTGGTCTGCAGATCTCAGAGCACAAACAGGTAAAAGAAGGTTAATACTTCAGAATGGAGGACGTGGCGTCAACGAGAAACAATACAAGAAGGAGGGAACATTCAGAGTTAGGTGAAAGAAATGACCTTATTTCTGCACTACTTTGTCATTTCTGTTGGCTGATGTCTGCAGACCACTTCAACACAAAAACTAAAGTCATTTACATTGAAAGCTTCTGAAAAAGCTGCAGCTGTTCTGGAGGGATAAAGCTGCCTCATTACAGGTTTCATGTCCCACATTTCAGATGAGCTTATTGTCATCAGACTTCATTCATTTGTGGGGTTTATAAAACACGAAGATTCTTTTCAAATCAGGACATGTCCAGAGACTGTCAGTGCAGGAATTAAATCTGGTCATTTCAGTCTTAAACACAGGTATTTCACAAAGCACTTTAGAAAAGCACATCAAAAATGTTAAGAAAATGTATTTCTTATACTTTAAATTCTTAACCCTATAACACCTGAGGCGGCGCCAGTGACGCTTAAACACAACATCTTTAGCATACTGACGAGCCGCTGTTCTCCTTCAGAACCTACTGGAATGATCATGTCATCGGTTGAAAAGTTACAGTAAATCAAAGAACATAAATACTGAAGCTCTGGTGTTAAAGGACTAAAGAATGCACATACGTTTTATTGATTTTTATTCAGACATTCTAATTTCCCTCCTTGAGCTTCATGAGTTTTATTCAAGTGTGCAAGTGACAGAAGGTTTGTAACATGCTTCATCTTTTTGTTTTCTAGATGCGCGCACACGTCAACTCCAAGTGGTTTCTTTTCAGAAAGCATGTAGATAACATCCTTCACTTCTTCCTGCCAAATACAATCATTCCACTTTACACAATGGTGAGTGTTTTACCTTCAAACCATCACTTCTGTGAAATGCCTACATCTAGTTCATCTTCTGGTTCTATTTTGTCCTGTAGGTCACTTTCACTAGGATCCGATACCATCACGTTGTGGAGCGCTGGCACTGGCAAAACAAAGTAAACATTCTATATTTTATGCATTATGTTATTGTTCTGCACAGCAGTTGTACTTCTTGACTGTGACTGTAATGATTTAGAACTTTCTTATGTTCCTGAAATATCAGCAGCCATCAAAGAGGAAAGATGTGACTCACACATGTTCAAACTTTAACCTTGAGAAACGTTCAACCATTCAACTCTGCTGAAAGTAGAGGATGGTTTTTTCAAACCAGCTTTAGAGAAAGCTCCTCAATGCAGTCCTTGGCTTATTCTGACAGCTTTGGCTCTCAGGATCTCAGAGACGGCAAGAGGTTTTACTTTTAATTGTTCACCTTGTTGAACTTGGAGGAAAACACAATAGTCAACTGTTCAAGTTTTAATCTAATGTTTATCCTCCAACCTCTGACGAAAAGATTGGAACATATTTTTCTGTCCTCCAGCCCTGTAGGCACAAATCAACATTATTGTTCAAGAAGTAGAATTTTGTGTGCACGAATCAGCATTTTGTGTGCTCAAAGCAGCATTTATTAGCATTTTGTGGGCAGATATTAGCATTTTTGTGGATTTTTTTGTTTATACTCCTAAAAGATTAATGTTTGTGGCACGGCCTTTGGAAAAATATAGATTTGTTCAATAAACACCTGGCTCAACTTTCACTACTATCATTAAGTTAAAAAAGGGAGCTGGTTTCAGACATTTATGATTTTCTTTCTCAACATAACACATGTGCACATAGAAAGGTGCTATAGTCTGTTTGTAATTCTAAATACCAATAATCTTTTGGAGACATTTTCAAGTGTTCATTGGAAACCATGAAAGTGAAAGCCAATTAAAGCGAGTGCAATTTCAATCAGGTTTTTCCTTGTGGTCGTCATTAATATAAATCCAGCTCAGACACCATGTTTTGCAGGAGTAAAGAGAACTGGATTGAATCTTCACCACATACATTTTTTTGTTTCCTGAACAGGTGATAAACCACGGGCTGCTCCTCAGTGCTGCGGGGGCTGCTTTGGGAGGCTCCTACCTGCTCACCAAGTATAGTCATCAAATGAGCCAGCTTGCTGTTCCTGCAGAGAAAATGTGGAGCAGACTTGTGACTTTTCGGATCCCTGGAATGATAACAACCCAAATGTGACAAAAATGGAAAGTGTGGCTAAAGCAAATGAACAGCTCATCAAATGACTGATCTCCTGCTAATAACAAAATTCATTCTAACATGTTGACAACAAATTACCGCTAATGATGCAGCAATGTTGACAGCAGAGGAGTCCAGCTGTAGAGTCAGCAGATTATTGATTAGGTTGCTTAGGAAGTCTTCATGTTTGACTTGATATTAAGCTCCTTAGACTACATTAACATGGTTATGGAGATAATAATAATAATAATAATAATTCATTTTATTTGAAGCGCCTTTCCGGGCTCCCAAGGACACTTTACAATGTAAAAGCACATGTAAAACAAAAAAACACATAATTATTTAAAATAAAGTGCAATTAAACATAAGTAAAAAATGAAAGTGGAGGTAAGTGTTACTGGTTGTACGATATGTCAAACAGATGGGTTTTGAGAAGTGATTTGAATTTGAAAAACAGTTAGTGTTTCTGATGTGGGGGGGGAGAGAGTTCCAGAGTTTGGGCAGAGCAGCTGAAAGCTCTGCCCCCCATGGTGCTGAGGCGATGGAGGGAACAGTCAGATGAATGGATGATGAGGATCTGAGGCGGCGGGACGGCGTGGTGATGTGGATCAGGCTGGATAGATATGGGGGGCGAGGTTTATGGACAGCCTTGAAGGTAAAGGAGGACCTTGAAGTGGATTCTGGAGCGGACCGGGAGCCAGTGAAGCTGCTGGAGGATCGGGGTGATGTGGCTGAAGAAGGAGTGCGGTGTGATAATCCGGCGGCTGTGTTCTGGACCATCTGAAGTTTGTGAAGGGATTTTTGGGGAAGACGAAGAGAAGAGAGTTACAGTAATCAATCCTGCTGGTGACGAGGCTGTGGACGAGGATGGAGGCGTGTGGGCTGTGAGAGAGGGCGCAGACGGGTGATGTTCCTGAGGTGTATTGAGCAGACCGGTGATATTGTTAATGTGGAGTGGAATGAGAGGGAGCTGTCCAGGATGACGCCCAGGCTCTTCACTTGGGGAGGGGATGACGGTGGAGTCGCTGATGGGAAGAGGAGAAGCTGTTGACTTTGGACAGTGTGGATTTGGTGCCGACAAGGAGACCTCAGTTTTATTGCTTGTCAGTTGGAGTGAGTTGGAGGAGAACCAGGAATTGAGCTCGGAGAGGCAGGAGGAGAGGGAAGCAGGGGGAGTGTGGAGTCAGGTTTGGCTGAGAGGTAGAGCTGAGTGTCGTCGGCATAACAATGGAAATGGATGTTGAAATGGCGGAAAATTGATCCAAGGGAAAGGAGATAAACTATGAAGAGAAGGGGCCGAGGACAGAACCTGGGAACACCACAGGTGACGGGCCAGGCCGGGACTGGAAGGATGAAAGTCGGATGAAATGGGAGCGGCCGGTGAGGTAGGATCTGACCAGTTCAGGACGGTGTTGGTGATGCCAATGGTGGACAGTCTCTGTAACAGGATGGAGTGGGAGATGGTATCAAATGCTGCTGTGAGTCGAGGAGGACGAGAATGGAGAGTGAACCGGAGTCTGCTGCAAGGAGGGGTCGTTGGTGATTTTGAGTAGTGCTGATTCAGTACTGTGACGGGGACGGAAGCCGGACTGAAAAGTCTCATAGAGGGAGTTGTGAGTCAGATGGGGTGGAGTTGTTGTGCGACTATTTTCTCCAGGATTTTTGAAATGAAAGGTAAATTGGAAATGGGACGGAGGTTATTGAAATTGTTTGGATCTAACCGGGTTTCTTGAGTATTGGGGTGATGACTGCTGTTTTAAAGTCGTCGGGGACTAGACCAGAGGAGAGAGATGAATAGATAATAGCACAATAGAGGGGGAGCAGAGAGGGGAGGCAGGATTGACAAGGAGGAAGGACAGGTTCAAGTGGGACATGTAGTGGGCTTAGACTGTTGGATGAGGTCTGAGATGATGACAGGACTGGGAAGGTCGAAGTTGGAGAATGGATGGGATGGAGGGTGAGATGACCAGAAGCAGGGGGCATGGAACAAGCTGAGCTGGAGTGGATGGTTTTAATTTTCTCACTGAAAAACAACATCAGGGAGTTGCAGGTGTCGGAAGACAGGAGGTGGGGGGCAGTGCAGTGAGTTAGCTGGGAAGAAGATGTTGTTGTAGAGTTTGAACAGGTTCTGGAGTTGCCTCGGTGAGAGTCAATGAGGTGGAGTAATAAACAGATTTGGAGTGAGAAATTCGGTCTTTGTAATGAGATAGGTGGTCTTATACAGTTGAAGATGGTGGGGAGTCCGGTTTTTTTTATAGAGGCGCTCAAGTTGGCGGCCCTTTGTCTTAAGGGAGCGTAATTCAGAGGTAAACCAGGGAGGATTTTGAGAAAAAGACTGATCTAGTTCTGACAGGGCGAGTGCATTTAGGTGTTGTGGAGGACTTTATTATAGTGATTGGAGAGAACATCTGGAGACGAGAATGATCTTTGGAGAACAACTGCTGAGATAATCGAAGAGAAGGTAGTAATGTTCATGTCCTTTAGGTTTCGGAGCTGATAAGACGAGGGAGTTGACTGAGGAAAGAAGAACAGGTATAGAGAAGGAAACTAAGAAGTGGTCGGAGATGTGGGGATCAGCAGCAGTGCAGTTTGATGGGGTGAGGCCAGAGCAGCAGATTAAGTCCAGGGTGTGGCCTTTTGCATGAGTGGGGAAATTTGCAGCTTGAAGGAAACCAAAACTATCCAGTACTGAGGAGAAGTCTTTGGTGAGTGGGAGGTAGGATTGTCCATATGTATGTTAAAATCTCCAAGTAAAATCACGTTTGGGGAGAGAGATGAGAGGTGGGCGAGAAGAGAACTAAAGCTGTTAAGATGAGAGGAGTCGTTGGGTTGTTGCCAGGTTTCAGTTAAACAGAGGAAATCCAAGTTTCGGTCGGTGAGGAGGTCGTGGATCAGATGTCCCTTGTCCGTGAGGGAGCGGACGTTGAGCAGGCCGAAACTGACAGCCGCGGGTTCACGCGAAGCGGTGGCGCTCGCCGACCTGGCGAGGCCGGTTAGTGCGCGGCGGCGGGGACTGACAGCTCGGGCAGTGCTGCGGGGACGGCGGCGACTTGTGGACCAGAATGAGGTAGGACAGCTGGAGTGGTTGTTCTGGTAATGCCTGCGAGAACTGCGGTGCTGGTATCTCGGGCGAGGCAGGAGAGCGATGTCCGGGTAGAGGAGTAATGCTGGCGGGAATGAGGACGGGTCGGGCAAGCAGGAGCGAAGGTGGAGAAGCTCATCCGCTGCATAATGATGAAGACCCGCCGCAGGTCGATGGCACGGAAAAAGTATAATCCAGAGTAGTGAACACCAGATGAAAAACTTGGCGTCAGGCAGAGAAAATACAAGCATCGTGCGGAGATCGGGAGAGCAGCGGCGACACGTCACGCCAGCGTCCACTCAACCGGAAGGAGGAGATGTTTTACATAAACCAATAAATATGTGTTTTCAGAACAGTCTCTGTTCAGTCTCTGTCTTTGGTGTCATTCCTTTAAATATTCTGTTCACTCTAGATTTTGGGAAACATTTAACATGAAAGGCAGTTACAGCATCAGTTTCTGATCAACTAACCCAGGAATGTAAGTTCAATTCTCTCCCTTTTTTATGGGGTAAGATAACTTTCAAAAAGAAACGTGTTCATAAGTACAAAGTTGTGTACAGATGAATATTCCTTGCCCCAGACTACTTCCTAATGTCTTATTCAGAGCTGCCTTACAGGTGCACAGACTGTCTGCAGGTGAAACATGGACAGACCTGTGTGGAGCTTGCAGGTGGCCCGCACAACGGCCATAGATCGATCACTTGGTGAGCCTGTTCAGCAAAAATGTTCAGGTACATTTTTTGTGACGACAGGTAATAGAGAACACTCAAACAGCACGCTAGGAGCTGGTAGGGGTGAAGTAGGTGAGGAGCAGGTGTGTCGTTCAGATTTTCCATATTTTTTAATCCCCCCTAAATCCTGTAGACAGAACGAGGAGCCTGTAAGTGCTGTTTAAGTGATACGTGCATGAACGTAAGCTGAAATGATGAGCCCTTTGCGTTCTGGGATGGGTGGGTGTGGTTTATGTGGCTGGCGTTCATTTGAAAACCTTACACCATAAATTTACCAAAGTTACACCGTACACCAGCAGGTTATACATAAAAGTGCATGAAAGCGAAAATTCCGACCAGTACCTGAAGTATACACAAACAACTACGAAGCATACGCCTAGTTCCCACGGCGCGCCGATCAAACAGGAAATAAACGATGGCGATCATTCTAGCGCTCAGACAAACTTACTTCTTACCGGCTGACTCTTCTACAGATGGATGATAATTTAACACAGGTAGCATGATTTTCACACGCGCTACCGAGCCTGTATCTCACCGGTGTTTTTTCCTGAATGAAGTGCGTGCGTCGTCATAATGTGCCCGACGCAGCGCGCCCGGCTACGCAATAGTTCCGTCACGCGACTCAGACGCAACAGGCTCTTCAAATGAAAATATAATATCGATACTTGGTGAGAATCCATCAAGAATCAATCGCAGGACTAAATATCACAACATATCACAATATTGATATTTTGGCACACCCCTATACCTAATGCTGCCACCTGTACGGTTTAACCATTACCATCTGGAAGTGTCCAGTCATCATGCTCTAATGTTACGGTTACAGATACATCTGCCACAGTGCAATGGCAGAATCTTCAAGATTAGGTGCCATCACCCAATTATTTTGAAAATCTTTTTTCAAGGTAACGAACATGTCAGCAGTCCGACATGTGTGTATGCACAGACACATGAAACATTAGAGGGAATAGTGCAGGGTATGGAAGCCCAAACTGTTCTTAAAAAAATAAATATGACTTTTTTCAATCAAACGACACACCAATAAAAGTATTTTAAATAAATAAAAAGATCATGAAATTGTGATAAGCCTGCACACAAAATTTAAATTGACCATATTATTAAAAAATATATATATTTTTTGCTTTAAAACATGATCATGTTAAAAAAGCTTTTTATAATAATAAATATTTATTTTAATAAATATGCTTTTATCATGTTGAATATTATTATAATCATGTGTTTTTTTTCCAGAAACTTTTATTTCAAAATCCCTATTTTCCAAAGTAGCTTTTTTATTTCACATTGCTGTTTTTCAGGATGACTTATTTATTTCATAATGAGATTTTGTAGAATGACTCTCTCTGTCAATCACTGAAAGTGGGCGGGATCTAAACGCTCATTGGCTGATCCTCTGAAACCGACTTGTATTCCTGGACAAATGCTTGCTTTGTGCCGCGGTTCTGCCAAAACTAGAAAGTAACTCAAAATGAGTAGATGATGTATTTCGGTGACATCCATACAGCTTTGCTGACCTTACTTGATCAAATAGACAATCAGACTTTTTTTATTATTTTTTTGAGTGGTTTGGATGACATTTTAGAAATGCTCAGCTTGACAATTGCCTCAGAAGACGCTAACATCCCCCACTCCATTTTTACTAGTTGGAAAGCAATTGAACCCGGTTCTTGTGCACACCACGGAGGAACTGTCTTTAAGCGCTGGTCGTCCACGTCTTTAAGTTCCAGTTAAAACTCTCCGGACTCTCGTTCTCTCTGGGATGACCACCGAAGCTAACTGCCAGCATGCTAGCTCTGTCTGGAAGAACTGTTCAGAGGAGAATGCTGGGAGGTTTAAGGTGAGTTTTTATCATCTAAGCATATTTTGTTTAATTCAGGAATACATAGTTTAACATTTTAAGTTAATTGTTATCATTTATTTAATTTCGTTTAGTTTTCTTCTATAGCTGACATTTTGTACATGTGCATGACTAGTAAATGTATTGTACGGTTTGTGTTGGCTACACAAGCTCAGTGGTAACTATCCTGGTCCTTGCCCACTATCCTGCAGGTTTTTATTGTTTCCGTCTCCAACAAAGTTATCCAATAGTTAATTTATCTCTTCAGGTTACTCTGTGCAGAAGCCTGTTAATCACAATCTGTATTAAATCGCGATATCAATAATTATCGTTTTATCGCCCAGCCCTACTCTAAATACATTTTAAAATTAATTGTCATTCAGGGCTAATGTAATTTATACATATTTAAGTGCAACTAGCAACAAAAATTGATGGAAATTCACTTTGGCTACACATAATGAGCCCAGATGCACATTTCTGTATTAACTGCATATATTTTTAGTGTGTCAAAGGCTAAATGTTGTTAGCCTCGTGTTTTGAAGGGAAAGTTAAAGTCCCATCACCTGTCACCCATTTAGATGTGTGAAACTAAGGTAGTGGCTAGACACTGCAATGTGGTTTACACTCTAGAGCACAGAACCTGCTAGCACTCCAGAATCCTTTAAAATAATCTTGGATCCACATCACCTGAAATAATCTATTCACTTTTTCTTAGACCCATTTCTAACATTCAAACAATGTTATGAAAAGCTGGTACAGACATTTTTCAGTTTTTTTGCCAATAGACAGACACCCTGAATGAAAACTTTACCTCCTTGGTGGATAAATAACTAAATTGTATTAAAGTTTTTTTTAATTTATTTTTTTACTCTCGTTTAACCTTAAAATTAATAGAAAAATAAAGAAATTTCCCCTCCTGACTTTCCAAATAACCGGTGCTGAAAGATTCTAAAACGTATCTTCTATTTCTTGACAGAATCGAACACCTTTAGAGGTTTGATGTTTCCTACTCCATCTTTCCTCCACTGGAGATTCGGGGGCTGCTCAATCCTGGTGAAGAAATGGACCTTTATGTACTAAAGGATGCTTTCTTCATCACATTCAACAGCATCTTCATGCCTTCAAAGAAGCCTGGAACCATCATGGACGGACCACAGTTATACCAGGATTGACTACTTTTTTGTTGACCACCAACTAATACCACTGGTTCAGTCCTGTTCTTATCAGAGTATTATCATCTCAGATCACACCCCCATTGTTCTGAATCTATGTCTCCCTGGCATCCCACAGATCAGCCGATCCTGGCGATTTAACTCAACCCTATTGTCTGATGAAAATTTTGTTACATCATAGAGAAAGAAATGAAGTTTTTTCTGGACACCAATATTTCCCCCGAGACGTCTAACCTCATTGTTTGGGATGCCCTTAAGGCTTATCTTCAGGCCCAGATAATTTCCTATACTGCAAATCTGAAACAGAGATCGACTAAAGAACGTATGGACCTGAGCAGTACAATCAAAGAGATTGACAAACAGTATGCCCAAACCAGAGATCCCAATCTGCTTAGAGAACGAGTGGAACTTAAGGGTAAACTGGACTTACTTTTGACTCACTCGATTGAGCGCATGCTCCTCGAAGACATAGCCCACTTTTATATGTATGGTGACAAACCAAATAAACTGTTGGCCAACCAGTTTCGCGGAGTCAGAGCAAAGCAGAGCATCCCTGAGATTCGCACGCCATGCGGCCGCACAACATTAGACCATCTACAAATAAACAACACATTCAGAGACTATTACGCTCAACTTTATACCTCAGGAAACCAGGTGGACCAATGCGCAGTTACTGACTTTCTGGATGCCGCTGACATTCCATCGCTGCCGCCTGATCTTAGGAAGACGCTCGATGAGCCATATGCAACTCTAAAATTGCAGCAGCTATAACTTCTATGCAGTCTGGTAAAACTCCTGGCCCTGATGGGTTTCCAGCTGAATTCTTTGCAAAGTTCTCATCCTCACTTACTCCACAGCTGTGCCATGTCCTATCTGACTCTTTTAGGTTGAAATCTCCTCCCAAATCCTTTACTGAGTCTTGTATCACCCTCATAGCTAAAAAAGGTAAAGACCCTTCTGACTGCAGCTCCTGCAGGCCGATCTCCCTCTTGAATACAGACACTAAGATCTTGGCTAAAGTGCTGGCACGTAGGTTGAAGAATGTTCTGCCTAGTATCATTTCGAAGGATCAAACAGGCTTCATTAAACACAGACATGCATATTTTAATATACGTCGACTCTTTGACATAATTTATACCTCCCCGGGGAAATCCCTGAGTTGTATCTCTTGACGCCGAAAAAGCCTTTGACTGGGCTAGAATTCAGTTTTCTTTTTGCAGTGCTTGATAAATTTGGCTTTGGTCTCAATTTCTCTTCATGGATTTGAATGTTATACTCAAATCCCACCACTTCAATTCGCACCTACTCCCAACTGTCAAAACCCTTTAACTTACACAGAGGAACTCGCCAGGGATGCCCCCTGAGCCCATTACTATTTGATCTGGCTATCGAGCCGCTTGCTGCAGCCCTCCGTGGCTGCAGGGACATAACTGGTATCTACAGAAATTCTACAGAACATAAAGTATCACTGTATGCTGATGACCTTCTGCTTTTTATTTCAAACCCAGAGACCTCATTAACAGCAGCTCTGTCGTTGCTCAGTCAGTTTGAGAAGTTGTTGGCTATGAACTGAACCTCAGCAAAAGTGAGCTTTTTCCCATATATAATAAAGCACATGCCTTGGACTATTCAAATCTACCTTTCAGAGTGGAAAAAACATAAATTTTTTAATCTAGAAATTTCGATCATAAGGAAATATAAATATTTATTCAAAGAAAATCTAATGACTTTACTGAACCAAATTAAACAAAAATTGAAGGAGTGGTCACCTTTATGTATGTCTCTAGTGGGCCGGGTTAACTACATAAAGATGAATGTTTTGCCCAAATTTCTATATCTATTTCAGTCTTTGCCTGTTTTTATTCCTGCCTCCTATTTTAACCAGCTCGACTCAGTTTTGTCCTCCTTTATTTGGCAGAGAAAACGTCCCCGTCTTAGTAAAGCCCATCTTCAGAAGGCCAAGTCAGCTGGTGGGTTTGCCCTTCCAAATTTTCAACGCTATTACTGGGCTGCGAATTTGCGCTGCATGACTTTCTGGACATTCTACTATGACCGATCAGACCCGGCTGACTGGGTGAGGATGGAGCTACACGTGTGCAGGAGCGTTTCTCTTCTTGCCTTGCTGTGTTCTCCTCTCCCTCTTCCATCTATTACATAGATTTGCAGCCCAGTGGTTAAACACTCCTTGAGGTCTGAGTGAGTTTTCCCTTTTGAGTCCCATTGCTTCAAATCATCTCTTCACACCCTCCCTCCATGACAGGGGTTTCCTGGAGTGGGGCAAGAAGGGCATCACAGCATCTCCATTCCTTAAGGCCTGGGCTGGTTGCTCTCCCAGACCCAACAGTTATGGAAACCATTCTTTCCTTAAAGCCGCCCCAGAGGAGACTTATTTCAGTCATCCACAGTCTCTTGGCGGACCTGGACCCCTCAGCTCAGGGCAGCATGGGAGGAGGATTTAGTCATGTCCCTATCCCCAGAAACCTGGAATTTAGTATTAAACAGGTGAACTCATCATCCCTTTGCGCTCGGCATTGTTTAATCCAATTTAAAGTGGGACATAGGTCTCATATATCTAAGTCAAAACTATCACGCATCTACCCAAACATCAGTCCTTGTTGTGACAAATGTAAAACTGGTGAAGCCACTCTCATCCACATGTACTGGTCCTGCCCATCTCTCAGGAGGTTCTGGATTGAAGTGTTTCAAACCTTATCCTATATACTCAAAGTTATGCTTCAGCCAAACCCTCTAACTGCTCTGATTGGGATTGTTGGGGAGAGGGGGTTTTTAACTCAAGAAAAACGGCAGGCTCTGTCCTTTGCCTCCCTCGTGGCCAGACGTGCTGTTCTTTTTAGATGGAAGGATGCTGTCGCTCCAACCCACAAACAATGGCTTACAGATATTATGTCACGTTTACAACTTGAGAAAATCAGACTATCACTTAACCACAAGACCAGGAACTTTCAGAAGACGTTTCTTTTTCTGGAATCATTTCAGCAGATATGGGAGCGAGGCAACCAGGACACCTCACCATGTCGAACATAGACCAACCTCAAACTATGTGTGTGGTATCAGCGGTTTGGCGCCCATTTGCAGTCGACTAGCAGTGATGTGGCTGGGGGGGGGGGGGGGGTGTAATGTGAATATGTGTATGTTGTTGTTGTCATTTTTGCATTTATCTGTGTATGTTCTGTGCATACGAAAATTCAAATAAACAGATTTTGAATTAAAAATCAGTCACTAAGCACATAGTTTATGTTTAAGAATAGCTAGAATAGCACCTTTTTTTTCTGACATTGTAACAAAGAATTTTCTGCTCTGCAATATGACAAACATGTGGTCTGCTGTTTTCATAACAAATCAGCACCACAAACATCTGTCTTTTCTTCTGATACATTTTATAAAAACATGTAAATATAATATAGCTCCATCACATTGAACCTCTTTCTGTGTTTGAACAGTCTTGCAAAAATTACAATATTTAAATGTGCTTACCTTTATCTGGCTTTGGTGTAGTGTGGTCGCCATGATGGTCGCTAGCTTTAGCATTAGCTTTTGGTAACATTACCGCTGGAGTGCTGACATGGGAACTCGGTGCAGAACCTTCATCAGAAGTCCTCTACTTTGACAATATTTTTCAGTTTATCACTCACAGTTACTGTCTGAACAATTTGCAACTTGTCTTAGTAACTCAGAAACAGACTTCTGTCCAACAGTCAGACTCCTTCACTTGATGGCATTCATTGGTTTTGGGGTATAATTCGATGTGCTGAGGAGCATACTCCCACCTGGTGTTGAGGAGTGTGCACTGCAGCTTCCCGTTCACTGAAGGAACTTCGATCGATGTAGTTGGTGCTGCTGCTAATGTCTGAGTAAAGGAGTAGCCAATCACAAGAGAGTCTCCGCCTTGTCTGGCTTGATTGAGAGACAGTCATTCTTCATTATGAAATCAATAAGTCATCCTGAAAAACAGCAGTGTGAAATAAAAAAGCTATTTTGGAAAATAGTGATTTTAAATTAAAAGTTTCTTGAAAAAATACATGATTATACGACGGTGTATTAGTGCCCACAAAAAAAAAAAAAGCAATATTATAATATTAGTTTCTTTCTCTTAAATTTACAACTTTAAATCTCATGAATTTATGAGTTTTAATCTCATAGATTTACGACTTTTTTCTCGTAAATGTATTGAAGTCGAGGGGAGCCTACAGTACAGCAAATGTATGCCATGAGCTGAAGCAGAACGACCAAACTGTGAAAAGCGTCTTGGATTTCATCAGGTAAACTGAATGTTTAAAATATTTCAAATGTTTGGAAGTTTCTTTATTTGATTTAGAGTTTATTAATCTTTTATTCGTAGATGGTTGCTTGCAGGATCTCTGAGGATCTCGTTGATGAAGCGGTCGATATCCTATAAAGGACGTCAGCCACAAATGGAGGGGTAAAGGCGCCACATTGGAGGGTAGAAGAGCCACATGTTCCATGACATTTGATCACTGCCGGGTCCCCTGCCCATTTTATCAGCCCTTATCAAGTGCCCACACTGTTACCATAAGATTTCCAACAATCGAATAGTGGCAGTGGGGCAGCAGGGGGGTTGCAGTCTGAAATCGACTGATCATCAGACGATTTTAGGGACCTTGGAGAAACTCCTGTTAGTCAATTTTCTCGCTGCTGCTTTCCTGCCATCCGCCTGTCACCGCGCGACCTCCAATTCCACCTCATTTCGCCACAGCCACATGTAAGCCACATGTAAAAAAAGACACTTAATTTCAACTTTTTATTAAACCCTTGTTGCCGCAGCATGGGTAAATATGCAGCTACCACTGCATGGCCACTGGCATGGAGCTCACTGGGCGGTGGCGTTTTGGCAAACACTGGTGCCAACCTAGAACAACCAGAACCAATGAGAAGTTCAGTGTCTTGCCCAAGGACACTTCAACACATGGCCAGGTAAGGCGGGAACCGAACCTGTGCTCTTCTGATCAGAGGTTGACCTCTTTAAACCAAACACGAAAAGACAAAGCTGTAACTCACATCACGGTGAAAAGGGGTTTTATTAGCCACAGAAATCCATTCATTATGTCTATTCATAGCTGACAGCTCAGGAAGGATATGAGAAGGGTGTCAGAGTTGAGCGTCCCGTTGCACCTTCTCTTTTTAATTATGCTTCACACATGTATTTCCCTCTGAAGTAATTACACTGTGGCTGCTCTCAGTGCAGCTCTTTAAATGAAACCAGATCCGGTACATAAACTAGGTAGTTAGAGGAATTTTCATGGACTCCTGGTGATGGATTATGGCTTTTTTTAATCTTACACAATCACAGTTGGGTACCTACTGAAAGAGAAAATATTTGATATCACAAGTTCATCTGAAGTAAGGGCTAAAAATAGACTCTATACTTGGTTTTACAGCTATTACAAGGAGCACTGGTAGTTAACCACAGAATGAATGTGTTTTCACCAAGTGTTGAACTTTCACGTTTAGTTTAGACTGTAGAAAAGTCAGTGTGAAAACAGAAACATCCAGGAAGGTCAGACAGGATTTTTGGCTTGGAGTTGCATGTTTGGTCATAAGGCAGACTGCGTGGTGACATGTTCCTATGGATCATAATGGCCTCACGTGAAAAACGTTCCCCTCTGAGGAGACCCTACTTTTGGAGGTAACGTCCAGCTGCTGGAAATCATCCCCAGTGATGATGAAGACAATAGAGGAGGAGTTGAAGGTGACTCTCTTCTTGGGTCGGTCCCGGTTGCTACATGAAGGGGATACGACGATCGGTCGGATAGGGCGCTCCACTGGAGTCAGGGGGTGCTCTTTCAGAGTGCACTGGAGCCAGGAGATCTTTGAACTGAGTCGAGAGCCGAGCAGCTGCAGAAAACAGCGCCGAAACTGAGAGAAGAGGGAAGAGAGGATGACACTTGAGCGCTTCCTCACTCATCAGGCTGTCAAAAATCAAATAGGACACCTAACATAATGCTTAAATTAACCCTTAAGTTTGACTTATTCAGTTTCTACTCAACACTTGAAATTCAATATGCTATCAGTAGAAAAAAGATGGATGCTGAAAGGAAAAGTGAGTTCTCTTGGTACCGGTGAGCCGAGCAGAACAGAGGCTTTATTTCAAAATCAAAGACAAAAACCTTCAGTACAAACCTTTCTGCTCATGAACACATAGATGAGGGGGTTATATGCTGTGCTGGACTTGGCAAAGAAGGATGGGATGATGGCTACCGTTGGAGACACCATGCTTTTCTTGCCAAAAGCCTCCATCATGGACACAACAGCGTAGGGAGTCCAGCACACCAGGAAGCAGGAGATCATCAGCAGAAACATTGCAGCCACTTTTTTCTCGTAGCGCAGAATCTTGATAATCTGGACCGTCTGGAGGTCTTCAAGGGAGCGGAGCTACAACACACAAAGCAGATCAGCTGAAACAGACTAAACCTACTACTCTCACCAGACTTTCCCCATGCTTACAAAGAGAAATGATGGTACTTATGTCTTGTAGTTTGATACCAAGCTACAGACTATCTGTGTTGTGTGATACTTAAATGCTTTCCCTCAAAGCAGTCAATTAGGAATAGATATCATCCCCACAATCTATCCAGATTTCAGGCTCCAAGCCAGAACATGAAGCAAGCAGTCTCTTGGCAATTCAAAAACCTGTTTATTGCAAAGCTATGAGTAAATTCAAGGTCCCCTATCTTGTTTTTACTCAAGTGTCCTGTTTATTTTAAAGAATAAGCCTGGATCAGAAAGAGACCAACCCATGCCTGCTTTAATTCAAGAGTGTTTTTCATTTTATGTTGGCTTTTTCAATCTTCCAGCACCTGTTTTGAGCATTAGTATTGTAAATTTGGGGGACAATTTTTTATTTTTGCATTCAGTCACCTGGTAAATTCCATTATTAATCATTGAAAAAACATTGTGTTTCACTGAAACATGCAAATCTGTGAAACAAAATACCTGAAGTGAGCACTGTTAACATGTCTCCAGGAATATATCTTTGTGTTGTGGTGGTGCTGGCTCCAGCTCTCACGAAAAAAAACCTTGTCTGCTGAAGAAGCTGCACTGAACAGCCCAGCAACAGGACAATAACTGAGACCAGAGTTTAACTCTTATTTAAAGACAGAAACACGCTTGTTCACACCTTTGAAAAGTCACACTCCAAACTTCACTACACCAAAGAGCTATCAAGGGACACCAGAAACAAAATTGGTGAACTGCCCCAGGTTGTGAAGACTGAGCTCTGGACAAAGAAATCAACTGTGGGAGCAACTACTGGAAAATGGAAGACAATGATCGTCTCCCTCCATCTGGGGCTCCCTGCAAGATCTGGGCTGGGACCAAAGTAACAAAGGCTGCCATCAAAAGTAACAGACTACCATGCACCACACCATCAGGGACTCAAATCCTGCAGTGCCAGACGTGTCCCCCTGCTAGAGCCAGAACATGTGGAAGTCTGTCTGAAGTTTGCTAGACAGCATTTGGATGCCCCATGGCGTTGGCCCTCCTGGCGTGGTGGGAGGATTGCTGTTCTAGCTGGGCTGGGGTCCGCGCTCTCTGTGCTCACGTGCTGTCCGACTCTCAGGCGTGGTGGGCCTCTGCGGCGGTCTCGCATGCCCTAGTCTGAGTGTTTGGCGGGATTGCTCGGCGGACGGATTCTCTCCATGGCTCCTTGGCGGGTGTTGGGGGGTCCGGACTGCTGCTGCCGCCCTGGTTAGGGGTCTTGGCGTGGGGATGGCCGGGCTCTCTCTCTTTCTATACATTCCATCAACATCCACATCAGTAAAACATAAACACTCACCTGAGCACAGGTGTCAGCTCACCTCTCACTAACAGAATGTGTGATGGAATGAAAGACTTTATTTGTGTCAGCTCTCATGATTGTGTGTGAGCTGCAGTGGTATTGTGTACATTTTTGACAACTTTAAAGGTAAAGATTATTCTAGCCAAAAGGTATGTGTGTAACTGAGTGTGTGTGTAGACAGGCCCCGCTCCACTGGTGTGAATGTCTCTACCCAAACAACCAGGAACAGACTTCATGAAGGTGGCCTGAGGGCCCCACGTCCTGTAGTGGGCCCTGTGCTCACTGCCCAGCACCGTGGAGCTCCACTGGCATTTGATCAAGAACACCAGAATTGGCAAGTCCTCCACTGGCGCCCTGTACTTTTCACAGACCAGAGCAGGTTCACCCTGAGCACCTGTGATAGACGTGAAAGAGTCTGGAGAAGACCAGGAGAACGTTCTGCTGCCTGCAACGTGGTTCAACATGACAGGTTTGGTGGTGGTCAGTGATGGTCTGGGGAGGCATATCCATGGAGGGATGCACAGACCTCTGCTGTCTAGGAAATGGTGCTCTGACTGCCATAAGGTATCCAGATGAAATCCTTCCACCCATTGTCAGACTCTACGCTGGTGCAGGAGGTCCTGGTTTCCTCCTAATGCACCACAATGCCCGGCCTCACGTGGCAAGAGTCTGCAGGCAGTACCTGGAGGATGAAGGAATTGAAACAATTGAATGGCCTTCACCATCCCCTGACTTAAACCCAATAGAACATCTCTGGGACATTATGTTTGGGTCCATTAGGCGCCGCCAGGTTGCTCCTCAGACTGTACAACAGCTCAGGGATGCCCTCACACAGATCTGGGAGGAAATGCCACAAGACACCATTGGTCGTCTCATTAGGAGCTTCATTTCATCCCAAAATTTGATGCTTTTAATGAAATAGAAAAATAACTACTCTGTTCACTTTTTATGCAGTGCAGTTTGGCAGCCAGAGACTATTAGTTTGCAATAAATATCTGGAAGGAATTAAAAAGACTTATTTTCATGCCATCAGAATCTTTGCCCTCATCCTACTATTACTGGATTTGTATTATTATCTGAGCTCTCAGTAGCTGCCCTGCAGAGGAAATCATTACAGGTTTTCAATTTCTTCTTCTGATCTTAAGACTCAAACATCTAAAGCCAAATTGTAATTAGAAAATAAAATAATCTACATTTTACTGACCTCATTTAAAGCTCTGGAGCTTTTAAAGCAGAAACTGCATTCATGCCTGACTTCACGGTTAACCAGGACGGAATGTAAGCAGGTTTGTGAATGGGCCTCTTCTCCCCTCCAGGCAAGAACTGCTTTCAATATATTCAGCAGCAAGTGAGCATGTCTGAGTCATGCGTGAATAAAAAGGCTGGTGCTCCCCCTTCTGCAACACCGGTAACAAAAAAAGACAGCATGTTTGATTGCTTTCAGCTCTGTTCATGCCTGAAATGCATTTATCACATTAACACACATTTCATGTTTTTTTGGTTGTCCTGAAAACCTAATCACAAATATTTTACCAGATAAAAGCTATCGCTGTCCAAACATTTTCCTTTTTGTGGATTTCACCATAATATTGACTTTTCAAATTATGATTTTCTACCATCAAAAATGTTTTGCTGATGTAATTTGAATTTATTTAAATAAAAAGTGGGATCCTTTTTTTAAAAGGTTTTCCTGCTGTGTTAGACCTTTAGATAAGGCTTGATAGTTTTATTTTGAAGTTAATTGATCAGGAGCGTTTTGGAAGAAAAATACAATTGCTCAATGTCTTCCCTCAAACAAATTTCCAAAGCAAAATTTGATGCTTGGTTATGGGTTTTTTTTTACCTTTCAATGTACCAAAACAACTTTTCTGTTAGGAATAGGTTTACTATTAAAAATGTTATGAATAATGAAAAATAAAATGTTACTTTTGGGAAAAAAAAAATACAAATCTGTTTTTTGCCAATTTTTTTTTTCAAAATGTTTAATGGAGTATGAAGAATGGAGAACGTTTAACAACCAGCACGGCTGATAAAGCCTTCTAGACGTTTGAAAAGGTCCGGACACAGTGGGATTCAAATAAAACAAGACGTCCGTCTTCATCACATTTCCTGTTGGAAGACTCAACTGGTATATTTTCTGAGTCCCAAGATGCAGCACTGCACAAAACTAAGCATGGCAGAAGATCATCACACACAGTTTCTAAAAAAAAAATTCAAAGAGATTTTTCCTGCTTTCATGTAGAAGCCGCTTTTCTCCTCTAGAGTCAGAAAATTTAGAAACATCCTCAGCTTGTCGTTAACATAGAAAATGGTTCCCATGTGTCAAGCTAAAGGCCCTGACCAGACCATAACATTTGGCCTGTGCAATAATATCTGATCACTAACATCACTCCAGGCACCACCGATACAAGACAAATCCCACAATGCACTGTCAATGTTGTCTTTTGGCTCAGTCACAACTTCCCCTCTGGCTAGAGAAGAGAAGAGAAAAGCCAACCTGTGCAGAAAATATCAAAATTACTACTGAAAGAAGAAAACCCCAAATATTACAGATTTACTTTATGAATAATGTTATGTTTAGCAGGCTTTGTTAACTGCAGCCTGAATTCCCACATCAAGGTCTTTTACAAGTTCTCAATAAACATGAGATCTTTCATGTCACTCCAGTGTACAGCTTTGATAGCAAATAGACAATATCAAACATGAAGTACTAACCAAAGATAAGCTGCTCAGATCAGAAATAACAGTCTATAGATTTGATGGCAGCTAGATCATACGAGGATTGATGTTGATTTCACGATTACTCTTCTCTGATGAAAATCCTGTTTTTTGACGTTTTTATATGACAAGTCTAAAAACAGAACGTTCATTCTTATGTCTGATGCACCTATATTCCAGAAGAAATAGTCTACAGATTTGACCAATGTCTTGGGTATTTAAAACACTGATCATTAAGAGGTAATGTCTCTTGAGGAGCTGTGTGAGCCCTGACCCAACCTGGAAGTAAAATGAAGAAGAAATTCTCTGGAAAATCACTCCTGGACCAGTTTAAGAAAAAAAAACTGTTAGAAGGAGCTCTGTTCTCATCCCTGCTCCTTCATTAAAATGTAAGTAACTCAATCCTACAATGAGCCACTTCTACTGAACCACCATTAGGTCAATCCAAACCATTGCTGTAATTGTTTTATCCTATTTTTAACTGGAAATATGTTTATTTTATGTTGTTTTTATAAATTGGTGTATGTATTTTATATTGCACTAGTTTTAGTTTAATAAAATATTTTAGATTTCATATTGTATTTTATATCATGTTTGCTTTTTTCCTTGATAATGTGTTTTACATTGGATTTCTTTTAAAATGTCTTAAAATGGTTAATATGTTTATAATGTTTAGATATTATGTATTTTGTAAAGGACTACAGATGGAAATTAGCCACTAAGCTACAATCTGGTGCAAACATCTTTGCTCTCTAAGCTCAATGTATTTGTACACTGTCCTGATAAATTAATAAACTAAACTAAACTAAACTAAATCCTAAGTTGATCTGAACTGCAAATTAGTTTTGCATGTGGACAAACAAACAAGCGTCATATAATGACAAGGAGGAGACACTCTTTGACAAAACAAAGACTGTCTGCAGGCATTGTTTGACTCGTGTTCCATTCACAGCAGGAAACAGTGTCAGCATGAGGACACATCTCTGCCGTTCAGCGGAGTCGCTTCTGTCTGCCAATGCAGAACAGTGGAGAGGGTGACAGCTGGGAAGAAAGACAACACTCGCAGAGGCTTTTCAACAAGCATATAGTGCAGTTCAGAGAACCAGAAGAAAAGAACTTGGGCTAAATACAAAAGCTGGCATTGACCGCAGACCGCTGGACTTCCCACACAACTGGGAGTTACCTGACATTGACAGTTCACTAGTGGCTGTAGATAAAGCGAGCTGTACTACAAACATGTCTCCTAAATGAAAGCAACACATGAACACATTTGGCAGGCAAAATAAAAATCATGAAGTGACTGTGTGAAAGTTGGAATGACCTTTCAATCGGTGACCAACAGTTCTAGTGACCACAGATAATAGCTAATACTGTTAACGTGGTTCGTGACTCCGATGAGCCAAACCACAAACAGGAGCAGCTAACCTGACAGAGCAGAGACATCTGTCATTCAGCGGTGTGATGACAACGTCCCTATGTGCTGCAGGAGACATCGTCAATGCAAACTGGTCTCGTCTTCCTGCCAACAATGTTGATTAACTCGTCTTTTTACATTTGAATCTGGGGAGTGAGGAAGAAATAGCTGAAAAGTTTACATGAAGTACCATTGAAGTAGAACGTGAATGATTTTAATTAGAATGGTTTTGATCTTATATTGTATAGGAGTGAAATGTATTTTCATTTGAAATATAATCTCACTTATTTTACTGTACTCCAGAAAGTTTACGAGGAAAGTGTAGTGGAGATGCTAAATTTAAGAAGGATCTGTAATCTAGACTTGAATCACCTCGGTTCGCTTAGTATAATCCAACTGAAAGATGTTCTTCATGCTACCTAATTATTAGCAAAATGAAAAACAATTTTAAAAATATTTAAGGAATGTCTTGATTCTTTTTGAGAATGAATGCAAAAGGCCACATAACCCTAGCAAGAATATTTAACACTATTATGACTTTAAACTGGCCATAATTCCCCTTTTTTCTCCTGAAATTGTTGGTTCAAGGATGTATTCACACTGCAAGGATTGATTCACACCAGAGTTCAGGTCCTCAGACATTCTCTGATTCCTTTGACAACAAGCTTACCTGAACTCAGGTACAGATCAAACATGTGAGGCCCAGCCCACTTCAGAGAAAAGATCTCTGCGTCTGTCCAGGGTCTTTATTTAAGAGTGGCATTGATGAAAGCAAATCGAACCTACGGTGGGCCTGAAGTGCCAATCTCACCAACGACAAAAAACCTTCAAGATCGCAATGACAATTGAAAAAGAAAAAAAACAATAAAAACGATTACATTTTAAAAATCAAAATACATTTCAGAAACACAAATACAAAAAACCCCAATAAAAATAAAACTTTCTAGAAAAAAATGAATTTCCAGAAATCAAAATATCTAATGAAACAAAAGAAGAAACTGAAAAAGGGAAGTTTCATGTGTCATCACTGATAGAATGATGACGTTTGTCCATCATTTCAACCAAAGCTTTTTTAACATAAACCAATACAGGAAATGCTCCGTATTTATTAAAAACACATATATATGCAGACATTAGGCGTGTTTGAGATCATGCAGGCGGACGCGGCGCTGCGCAGATGGCCTGGATTGCGGTGCATGCTGGGTAGTTTCTGTCACCGACGTCACATGTGCGATGACATGAAGTATCGCGAGAAAGGGGCGGGTTCAAGGCGCCTTCCTAAGCCAGCGCAGCCAGAAAATAGGTACTGCGCTGGCTGCAAGCCGCCTTGATGACTACAAAACAATGCATTGTGGGAAACGGTGTTCTGAAAGTTTTTGTAGTTTAATGTGAAATAACTGGCGCTAAATGAAGGAAATATGTGTATTTTTTTACTCTTTCTGGAAGGTAGTGAATCACTGATGAAAAAATATACAAGATTTTAAATAATCTGTGGTTATTTGTGTCATAGTTATCTTTAAAATGAACTTTAATTTTTATTTTATCTGTTTATTTGGGACTGTGCACATGTAATGAATCCCCCGACTATTTTTTTTTATCTGTTTTACTCTAAGAGATGTAAAAACATACTTTAAAAGACATAACAGCACAGATCATACTAGGAGGAGTGGCATATTAAAATTCATCTGAATGTTGAGGACAACCCCCGACTCCTCGTTCTCGTGCAGTCTCGTCGTCCACCTTCATCTCAGGCGCCTTTCTCCGCCCCCTCCTGCAGCAGCTTAGTCTCGCCAACGAAGCAGGCGAGGCGCAAGTCAACTCAAACACGCCTAGTGAAGACGCATCTGACAAAACTCAATCATCATCCAGTGATGTCACATAGTAACTGCTCTTCTTGTAATTTGCTTCATTTTTTTAACATTTATTTTGATTTCTAGAAATTACCTTTGTGTTACAAAACATTTCAATTATTAATGTTTTTTTTTCACTTTGGCAATGTTGTTTTGGTTTTTAAAACCACTTTTTGTTTTCTAAAATGTAATGTTTTTATTGTTTGTTCTTAAGGATGTAATGATTCTTTAATCGGTAAAAAAAAAACTGTTCAAACTCGTATACATGTTTGTCGATGCAGAAGAGTAAAAAATCAGTTAGAAAATGTGGGACAGATGACATTCCTTCATGCAGATTCACTGTGAGGGAGTCTTTTTTATCAACTCTCTTTTATCATATTTGCGCAGAGTGCGCGCCCACGTGCACGTGCAGCGGTTGGAAGGGGGGTTGCGTCTATCACACGTGGAGCACAAACATGAACCGAGTATAAAGGGATTTATGTTATGTATAATGGTTTATTTGTATTAAATCATTCCTGTTGGTAGGAAAACAGACAGTTTGTGTTTGTGTCATGATTCTGTGGTTTGGTTTGTTCCTGTCTGTCTCACCATGCTCAGGTTTAATCATCCGCAGCTGTCTTCATTTAGTTAATCAACTTCAGTGTATTTAAGTGTCTGGTTTTCAGGTCATCTGCTCTGTTCTGCCACCAGTTTTGCTTTCACCCAGCAGCCTTTGGTGTCTTTTGATCATCTCTCTGTTTCTATTGAACAACCACATGCTTGCAGAACAGTCTTACCATTCTCACTGCGTAAAAGATGTTCCCATAGCAGTAAATCATGATACCGACAGGCACAAAGAAGCATCCAAGGAGGAAGAGGAGGATGAAGGCGGCATCGTTCGGGTCTTTAGATGCCCAGTCCAGGGAGCAGCCCAGCTGATGGATCTCCAGAGTGTAGCGGTTCCAGCCCAGCAGAGGAGCCCCCGTCCACGCCAGAGAGTACAGCCAGATGTGGGCGATGGCCCGCAATGCCCACGGGAAGTCTACCACCTGGGCGTGGACCACCCGGATGTAGCGCTCATAAGCCAGAGCTGCTAGAGTCATGATGGAAACAATGCCTGGTGGGGGGGAGGCAGAGCAGCTGCTGAGTAATTCATTCTTTAACACTGGAGCTCCAGTGTTTATGTTCCTTTATTTACTGTAACCAATGATGTATATTACTGCATTGTAAATCACACAGACGTGCAGCATCACTATGCATCGAGTCTTCCCGAGTGAATTGGTACGATGATTCCAGTAGATTCTGCAGGAGAAAAGCGTCTCGACGAGCTGCTTTTCTACTTCAGAATCTACTGGAATCATCGTGTTAACGGTTGAAAAGTTACAGGATGTTAAAAATGATTTGTTTAAGCGTCACAGACAACGCCTCAGGGGTGAAAGGGTTAAGAGTAGGGCTACTACTTTAACAGTTGATCAGTCGTTACTTCATGGTATATGGAGTCAGAGTGTAGTGAAGTTGAAAGTTAAATTGGCTAACTGCACACTTTTTGGACTATTTAGGTATTTATTAAGGCTATTTTGGAGTTTAGCTAATATTTCAGCTACATGCTAGCTGCTTTGGCTAATTTAGGGTTTTTTATGGACCCGCAGCAGCAGTCACTGACTGCAAGGACCATATTTTTTTTTTTTGCTTAGTTTTTTTTTAGGCTACTTTGGAGTTTAGCTAATATTTCAGCAGCATGCTAGCTATTTTGGCTAATTTAGGATTTCTTTTCTTGTTTTTTAGGCTGTTTTGTAGTTTAGCTAATATTTTAGCTGGCTATCAACTCCAGCGTTTTCAGATATCAGCTTCAATGATTTCAGCTATAAATTTCAACATTTTCAGCTATCAGCACTAGCATCTTCAGCGCCCTAATTCAATTTACAGCCTTCACACTAGCATTTTCGAGGGTAATGCTATATATCTAGTTTTTAGTTAGTTTAAAGTCATTAATGGTTAAGATGTGTGATTTAAATCCAGTTTGCGCATGACCCAAGAGTCAACTAATCAGAAAAAATAATCGGTGATTAGTCGACTGTTAAAATGATGGTTTTTGGCAACACTAGTTAAGAGCGCTCACTGGAGGATCCGGGTCAGTGACTGCTCGGAATGTCCTTCAGCAGAGTTTTATCATACATTGTTAACACACTTTCCTTGAGCATCACATTCAGACGTTTTAGTGGTTAGCTGTGACAGCTGACACAAAGTGACTCTCGACTCCCACACAGATGCACACACCTCTAGAGACCAGGCTAGCTGCGATCTGCCTCACACAGTTCCTACACAGAGTGAAGTGCTTTGCTTCTATCAATAGTTCCAGCTCTCTATTTGTCCTGCATATTAAATTGTTCTCACTTTTATAAGCCATCAGTGCTAAACTGACTGATTCTGACCCCTTAATTCTATTGATGTTCTTCTACACAAGGTGTAAATTCCAGATGACCTCTGGTGAGTGGGTGCCGATAAGGAAAGGTGACGGCATGTTGGAAAGGGAACAAACACTACAGGCATCAATACATTGAACCTCAGCTCGGCAGCAGCAGAGATCTCCGAGCTTTCAGCGCTCGCATCCAATCATTCCGCAGGCCGTCTCTGTGACCCTGGGATCTCACTCATAAAACGATGCAGGGATTCTCAGCTGCAAAGCTTCACAGATGTACGACAAAGGAAAGATTTGCTGCAGCTAGAATTCTATTTACCTGCCAGATTCTTTTATGGAGGAAGCAGTACGGTTCTTGAATCCAGCGTTAAGAACGTGCTTTTGGACAGGATTTCTATGACATTGAACTCAAACCCGATTAAGAAAGGGATTTCTGCAGTTCAGCTCCCGGGCAGAGCCGTGCACACTCATATGCTGAAAGGACAATGTCAATTAAAGGACAGTTGGATGACAGAGGCGGGTGCCTGCGTGGCAGTTTCTCCTCCGTGTTGGGCGTGATGAAAAGCAGCAGCCAAGCTTAAAAATCTGCTGTAATGAGCTCATTATCCCACAGCCTCCCATGAGGGGCTGAACTGCTGCAGAGGAGGGTCCCACAGAGTGACCTCAAGAGCTTATCCACATTACAAAATACACTTCTTCAAATTATAAATGGAGTCACGGGGAATGATGCCTCGAGACGCAGTGCATGACAAGCAAACACAACTAACAAGAAATACACACAATCCTGTCTGACAAATAGTGAAGCCGCCCAGCTGGTTGATTTTATTTTTAACTTTTAAATCAGAGGGTCTGATTCGGCCAGACCTTCTTTAACAGGGAGCGGAATATTAAAACTAGAGGTGTGCCAAAACATCGATGCTGCAATATATCGTAAGATTTAGTCCAGTGATTGATTCTTGATGGGTTCTCACCAGACTACCAATATTTAAATTTAGTTTGAAGAGGCTGTAAAACATTTTATTCCTTTGGAGGTAGATGGGGGTGTGCATTGGGAGACTGACTGTCACCAGCACCAACGTGTCTGGCAGCTACTTGAATTAGTACATTTTTGTTCTGTTGTTTACAAGAATTTTTGCCCTAAGTAGTGGCACAGCTGTTCATGTTTACTGTTGTTAACCCTGAATTTAACAAATAATTCCAGTTCAATTAGTGTCAATGCTTGTCAATGACATAGAGCTACTGATTTACACAAGTGTCTTTTATTTGTTGCACAAAATAAGACCCAAGTTGTGTATTGTGAATGTGTTCAAACTAAAAATAAATGGGGATATATTTTACTAAAAAAATACGTTTTTCTATACATTGTGAGTTATTAGAGGTGATTTTTACCAATTATTGATATCACTGATATTGTCAGCCATGTATCAAATCACATTAGGTTCCCAGTGATTCTCAGCCCTAGTTCAAACTGCAGTTCACTAAAAAGTAACTATGGTTCACTACAGTTCCTGTGAGTTTTATTCAAATTCTTCACCTCTGATATATAATAAATTAAAACATATTTTTTAAGTTGCATTTTTATAATAGCCAGAGTAAACTTTGGTTTAATTAGACAACCTAGAATAAATGTGTTAAATGTAATATTATGAATCAATATGAATGTATTCAAACAAGAATCCAAATCTGCATGTAAGGAACTCGGCAGCACATGAAGTGTCCGTGTTCTCACCGAACAAGCTGTTGCTGAAGCCGTCCCAGACGCACGTCGCCTGGCTCCACATCCATCGCCCTTTGACGCACGAAGCCAAAGTAAAGTTGATCCCGATGATAGAAACCAGAAAATCGCTGAAGCTGATGTTGACCAGCAGCAGGTTGGTGGGGGTCCGGAGGCGCTTGAATTTACAGTACAGCAGAATAACAAGCAGGTTGTTGCAGAACCCGAAGACTCCGATGGTTCCCACGATGAACGCCAGAAGTTTGTAGGTACCGACAGCGAACAAGTACCGCTCCTCGTGTCTGTCGGCTCTGCTTTCGTTTGCAGGATTCATGGTGACAGGGAAAAGTTGCTTCTTCCCAGCATGGTGAGGCGCGCGCGTCCGGGGCGCGAGGCGCTGAGATCCCGCATCGCCGGTGAACCCCGGCTCCGCTCCGCTCCGCGCGCGCGCGCTGCTGATTTCAGAGTTGAACGTCTGCAGAAAGTGGGTCAATGTACGGAAGGAAAAGCAGGCGCCACGCACACGTTACACTTCCGCTGAAAATGTAACGTGAAGACAAATGTGTTTTTAAGATAAAAACAACAACAACAACAACATGGTTTTATTCTAGTGAGGAAAAAGGATCAATTTAAACTGAGCGCATGACATTATTTATCTTTAATTTCTGTGCTTTTATAATGCTATGTTTTTGCACTGTATGTTTTCAAGTGTTCAATAAAAAAAAGAGAAAATAACTTTATTTTACTGGAGAAAAATCCACTAACTTCTATGTTCTAATAAATATGTTAAATGGCTGAAAAAAAGGGGAAATCTGTGCTGGAGCACAGGGACCTTTTATTTTGAAATGATAGAGACATTTCCTGACTTAATCCTAAACGTTATAGTTCATAGATATGGGCAATACTGAGCATTTGGGTATCGATCTGAAACCGATTCAGTACCGGTCAATATTACAGATATCGATACCAATGTCAATATCTTTCATTAATATTGTGGATGTTACACAAACCTTAAAATGTCAATTATTTTTAATCACCATTCACTTTTAAAATAAGTTTCCCTTTTTAAATGTTCTGTATAAATATAAAAACAGAATTAGGAAAATATTTTCAAATAAATGGAAAATAGTTAATTACTAAAATAAAGACGTCATGAAATTAAATATAAAGTGAAGACGTTCATCCAACACAGTCTACAAACCAAAAGAAACCAGAAACTATGATGAACTATGAACTTTTTGCAGACACAGAAAAGTTTTAAACAAGTGTGTAAATATTAATATCTGCAGGTCGGTATCGTTCTGATACCAATACCCTCGTGAGATCAATATATAATCGATATTTTGGATCAATCCAGAAAGCTCTAATGGTTCACGCTGACATGTTCATCTATAACTTTGTGTTAAAAACAGTGATTATAATGTATTATAACAGTATTATAATGCAATATAATAAAGAAGGAGGATAACATACTCTGATTGATTTCAGCAATCAGACAATAAAGACCAGTTCACCTGTGATATACTTCTATTTGATTTAATAGAATCTGTCAAAGTTATTTTACTCTGACTGTTCTTATTGTCAACCGTTTCTGTAAAGACAGGTACACTGACCTGCAAATATCTCCTCATTTAAAAGGAAACATCACCTTAAACATGACATCAATGAGGATTCATGAAACGCTTTTTGAGATTTCATCATCTGGATGTTTAAAAAGAACAACATTTTCTATCTAAAAACAAAACAATAAAGTTTTAGATTTTAGTTCTGCTGACCTTATATTTTTTGGTGTCACACTGAATTTGTGAAAACTGAGGTAACTCACAAAGAGGAAAATGAAGCACACATTGTTTTAGACCACCTGTAACCTCATGTGAAGAAGTTCATACCCAGAGAATCAGCAGTCAAAGAAATGTCCAGATCCACAGCAGCTGCAGAAAATGAAAGGACTATTCTATTAAAACATTCAAACTCTTTCCACAATTGATTTTTTGGTCTGCTTAACAAAAAGCTGTGTGCAAAGACTGCAGATCACCTAATCCAGTTGAACCACATGGATAAAAATGATAGGAGAGAGTAATGCAGGAAACAGCAAGAGCACAAGGCATTGTTGAACTCATTCTTAAGACTTGACCCCTTAATGCCCGCTGTTGCAAATATGCAACAAACAACTTTAGCTCCAGAATAACTTCAATGAAGCATGTACTGAAAACAAAATACACATGTGACGTATTCCTCCAGCTGAGGAGATGCTTTGGAACGGTCTGACCTCTCCACCACCATCAGCCTGAAGGCTCTGGGGGTTCTTCATCCATGGTCCCAGGTCATCCCATTCATGCCAGACCTCATCAGTCTGGAACATAACTAAATTAGGGACTTTTTTCAACAAAAATTAAATCTTTGCTTGCATTCCTTGGATGTCTCCTTATTGAAATTGATTTGGATTTTGGAAAAAAAAACACAATGAAGTGTTCATACATCAGTGGAAACCTTGATATACACAATGATTTACAATCAGTTCATTCAACTTTGTTCTCATTATCTACGTTTTGCTAGATGTTGACATAACTTCTATATATGTTTGCTTGCTTGCCTCTATAAAACATACCTGAGAAGCAGCTTTGCCAACGTCTTTTTATTTTTTTATTGAGGTATTTGAGGTTTTGTTTCTTCAAATGTAATCTACTTCTGAAGTGATGCTCAGCTTGCTTTACTGAATGTTTTTCATTTTCATAAGCCATCTGGTGCTCCATCATAAAATGTTAAAATAATTAAAGCTTATTTCATATGTGCCAAAATATCAATTTTTTAGTGAAGCCCTTCAAACAAAGCTTTTAACAGCTACTTCATTATCGAAGCTGCAGCCAGAATGTCAGCATGTTTATGACAATCATGCTTCCACTGTGTACAGGTGTCATGGTTTGTGTTTGTGTTAGGGCAACAATTCTACAGGAAAAACGGTGTAGTGTGAGTTGGACTGTGAGAGAGAAGTTTAAAAAGCTCATAAATCCACCTGCTTCTGCAGCAAAGTCTTCTCTGTTGTCTGAATTATTTAACCTTAAGTTTCCTTGATGTTCACTGAAATAAATGTTATTGGATTTAAATGCAGAGTTCCACTGTATCTGATCGTGTTTCAGCATACCAGTTGATTTAAAATAATAAATCATTTTTAAAAGAGTCTGTGATTAAGACTCCAGGAATGTTGGAATGATGCTGCGGAGCAAGCAGACACACAACAGAACCCTAACCTGCTCTGGTTGGTGCCTTCAGCTGGACGATGATCTCATTGTGTCTTCATGCAATGCAAACAACAGCAAAAATAAAATGAAAACAAAAGTTAAAAACATAAACAACAAACGAGAACAAGAAAAACTATTAAATGCATTTAAATATTTAAGATAAAAGTTTACATTAATTCCCTGTTATTCATTCGTGCTCAAAGTTTTGAGTTCTCCTTAAATAATTAACTCAACAGGTTTTTATTAAAGTCCTACCCTAGTCAGATTTTGATCTATTATCAGAGTGTTCCCAGCAATGTCAGAACTATCCAGTCATACAACTTTTATCTCGAGTAAACTCCTGGATGTGTGAAATGTATTCACTGCATTTGACCCATCTGGGGGAGAGGTGAGCCGCAGACACAGCTGCACTCACGAACCATTTGATGGTTTAACCCTCTAATTTAACCCCTTAATGCTGAGAATCAAGCAGAGAGGCATTCAGCCCCATCTTATGAATCTGCAATAGATGCTCTGTATCTTGTATCACACTGATACGTCTTCATATGTTCATACTACACTTTAAAGTTGGTCTGGGATCAGAGATGCTAATTTCATTTCATTCCTGTAGTGACATGACAATAAAGACCCCTTGAATCCTAGAGTCTTCAGTAGGACTCATGCTGGGGATGAACTCATGATCTTCCAGTCCTGTTAGCTGGAGTCAGCTAAAGGAGCTGCCAACACCTGCATACGTGAGACGGTTATACAATGCACTGCTAAGAGATTCCTCATCAACCCAGTCATCATCAACAGTCTGTAAAAATCATTCATGCCACATGAAAGCAGCACAGTCCCCACAGAAAAACTGCTGGCATTTCTCCAAAGCACCAGGGTAGCCGGACGAGGGCTGTAGCGAGTATCCGGGTGGTCGGGTTCTCGCAATCTGCTCCCGAAAATTCAAGTACGAACATTTGCGACGGCCAAGATCGCTGATTCACGATCTTTATAAATGTAGTTAATTGTAGTAAAATGTGATCAAAATATTATCTGGGAATGATGTATTTTATTTAGTGACCAGAAGTAAACACATCTTTGTGACAGTGAAGCTTCCGGTTTTCAAAGTAAAACTAGCGAGAGGTTCATCCCGTTCAGAAACTGAGACTGAAGTTCTGTTCACTGACATAACTTCTGAAAAAATGAATTAGCTTTAGCATCAGAGCTTTAGGTCCAGGGTTTACATTCTTTTGGTTATGATAACTCTTCAACAGTTGACACAATTAATGAAACTCCAGCTTATTCTGAAGAATCTGACTAGAGTATTCTGAAAAAAAAGGATCCCAAATATTATTTTTTTAATTTCAGTACTTGCCGACCACTTATTAACTGTGAATAATCACAGTATGAAATCACACTAAAACTGTAGATTTAGAGCAGGTGTTGGCAATAGGCACGCGTGCCAAGACAACGGCACGCCGAGATGTGAGAACAAGAAACACTTGATCTGTCACAGTTTACATTTTTCAAATTTGAAAAGAGTGAGAATCTCTTCTCACAAGGATCTTTGTTATCCCATGGCGTCCATTCATAAAGCTCTTTCACTGAGACCCCGCCCACACACATAAATAGTGCAATTTATTTTTCTATAAAACTTTAAAGTTTCGATGTTCATTACTGTCCGTGTCAGCCTTCATGACCGGGCGATTTAAATAAAAGCGCACAGTAGAAAAAAAAAGAAGTTTGGCTTAGTGAAACGAGAGCGTTGTAATAATCTTCTGTGTTTTGAAACTGTTGCTGGTGATTTGAGTGCTGTGACGATGTGAGCGTGTCTGTGGATGGAGCATGACCACGTGTGTGAGTGGGAAGAGAGAAGTTCATGGCTGTTTTTGTGGTCATACTCTGACATCCATGAAGTCATGTTTCCACATGGGATCTTTTGCATCAGACTTGCTGGTTTTGTCTGTTTATCGTCGCGGCGCTTGTCCTGGGATCCGCGGTGCTGGAGCGGACCCCAAACGCTGCAGCACTGCGGCCTCGAGGCTGGAGTGCCTTATGTCTCTTTGAAATCAATCAATCTTTATTTATTAAAAGCACTTTTCATGTGTTGCAGTTCACAGCGTTTTACAATTAAAAACAAAAGGACAAACAAAAAAGAGAAACTTTTTATTCAACCTATTGTGACGATCAGCATTTATATAGATTTCGTTTGCCGCTGCAGTCGAGGCTCAGCGCCGCGTTGTGTGACAGCACGCCGTGCCATGGATCAAATAGTCTGGTTTTTGTGAAAAAGTGATCTCACCAATAAAATAACAAGATCAAAATATTAAAAACTGATTGAATAATTATTTACTTTGTAAATAACTATGGTATAAGTGGAATAATACCCATCAAAATGTTTTAACGCACGCCGTGGAAGCCTGAACCGCCGAGGCAAAGTGACGGACTGTTCTTCACGAGGTGTACTTTAGTTTAGTTACTGTTACGATTAGTTACTGTTTATATCCCATGACCGACTTTCTGTTTCTGTAAAATTACTTGAATCAAGCCCAATGAGGCCATTGATTTGTGATATTGGGCTATATAAATAAAATTGAATTGAAATTAAATATTTACACGTTAATTGTTTTTGATTAACCACATGCATTACTGCGTTAACATTCTCAAACTGAAAAAGGCAATGTTTTCTGGAAAAGAGAAAGATAACATTTTTGAAGTTTTATATTTTCAGACTTTTCAGAGCTGGTTTTTCAGAACCAAGATAGCTGCAGGAATGGGCTCAAGGAAATGAAAGCATCTATTGTTTTAAAAGATTCAGATTTTTCCACTCTTGAATCTGTATATATTTTGGTGTAGTTAACAAATAGCTGTGTGCAGAGACTAATCCACAAACTAAAAACTGAACAGATAGAAATGATTTAAATATACAGCAGAGTAAATAACAAAGCATTGTTGCACTTCTTCAGTTTGCTTAAAACAATGTCAAGTCGCTCTGTAGTGAAAACCAAAGCCTGCCTATCAAAGCTCCCGGGCAGACAGCCTCTCCTGTGGAACGAGGACGCTTGTTTGCTCGTTGCTCACTGCATTTTGTTTGCAGGAAGCTGGTGGAGGAAATCCTTCATGCCACTGTAAATCAAATACTTACTTACTGCTAAAGGCATGAAATCTAATCTGCTAAATCTGCTTTCACTTGATGATTCCTAATGAATATTGTATCTACCCACAGGAACCTTGGCCACCTCAGAGATCTTTCATACATGGAGATTTTACTGTGAGATTGGCTCCAATAGAAACTTGTTATCAGCGTTCATTTGCTTTCTGAACAGCACGGATAAGCTATCCGCCTCGATCCGGTTCCTCTCAGATGGATCCGTGCCATGTCATCCCTGCTCTCCGTGGGATTAACTCAACAGACGATATGAACTTGGACGTGGATGGTGCAGCTGCAATGCACTGCTATCCACAGAGAAGCTGTCTCTAAATGAACATATGTTCTCATTATTTTGCAGCAGATAAGGCAGCTGCATTAAAGCCATTTCCTTTAATGGGACAACAAACATGGATTCCTGTCATCTCAGAGGGCACTTTCTCTCCATCACGCCTGTTATTGGAGCATAGTATATGGCCATCGTCATTGTCACTAATTAAGCTTGAAGAGCTCAACTGTCCTCTGAATCAGAATGTCAGATGCCTGCTGCGCCTCTGATATGGAAAAGATCCATTCAAGGTCATCCCAATGGGCGATGCAGGGAAATACCGTCCTCATCTCCCAAGCTGTGCTCAGTTGATTTTCCACTGAAAAGAAATGAAGTTAGACTGTGAACTGCTGTGTTAATCGGTGCGTGAATTTGTGTGCAATGAAGAAAAACAATCCACCTAAAATACGGGGGCTGCATGACTGAATAGACCTAAAAAAGCTCAATCTAAATGGAGATTGCATTGCCACCTGCACATGATGCGCTCGTGTAAGTGGGCGGTGTGCTGACGTGACATCAGGAAATCTCATTCAAACTAGTTTAATCTCTTTGTTTTTAACATACGGTGAGACCAACGATTTGTTCAGCGCCAAGGACATCCTGAATTAAACACTAATCACTGTGAGTCATATCTGCGACCCAATTCCTCCCCTGCAGATAGCAACTTAATTATGGCATGGCAGCTGATTAAAAAAAGGTCCTTTGAAAGGATTCAAAGCGGAAGCTTCCACATTAACTCTGTAACCTTTTTTTGGTGCATCTTTATTGAGTCATGAATTATTCATTAGAAGACTATGTCTCACAGTAATTGTATAAGGGAGGTGTGAGTGGGAATAAGCATTCCAGCAAAGCAGAGATGTCAAAAGTGTAAACTAGAACATGTCTGCAGAGGAGCGTTCAGCCACGGAGCCTTTCCTCTTCTGCTCACAGACGTCCAAAACTTGTTGTGGAGTCAGACCTCATCAGGACTCCCTGATAGAATGACAGGTTTTAGTTAAAAGCTTCTGTTGTAGAACAATCCACAGAAAGCAACAAGTTATTTTTCACTGCACAAAAATGCTGTCGTTTCGAGCCTCTTGAAAGTTTGCACTCTGTCCAAATAGAAACACTGTTTTGTAGCTTATATTTTGAAAGGCAAACATTATGTACTTGAGGTGCATTTTACCCACTGACTGCCAAGACTCACTTTCAGATGTTTCCCCAACAGTTAAAATTCCTTCTCCAACTAAATTTTTATCGATTTTTGGTCCCATAAGTCTTTTAATTATGATTATTCAGCAAAAATCAAAAGTCTCATTTCCTAAATGCATATTTTCTCATGTTTTTTGGTAAAAATTCACCTCTGGATTGTAAGTGGAACTGTTGGCACGGAAGCAACACTACATTGATATCCCAGCATTCCTTTGTTTACGCTCTCTCCCACTAGCTTACAGTCACTCACAACTCCAAGCTAGCCTTAGCGTAGCAAAAAAAAAAAAAAAATCTAGTGATATTGGAGCCATCCAGACGACCAGTTCCTTCTCAGATGAGGAAAATGAAGACGGAGATCTGTTCGTCTGCAAATGGAGGATTTAGAGCTGTAGTGGAGCAGGGAGACTCTGTCCTGCCCACTTCAGTTTCTACGTCACAAACCCAATCACAAACCGTGGGTTCTCCTGTGCTCCAGATCCATCACGATTTGAATAAAGAAATATTACAAAATGCAGTTCTTAAATTCTCTCATTCTTTACAGGATTTTTTCCTCTCTGAGAGTTAGAGTAAAGATTTACGTTGATAAGAGTGTGTATTACTACTGCTGAAGTATGGAAGTTTATTGGGCCATAACTCAGTACAATTCTCAAATGTGTTTTCATTTTAAAAGCCTGACTTACATATTGACCTGTCAATTGAAAGTTGCATTCTGAAAGTGCATGATCAAATTGCAAATGGAATTGCACAATACTTTGAATTATGGCTCAAAAAACTTCCATACTGAAGCTCCAATACTGGCATTCTCAGAGTACCCAACACATAAATCCATGAGGTTCAATTCTATGATGATACACATTCTTATAGATGCACTTTTCTATTTAAACCTTTAAAAAGATAACCCTCAGAACACTTTCAAGTGATCAGTATTTGTGACGGTTTCTCCCCATATTTCTGGAGCTCCATCATGACTTTCACTTGGAGCTGCACAGTTTTTAATTTTGCAAGCATTAATAATCTGAGTTCACGTCATGATTGTTTTGTGGGAAATCCATTTGACACAACAGAGCAAACATTTTACTTCAGAAAATTTTAAGTGAGGATTGAATTCAGAGTCAAGGTCAACTGTGGAGATGAAAACACTAAAAGAAGAGCCAGAAATAACCTCCAGACCAAAGCAGAAAGAGCAAAACACTGCTGTGACAGCTTAGAGTCAAAAGAGACAGAATGGTGACAAACACAAAAACCTGGAGGAGAAACACGTCAGCTACTGCAGCAACAGAGGAGCATGATGGTAGACATCTAGAAGTACTTCCAGTATTCATCATTGCAGTGCATTAATATCCTGTTTGCAAGTCGTGTCACTTCAGTCCTCTTGAAAAAGCAGCATGGGTGTCATCTTTGATGTCCTCTTCTGTCAACAGAGGCTGATTCATGAGCAGCTGGGGGTCCCTGTCATTGCATTAAATTAGACTGATGCTCACAGTGATGCTTTATAAGACGGGTACATGCTTTACATGTACATGTAAGCAGAACGGAGGTCATGTTGTGAACTCTGTGGAGGCAGTCCAAGAAACATTCACTGGAATGATGCAGGACACATTCACTTCAATGACTAAATTGATCTGACAATTGTATTTCATTAAGAAGCAGGGAAATAAATTGGTGTTCTGTGGCTTTGGCCTGAGATAAACATTCTGATACCTGACATCTGAATGAGCTCAAAGAGTCTTTGGTGAACTGGAAGGAGAAAGAATCAGGATTCTGGAGGAAGTTCTGTCCATGAAGATCTGAGCTGACATCCGGATCAGAACCATACGGATGGACATTACCCAGATTGATGGAGGTTTTTATGGAGCAGCGGGGAAGATTTATGCTAGAGAGACACAGAGATATCATAATCAGACAGAGGGGGATCAGGGGCGGAGCTACACAGCTCAGCTCCAAAAGCCACGCCCCCTCAGATGAGATTTTGTGTGCTTGTGACGACCATGCACTGAAAAAAGAAAGTTATGTGCAACAGAAGGCCACGTGATGTATCAAGCAGATAGCCTGATGTCAGGTGAAGCAGAACAGCTTTCATATGACTCTTGCTGTGATCTAGGGTAGGTTTACTGAAACCAAAGGTGACGAGCCACCGTACACACTACATGCCCACGAGTAATCGGAAGAAACGCCTGATCAGGATAAAAGTGTGTCATGTAAACACACCGTTCGGAATACTCTGGCCCGATCAGACTCAATCGGATCCAAATTTCCTTCCAATCAAGACAGGTGGTTGATTGTATCCGATTCAAGGTTCATGTGAGCACACCCGATCATGTGTCACTGCTGTGCTGGAATTTACGTCATGCAGAGAGGGAATGGTAGTCTCTGGAGCGTGAACAGAACGGCTGCTCTCCATGAACGAACTGTTTCTCAGAGCAGATCAGAGAGTGAGCGGGGTGGGGGTGGTGGTGGAGGGGGTTCTGACTGATTCGGATCACAGTATGTCCAGCTGCTCTGAGGGAGAGAGTTGCCGAATTCAGGAAAACAGTGTCTCCCGGGGGAACTTCAGGATGGTATTAGCCGACACATGTAAACGCAGCTAGCGATAGCACATCTTTTGAGAAAACAGAATCTTTTTAATAATAAAAAACGTTCTCAGTTGTGTTTTAGTAATGATTGTTAAAGTGTGTGTTTTCACACAAAAAAACGAGTCCATCTTTGTTGTATAATCCCAACTGGGTCAGCATTTATTAAAACCTTAGGCATGGATTCCTCACTCACAGGTATCCCTTTCTGATCTTCAACATGCAATGACAAACTGTTATCGCCCTCTAGTGGTGGACCCATTGACTCAAACAAAAAATATAACATATTGTTGCAATGATTATGAAGTTTTCAACCAAAATCCCACAACCTAATTGTCTAAAAAAAACATTTTCATGTTGATCTGAAGCCTTTGTTTCCAAAGTCTCCTCTGAGGGGGCGTGGCTTGTGGAGCGGAGCTGACTAGCTCCGCCCCTGATCCCCCCGTCTGATTATGACAGCTCTGTGTCTCGCTAGCATAAATTTTCCCAGCTGCTACATCAGTAACGGTAACATCCAGCCGTGTGGTTCTGGTCCGGACACACTACCTATGGGAGGGTGGGGGGGGGGGGGGGTGTGTTAATGAGCGGTGCGTAAAAAGTAACAAACACCTGTTTGAGCTAGAATTTATTAAAGACAAGACACAGCTGGAAGATATACGGTATTCTGCATCTAAAATGAAAGTTTTTCTGATCATCACTGGATTAATTGAGGGTTGTGTTAGTCTGGGGGCGGAGCTTGCAGCACAGACTCTTGGAGGAAGTTGTTGGCATCGATCTTACGTCAGCACTTTTCCAACCGCTCGTTTTCATGGGTATGGGAGGGGCTGCTGCAGACAGAGCAGGTTTTTAGAGGATTGCATGAATGGATCAAAATACAGCTGTGCGGTTCTTTATAGTGAGGAATGAACAGTAAAATGTATTTAAAACCTCAAAAAGTAGATTTTTCACAGTTAAGTGAAAAATGAAAACCAAATAAAAGTTTAAACAAGATTTGCTCATAAATAATCAATTAAATATTGTCTTGTCGACATTTTAAATTGATGCAAGTGTTGCCAAATGATATATTGAGATGCATTTTTTTCTACACTCCTTTATGTACTGTATTTTCAGCACTATTAGGTGCATTCAAAAGCCTTTATTTTTTACAATTAGTGAAAACATCTAGCCCTGTCCAACTGTGTTTTTTATTATGTGTTACTAACAAGGTTGGGTGTTAAAGTAGTCTCAGTAACTAAGGCATTGTATTAGCAAGAGTCTGACAAAACAATATGCGTACAATACAAAATGTTTCCCCAATATATCCTAAGACTGTGCCAGGGACAATATTTTTTTTAAAGATTTTGACTTTGAGAAAACCTTTTGGAATATTATTTATACTCCTTTCACACTAATAAAATTGTAAAATACATTTTTATTTCATGATTGAAACAGTAAGCAGTGAGAGTACTAACAGTAAAATGCATTTAAAACCTATTAAAGAAGAATTTTCATGGTAGGGCCCACCCACCCCACCCACCCACCCCCCCCCCCCCACCCCACCCCTCCCCCCACCACCACAACTACACCACACCAGGTAAAATGACTGATTATGTCAAACTTAGAATTATTTTATTTATGTTTTTAAGAATTCAATATATTTACATTTCAAACGAAATGAGTGGTGTGTTAAAATGTAAAAAACAAACAAAAGCAATAATGTAAAAGCTAATCATTGCTATTGACACTCCAGCAGATGCTGAATCCAGGAGCAGAGAAACCGGGAGTGAACTTTTTGCTAAACACAGAGAGGAGCACAGCAGGAGACAGAGCAGATACTTCAGAGGTGTTTCAGAAGGGGCTCTGTTGGAGAATTTCACCTGCCTGCCACAGCAGAGGCGTTGGAGCAGAAGACAGAAGCGAAGAAACGACCGAGGCCACAAAGAGTCACGCCCAACTTTACAACCAACATTACCAGAGTAGTCAGGACTGACCAGTTCAAACACATCTAGTTTAAAGACATCGAGTGAAAAGGACTAAAAACTAGATAAGATAAAGTCACTCTATACTGAATGAGGGTATGAGAGGAAATCTAAATGTGACAAGCAAGCCAACAGTAAAGAGAACTACCTTCAAACACTTGATAGGACACCAGCCAGACATTTGATATGGAGCTGTTGGCTTAGCTGCAAAGCTGATGACAGGTCACAGAATGACCTCCAGCTTCAAACATCCTACCACGCTTTTCTCACCCCCTGCAGGCTCTGCAAATCTATAGGAAGGTGGGGGTCAAACCTGGTAAATTACTTAGAGGAAGGTGACAGATGAGAGGACACCCAACCCCTCTAAAGTCCCTCTCGTTCATGTTTCCAGTCTCATGCAGAGAGCAGTCCTGCAGCAGCTGAAGGCAGAGACAGCTGCTTCCATCAGGGCTGTTTCTCTGCTATCTTTTCATTGGATTCATACATAATATCTCTGTTAATGTTCATTTGATGCAAGTTAAATCAGCTGATAAGAAACTGATCCTTCCACTCGATCTGGGTAAACCAGAACAAATCTTTACATTCTCATAAGTGACTGAACAGAAAAAGATCATTGTTTCACTGATGAAGTGTGACCTTGAGCACATCAGGGTTTGGAGAGATCTGAAAAGGCAACACACAAACAGGAACAGATCTATAAACCCTAGATCTGTTTGAAACGCTTTGTTAATTCAAAAATGTCATCTGTCCAGTATTAGTTCATTCAATATGTTTCATTTCTTTTGAAAGCTGCAGAATGAAATGCTCTGCAAAAGTCTTTTTTCTATAGAAGTTTGCAGACTCACGGGTGAGTTGATTCTTCTTGAAAACTTTCCTGACAGGAACTTTTGCCCCATTAGTGATCAGTTGTTTGAGCAACCGCTGTGGGAACTTCTCATGGCGATGCAGCTCTCCCTGAAAGAGCTCAGCGTGCTATCACTGAGACAAACATGCTTTTCCTAATCGGACCAGAAAAATCAAAGCCTACCAGCAAACACTGACTGCTGTCCTCCGACAGCATTACTCAAATGGGTTTCATATGTTTAGTTTGCAAGTAGAATATTCACCAACAGAAGGGAAAACAAGCAGCATTTTACAGTCCGTGTGTGAGGCGCCCTCTCTTCCACCAGCAGCTTCAGGGGAAAACGGTGGTCAGCCGCATCGCTGCACAGCCTTAAATATGCACGAAAACACCTAAATGTGCAAACATTTAATTTTTATGTTGAACGATTTAAAACTGAACACAGTCATATCTAACCACTACTGGTAAAACATTTAACTGTTCAATTTCACAAACATCATTGTTTGTAGAATAATTGGACTGCTTCTTCAACACTTTTAAAGCAATTTGGTTCTATTTGACAATCATTTATGTGTGTTACCTCACAGTAAGAAGGTCCTCGCTCAAATCCCAGCTGGGTTCTTTCTGCGTGGAGTTTCCATGTTCCTCTCATGCACGTGTGTCCTCCAGGGACTCCGGCTTCCTCCCACAGTCCAAAAACAAGCCTCATAGGTTAATTGGTTACTCTAAATTATCCCGAGGTGTGCAGATGAGTGTGTGGCCCAGCAACCTGCGGGTGACCTGTTCAGGGTGAACCCCATCCTCACCCAGCAGGAGCCCAAAACTCATCCCAGCAACCTCTTGGACCCAAAATGATCCAGCAGGTCCTGAAAATGGATGATGGATCCTCAGCCTGTTTGAGGGTGAAGTTTTCACTTCTTCATTTTCAGATCTTCTATGTATCCACCTTTTGTTGCTCTCTACTAGCAGCTTCCACTTCCTCATCTGCTGCTCTGCATGATGGCTCCAGACCCATCAGATGCTTACAATAGACATTTTCTGTTTCTATTTTCAATTCAGTTTAATTTTATTTATATAGCTCAATATTTAAAAAAACAATTACCTCATTGAATTTTCTTTTGAATTTGTAAGAAAAGTGTATTGCATTCAAAAATATACTAAGCTGCATCAAAAATAAATAAATAAATAAATAAATAAATAAATAAATAAATAAAAATAAATAAATAAATAAAAAAATAAAATCCCGCCTTTTGATCTTTTACCTGAGACACCTGAACTCTGAGGTCATGCTTGGACTCAGGTGGATGTGGGCGGTCTGTTGGTGAAAAAGAAAGATTTATCCCACATATTTACATGCAGCCAACATATGCATTGCATTTAGAAAATTATGAGCAAACAGTCATTTAAAAATATTTTTAACAATAATAAAGGAACGTTCGCAGTATCATCTCACCCCATACAGCATCTTTGTTTGTTTATAACTGAACTCAATATTTCTTCTTTTACAATATTTTCCAGTAATTAGAACAGTTCTGCTCATGCTTGATGCATGGAAACGTTTATTACAGTTGGATAAAGTTCTTCAGGCCCGTGAGTACACTTCTATTCTGATCCGATCGAGGACATTTTTTTTTTGTTCTTTCTTAACTATGAAAGCCTTTTGCTGTTAACTATTTTATGACTGAATAGTTTTAATTATGTAAACTGTATCATGTATTGTGATGTTTTTTATCTGCCCTTCTTAATAACTTACTGGGTTAAATAAAGGTTTAATAAAAAATAATAATTTTGCACATGTTAACGCAGCTTCTGTGAGGCAGTGTAGGGTCTGTCCCTTAGTGCTGGCATGACTCTTACTGCCTAAACTCATCAAATCACCACAACAGGAAGATAATGAACTGACTGTGCAGTCCAGACTCCGTATCTATCAGCTGGAGCTGTTAGCAGCTTCCTGCTCCTCAGCCCCTGTGTCATGTTCTGAGTGGTCATCATGTTGGGATCAGAACAGACAACACTAAGCTGGCGGGAAGAGACTCACTCCCTGATGATGTGGTGCCTCCCATGTCCCAGGACGTCTGAATCTGGAGGCAGACTTGTTGTCTGTCATGAAGGGATGGAGGCCTGACCCAGACATTGTCCCTCAGATATGGGGAGACTTTGGGAGAGCAGCAGGGGTCTGAAAACACCCACTGTTCTTTTCCTGGATGGATCTGAACCCTCTCTGAGGACGGATGCTCTGGCTCACCCATGACTTCATCTGCTTCTGTGTGCAATTCCCCCATTGGAAACAATATTAATGACAGAACTAGTATGCAGGCAGAGCTGCAGCCATGAATAGAAGTGTCTTCAGCCAGACACAATAACTGGACTATGTGTTGAACTGAGTGAATCTACTGAAAAGGAGCTGATGATTGTCTGACAGAGTGGAGGGGTAGCAGGTGTTTAAAGCCTTGGGCACAACTGCCTGCACGGGCTCCCACGGGCGGTCTACGGGCCGGAATTTCCCGCCCCCGTGCGGCGGTCCGCACGGGTCCGCAAAGGTAGCAGGCTCCGCAAAGGCCCGTAGGCGCCCGTGGGAGGCTGCTCGACATGCACCAAAGTCTTCTGCGGGTGCCACGGTTTTTTCCCATTTTCCTCTGCCCGTGCAGCTGGCTGCACCACTCCCGTAAGGGCCGTACGGGCCCGTAGCTGTTTTCATCAACCCCAAGAGCCGTACTAGCCATACTAACAGCAGTACTAACACCCGTACTACACCCTTACGAGCCGTGCAATCAGTTCCCCGTGTTCAAAGTCCCGCAAGGGTAGTACAGCCGGTTGTACGGCGACGTGCGTGAAACCTTGCGGCATGCACGGGTCCATGCACAAGTGTACGTTGTGTTGAACCGTTCCTGCTCTGTTTCCCCCTCAACCTTAGTCGAGGAGCAGGGGAGATCTTCTCCAGGGCCGAAGGTTGCTTTTCCTCCGGGGTTCACTTTAACTCGCAGACAAACTCGTGAACAACTGTCCGCACGCTAATGTGCGCGCGCGCCCCTCTCCTTTTCTTTCTCTCTCCTTTTTCTCTGTCTCCGCGGCACGCGCTCTCTCTCTCGCTCCTCACATGCCCCCCCCCCCGCTTCGTAACAAGCTGAGATGCAGAAGTTGGAGCACACACTCATCTCACAGCGAGATGTCGCGATGCGGTGAGCGTCCTGCTGAATAGTGAAGTCTTCTAGATCTGTGAAGCAGTGAGACTGATGCGGGACCCGCGCAGCCCTTTTTATAGCCGCGCCTGGCCCGTATCACACGCACGCGCCAGTACTACGCGCACGTGCGCCGGCGCATCCATTTGCACGGGCCCGTGTGCGCATGTGCGTCTGTAGCAACGCCCGTGGTACTTCCGCACCCGAGACTGACGTCAGCTTTTCACACGACCACTTGCACGGGCTCCTGTACTAATGACCACAACTCATGCGGCAGTCACGGGCCTGGTCTACGGGCCAAACCACCCCAGACCCGTACGGGTCAAAAATTCGCACGGGCAGTTGTGCCCAAGGCTTAAGTCAGCATCAGATGATGAACCAACATCAGGAGGCAGGAGTGGCGTTTAAAGACCCTCTCCAATAAAAAGGGTGTTTCTGGTGTTGAACATGTTCTTGTAGCATTTTTGCTGCACTGCTGATGTTAGCGTGGGGGTGTGAGGGGCTGGAAGCTAGCAGGAGAAAGTGTAACCAAAGAGTTGATGGGATATCAGACTCACTCTGCACCTAAAGTCCCGCCCACAAAGGTGAATTTCTAATGAACTCGTGTCGCTCTGCTGAAACTGAGTCCTTGAATATGAAAGATTTTCTGATTTAGCCTAAAAACAGCGTAATTATTAAGACATTCGGGAACGCTTTGAAAATAAAGATTGGGGTGGGGTTTTAACTCCCTAACTCTTTACAACCTATTTGTCTTTTCAACTTGTATAAAAGTCTAAAGAGAATCAGTTAAGTAAAGGAAAAGGTTCCTCATTTCCTTTTCACTTAGCTCTGTTACTGGTTCTCAATAATTCTACACTGTCAGACCTGTGCTGGTCAGATTACTCAGTTCTATTTGGGGTTCTCCTTTTATTTTAAATACATTCTTTGTGAAATTGTCCATTGGCAATTTCACAACAAGCCCAACTGGGGGAAGGCTTAACGGCATTGGCCTAAGAAAATATTAACTCTCTTTAATTTTTCAAGTCTTTTTTTTTAGGTTAATATTTATTTTATTTTTATTTTTAACTTGTCCTGTCCAACAGCTGAGCAAGCAGATACGAGCTGAGAGCCTCTAGTGTTGGACAGATTTTGAATTGAATTGAACTTTATTAATATCCCCAAGGGATACATTTATCTGTCATGGGACCCATATATCTAAACATTTGTAAAACACATATTCCTATGAACATAAATATGAACACTTATCTACAATAACTATATACTATACAATACTATACAACACAATACTATACAATACAATACTATAAAAAAACAGTACAATACAATACTATATTACACAATACAATACTATACAAAAACTATATACACATATTAACCTATATAAAAAAAATTCAAACATTTAAACAACAGCGTTGTACAGTCTGATGGCTGTGCAGAGGAATGATCTGCGGTAGCGCTCATTTCTACACTGGTGATGTCTCAGTCTGCTGCTGAAGGAGCTTTTCAGCCCCATCAGAGTCTGATGCAGAGGGTGAGAGCTGTTGTCCATGATGGATCTGAGTTTGGACAACATCCTCCTCCACAGAGTCCAGCGAGCAGCCCAGGACAGAGCTGGCCCTCCTCACCAGCTTGTTGATTTTCTTCCTGTCCCGGTCAGAGCAGCTCGCCTCCCAGCAGACAACAGCGTAATGTTTTAATGTCCCAACAGGGGTTTATTAAGTATAAACCCCTGTTGTATTTCATGCTAAACTTTATTTATTTTTAATTATGTTGTATCTTTTTCTTTTTTTGTTGGACCGGACGGAAACAAAAAAAAAGGGGGGGGATAAAAGAGTGGGGTTAAGAGAACAAAGAAGGTAACACAGAGTAGCAACATCCTATAACAACCAGGTCTAAATAACAATCTGGAATGGGCGGGGCCTGTCTACACACACACTCAGTTATACACATACCTTTTGGCTAGAATAATCTTTACCTTTAAAGTTGTCAAAAATGTACACAATACCACTACAGCTCACACACAATCATAGAAGCTGACACAAATAAAGCCTTTCATTCCATCACACATTCTGTTAGTGCGAGGTGAGCTGACACCTGTGCTCAGGTGAGTGTTTATGTTTTGCTGATGTGAATGTTGATGGAATGTATAGAAGGAGAGAGAGCCCGGCCATCCCCACGCCAAGGCCCCCCACCGGGGCGGCAGCAGCAGCCCGGGCCCCCCAACACCCGCCAGGAGTCATGGAGAGAACCAGTCAGCCGCAGAATCCCGCCAGACACCCAGACCAGGGCACGCGGGACCGCCGCAGACGCCCCCACGCCCGAGAGCCGGAAGGCACGGGAGCACAGAGAGCGCGGACCCCCGCCCAGCCAGAGCAGCAATCCCCCCACCACGCCAGGAGGGCCAACGCAAGGCCCTTTTAGGTTAATAATTACTGAAGTGAACATTTTTTTTACCAATGTGGCAAAGTGAGGGGTATGATGCAATAAACGCCACCCCGGAATACAGGGTCCGGGGAACCCAATGCAGTCCTGACAAGGACACGTAGATTCTTCCCAGCAAGCCAAGACATGGTTCCAGTTTCAATACAGAGTTTTATTACAAAGTAAAAAGAATTTAAACACTAAAAGGTAAAACAAGCCTAACCGGGGGAAGGCTTAACGGCAGAACGTTGGGCATATGAGGGGAGGACAACAAAAACAAAACTGGATTACACCCCACACAGTGACAGGCACACATGGAAGGAATTGGGCCCTCACCGCCCACACGCTCTGCCATGTTATATATGGTGACCCCAAAACCACACAACACCAACCAACCAAAACCAGCTGTCCAACGGCCCCTCAAAAACAGCAGTGGAGCCCTTTCTGCATCCAAAACAGATACAAGTCACAGTTAATTAAAAATCAACAGGCACCTGAAGTGCTCGTGTCACCTGCATGGCTGGAGGTAAGGATTCACACAGTGCGCTTGGAATCCAGGTTAGCTGCTCCAGGTGCTGCAGTGCTCTGTTTGGTGACTGAATATAAAACTAAGTCACCAGTCACTCCGAGAGAGACAGCATCGCTAACTTTACCCAAACAAGCAGAGAGCTGACAACCAGGAAGTACCTGTAGGCAGGGCTGGGCACTGAATCAGACCCTCACAGGGTGACCCAAACCATTTTCTATACACTCCCCCAGGTAGTCAAGATGATCATGAGATTGACTGCAGCTGCACAGACTGCTGCTACACCAACGTTGCATTCAAGTGATGTCAGCAAAGTGGCCCAGATGCCTGCAGAGATGACAGAATTCCCAGAGACTCACGGAGCACAAACAAAGTATTTCAGCATTCTGCATGACCCAAAGCCAATCTGACAGATTTCCAGTGGAAAACCTGCACAGACCTAATTTAAAGACTCAAAAGTGGGTCATGCCAGAAGACGGTTTCAAGTGAGAAAATCCCCAAAGAAATCTGGAATATCATGAATATTAAACTTCAAACATACCTTCTTTTAAAAATGGAAATGGTAAAGTGAAGAAATCTGTTTCCATTTGTTTAATTAACATTGCATTTCAGCAGCCTGTGGGACCCTGGTGCTTTTTGAAACCTTAGAGATTTGAGTCATGATAACTGTGTAGCGTGAAAGGATGAATATGAAGTGTTTAACCCCCAAGTTGGTTGAAAAATATTAATTTTATTAAACTGGAAATTGAATAAAATTATCCTTGGGCACCACCTTCGTAATGAAGGAAAATATTACTCATTAATGATCAGCCGCTACCTCTAATCAATAAAGTAATAATCAATTAATCCGTCTCTCAACTCTAGGCCGTTCATATCTTTTGAATTGACTTCACTACGAACATGAAATATTGATCTCTGAACAATGACGTTCTTTTGAATAATTATTGAATAGCATGAGGTTAAACAAGCAGAAATACTGGACGTAAAAGCAAATCAGTATATGTGGAACTAGAAATAGATAAATGAGAATAAAAGAAAGATAAAATAATGAGGTGAGGAATTCTAAGTGTGTGGATGCATTAATGTGTGTTCTGCATAAAAAGGTGTTTCACTACTGAGTTGAGGATGAAGGCGATCCTCAAAAAAAGGAAATTGAAGCAGAACAAAGATGTTACATTTGCAAAAGTAGAGTTAATCTTTACTCTAACCACCAGCAGTCGACTGAGTGAGTGACGTTTGACTTCTCACCAAACGGTCTGGAGATCTGGTTCTGTCCGATCCGGCGGAGAAGGGTGGTTAACGATTTCTCTATTCCGTTTTGTGACCAAAACGTATAAGTTGCAAAGCTGGCCGGACAATGAAACATATCAAACGGTCTATTGTTGAGAATCAGTTTCAAAATAAAAGCATCAAAAATTGTAAAAAATGTTGGAGTCAGTCTATGAAATTAGCTGGAGACAAAAATGTTGAAAAAGGAAGAAAACATGATCTTAAGACTGGAACTAAAGAGGGTTTGGTTTCTTCAGAAAACCACCAAAAATGTCAATCTTGGAAATGGTGTATAATCCTCTCCCTCTGGTGCGTTGTTTTCTTTTGTTTCATTGCTGTGTTCTTTGTTCTTTCTCCTAGTGTCCTGTGGCATGCGCACCACGGTTTGGAATTTGAGAGGCAGGACAAGAATCAGCCAATCCGTGGGGATTTGAGGTGTTTTTTGATTAGTGGCCATTTCCACCTCCCAATGAGCTCTGGATGTGCAAATATTCAGGGCGTAACTTTGGTCTGGTCTCTGGATGGGTTTTTCCTTATGCCAACTAGAAGGTGGGTTTCTATCAAACAACCTAGATCTGTGTGAATCCTATATGTGGCAAAATCAAAAACTTCCCAGATCCAAATAAACACAGATAATCCACTCTCCAAGCTTTGATGATTACACATGAAAATTTAACTGATTTTAACCTCAAAGTAGTTATGAATCTTCTTTTGTTAGGAATAAAAGTTTGATTATACACATTTAATAAACAGGATTTTTCTTCTGGAGCTGTGAACAGATGTTTTACATGTTAGATCCAATTAACAAAAGGTCTGTCTTTTAAAACATGATAAAAGTTATGTAGGGTGACGTGTTTCACACAAAGGATCTTGAGTGTCTGTCCTGAATTCTTGACTCCACAGGGGTTGATCTGCTGTGGTGATATGCTGGGACCAAAACTGGCTGCAAAGAAGGTTGCAGAAGAGGCAGTCATCCTTTGAAGGTGACAGGTAGACATTAACCAGAGTTTGAAATGCGTAAAGCCAGGGTTCTGGCCGGGATACCAAGAGTTTAATGACTTGACGTCCGAGCGGTTTTGGTCCCTCTGCTGGAAGAGGGAGACTCTTCCTGAGAAGATGCACTCCAAATGAAAGCTGGCTGACCAAAAGGTCAACGCAGGTTTTCTCGGCTGTTTCCAAGGGTGGAACGCTACAACCGTGTGCTGGTATTTTATGCTGAGATCCATTGTTTTGAAAATATGAAAACAGAGAAAACACTGCCAGGGCATAGGGCAAAACTCATAGGTCAGGGTTGAAAATATATCAGAATGTTAAACAGGAACACAAGACTTGACCAGCTGGAGGGAAAAAGCTACTGATACCTTCCACCCTGAGTCAGAGCAGAGAGAGCTGCTAAAGTAGAGGAAACTAGGGGTAATAGGAGGGGGCAATTAGCAGAACCAGAGGGAGACAGAGCTGCTCCAGCATGACATCTGCCTTTTTCAACTGTTTGGTTTTGATAACAGGATTCAACCGGTCAAAACTGAAGACACTTGCTGCAAATCAACTGCAGTAAATATAGAGCAGTTCTGGAACCACAGAGATGCTTTTCAAAGATGGATAACAGAGTAAGACCAAGACCTGGACCCAGATGAAGAACAAGGTTCTGATGAGATCCAGGTCATAGTTATTGACCATATGTTGGTTTATAGAATGACCATGAGGGAAGCAGGTCAAAAGGTCAACCTCAACTCAGCAAGTTCAAGTTATTACTATAATCTGTATCATTCATAAAGAAATTCAACAAGAAAATAACAGAGAAGACTTTGTTTCTGTCTGGGACAATGTCGGATTTCACTAAAGTTTACCCATCAGACAGTTCAACACTAATCCTAACTAAAAAACTAAGGGTGACAGAGCCTTTGCAGCGGTAGCTCCATCTCTCTGGAACTCCCTACCTCTCAGCCTCAGATCCGCTGACTCAGTGTTCTCCTTTAAAAAGCATCTAAAAACACATCTTTTTAAAATTGCTTTTTCTTAACTCTGTTTTTATATTTGGTTTTACTTTGTGTTTTAATCTGTGTTTTACTGTAAAGCACTTTGTGGTTTTTATCTCGAAAGGTGCTATATAAATAAAGTTTATCATTATTATTATTATTATAATCCCTAATTTGTATCAGTTTTCATCCACTTTGTTTTCCATATCACAATTGAAGATTTTTTTTCAATTTGACATTGGAATGAGAGACAACAATACACTCCACAAAACCTGTTGCAGACCGTAGACATGGATTATGAAGACATTACAGTTGAGTCTAGTCAGGACTGGATCAGGAAAAAAGATCATTTTATCCTGTTGTGTGTCTAGAGTGAACATGTCAGTGATGTGGAGGAAATCCTCTGGTCTGACCCACAGAGAAAAGATGGTGAGGAGCAATAAATGTGAACCTGAATTTACAGTAAAAATTTGCAAAATAAAATAAAAATCCAGAATCCGTTTTTTTTATAAACCATTTTGTGAACAGTGTCAAGTGTTTTGTTGTGTTGTGTGTTGTGTTTGCTGTGTGTTATTAGTTTTGACAACAGAGTCTTCATTATGACCTCAAAGTGAGATTTTGACTTGAGTCAAGAATTTTGTATATTTAGCATAAATTTTGAAAATTGTGTTTGATGTTTGGTTAAATTGGTTAAATATTTCAGAAAATGGGTTTTAGCATTTGGGAAAACTGTAATAGGAAAGGTTCAGCAATATAGATTTTGGACAGGGGCATTATCAAAAATCACTGATTTAGAAGATTTAACCAGACGGCAATGCCTTACCTGCAGCAGAAGAAGGTGCAACTGTTGCACTATTTACAGATTACCACAAGATCAATCATTTTCTAAGCTTTAATTTGAGCCCTATTTAATAAAAATCAATGAAGAAATGAAGGAGCTGGCCTGATGTTTGACGTCTGCCTGTCCTCCATTGAAACAGCAGCTTCTGCTGTCATGACTCTATGAATAACAATGGAACCTGGACGCACACGTCTGTCTATAGCAGCAAATAGGTAAGGGTCAGTCCAGTGATATAAATCAATGGTGAGTTCATAACAAAAAACCTGGCTTCTGATTATCCCTTACATAAACAAGTGAGTCATGTGACCATATGACGATATGGTCACACTAACTAAATAGTTAAAATCGTAGCTAGAAAATAATTAAAGAAAGCAGGTTATGAGATCTATCTGCGAGGTCAGATTGCTCTTGTCCTACAAACACACAGAACTCTGTGGGTTTTTCATTTCATTTGTAGCTATGTTCACCATCAAAATACATTTTGTTAAAATAAGATCTATCTCCCAAAGAGTGACACGAGGGTCGGGTCAACAGGACTGAATAGTTCCTCTGTGGAGAACTGCCTTCAGTCAGAGCGCCTTCTCTGTAACAGCAGCACAAGACTGGAACTCTGTCCCTCATGTTATCAGAGAACTCACCACATACACTCTGTTTAAAAACACTTAAAAACTGGTTTATATCACAACAAACATGTCTACATTGAATTATTGTAATTGCTTGCCCCTCTCTGAACATTCTATGCCACCTTTGTGACTTTTATAATAGTTTTATTGTTTCTAACTGTGTACATTTTATTATTTTTATATGTATTTTACATGTATTATAACTGATTTTTTTCTAACCTGTACTTTTTATGTATTTCTCTATTTTTTTCTTGCATATTTAACTTGTCATGGCCATGCCTCTGCCACACCTGCTGGCAGCCACACAGGTAATCTGCCTTATTGATATCACCTGTGTGGTTGCCTTTATAGCAGGAGCTGCCCTGCAGAGCTGTGCCAGAAGATCTTCTACATCCATGAGACTCCAGCCTGCCAAAGCTGGTGTCCTCGGTGCCCTGTTTGCCTACATGACTTTGTCAGGACAGACTTGGAGTTATTTCCTGGATTGGATCTGTTGCCCTGCGGTCTCTCTCTCTCTCTCTCCACCCCCCCTTCCTGGATCTCTTCAAACACACGTGGAATTCTGCACTTAACCTTCTTCACAACAGATGTGCCTGACCCTCCCCCTCCACTGGACCCAGGAGCCCTGGCTTGTTGCACTCCAATATTAAAAGAACTGAATCACAACAGTTCTGCCCAGTCTGTTTTTTGGGATCCACTCACTCACCCTGATATAACTAATGTTTTGAGAATTTTAGGTTGACAGTTTTTAACACCTGTCCAGGGACTACAGATGAAAAACAGCTTTTAGCTAATTCTGGTGCATTGCAGTGATGCTATTGATGTGCACTGTCCCTGTCAGATAAATATTTTAAAAAATGCTGAGTTTAAGAACTTAAGGTCACAATATGGAAACAATCTCTTTGAATGGAGGGTGAACAAACATATACTGTAGGAGGACACACGGTAAACTGCAAAAATGAGTCCAAAGACACGTTGAAAGATTCACAAAAAGGATAATGGCAGACAAAACTGACTCCACGTCTGTCCCTGTCAGGCCTGACGAACCTCAACACCACAGGGTTTCACAGCATTGCTGTGCTGACAGGGATCACTCTGAGGTGAATCTGCTTTGTGCTTTCAGAACTAAAAGGACAACACTGCTGACAACACAGCTTTGTTTGACAAACTATGAAGAAGGTGACACATCCCTGCACTTAGCACAACAGTCACAGTCATTCCAGACTGGCTGCACATCACCCAGTGTGAAACTGACAGCAACATCTTTGTCTTTCTGCATTGTCTTGTGTATCTGTGTGAGTCTAGTTTCCACTGTGGAAGACCAGAAGTGACATAGAGAAAAAATATGGAGGAAATGACCGTTTTATTTCTAACTAAAGTTTAGTCGAAATGTGGATGGATTTTATCATCTCTGTGTGTTATTTTTCTTCTGAAAGAGAACAAATGTAATCAGAAATCATTTAGTTTTTCCATTTCCGAGTATTTCTCCTTTTAAATCAATCCAACAGTCTTGGATGTACTTGGATGGACTTGGATGGACGTGTTTTTCATCAATCATCTTCTTTCTGCTGCACATGCACTAAACCCTCATCTGGTCCGGCTAGCGTGTCTAGTTCAGGTTCTGGAGAAGAGAAGATGCTATCTTCACATTGACTGCAGTCAAATGAGCCACCATTCACATTTCTGTGGTCCAATCAGCCGTCACTGGATTTTTGGTGTGAGTTTCATCCAATACTTACGGTAGCAGTCCTGAGAACGCTGGAAAATCTCCACCAGACTCCACGGAGCTTCTTGATGTGACCACGGAAATGTGAACGGCGGCTCATTTGACCGCAGTTAGAAAGTGTTGTAAATCAATCAAAGAGCATTTGGATGTTAGCTTTCATTATTTTCTGCTCTGAGAAACCAATGGATTGAATGGATTGATCACAGCAACGTCAAGAAACATCAAAGAGTCTTTGGTGAACTGGAAGGAGAAAGAATCAGGATTCTGGAGTAAGTTCTGTCCATGAAGATCTGAGCTGACATCCGGATCAGAACCATACGGCTGGACATTACCCAGATTGATGGAGGTTTTTATGTAGCAGCGTGAAGATTTATGCTAACGGGACACCTAGCTATCATTATAGACCCTTTTCACATGACATCACACATCTCCGTCATGCGCAGAGTACCTGTAGTAGTATTCCTGTATCTATTTTTTAGAACGGCAAAGCTGACTGCTGAATGTTGTTTAAAGAAACTTTCCATAAATAATAAAAGTTAACCTGAAAATTAAAATAAGATGCTGCATCTCAAGGGGCATTCTACTAATAAACAAATGAAAAGAAAACCTAAACAATTCTAACCAAAATGTGTAATGAAGGTAATTATGATTTTATTCTTTTAATCTGTGCTAATGCTAACGTTAGCATTAGCTTCGGCTATGAGACGTGGAGCTGCAGAAGATCTTTTCTCACCAGTTAAAAGTTTCTTAAATTTCTGTTCTGAAAGCTGAAAATACTCGATATCTGCTCTGAACCAAACCATTCCTGTTTTTACAATTATCCCATAAAATATCCTGTAGAACAACAAGTACATTCATCCTGGGAAGAGATCAAAATGTGTATGTGTAATGCAGCGATGTGTGTCTTTGCTGAAGGTATTAAATGTGGAGAACATGAATTTCTGTCAGCTTTTGTGCTGATCGCATTTAAAACACGTTCAAATAACATGAAGTAAAATAGAACCTGATAGACCAGGGGTCGGCAACCTTAAATGTTGAAAGAGCCATATTGGACCAAAGAAACAAAAGTCAAATCTGTCTGGAGCCGCAAAAAATGAAAAGCCTTATAATGAAGACAACACATCTGTATGTATCTATATTAGCCTGCTATCAAAATGACTAAGTCTGTTACAAAAACATAATGAGCCTTCATGATTAAATGTTTATTTAATCCTATGGATAATGACTCACCACGTGATTACTCTGTTGTAGGATGAAGTTTAACTTCATTACAATATTAATGAATTACAGCATGCTTCATTGTTTTGATGAAATTAAAGAAAGGCAATAAAGAAATCTGATTTATGATGTCATTTTTATTTAGAAAATTCAAAACAACAACAGTAATGGAGTTTGGAGATGAATCCACTTCTTAAATGGATTTTTGTTCTCCTGATGATGGTTTTCTGTATTTAGAGGTGGTTGGACACCTGGGGTGTGGCTGGGGTTGAATCTCAGTGGATGTTGAATTTGGTAAGGTTACCTTTTATTATTTATGTAAAATTGTGTCAAACAGTGTTCAGCTGTCAGGTCTGCCGTTCTAAATGCGAGCACCGGAATTAACTATTTTCTCTTTTGACCCTCTCACCATTTTGTCTGACGTCACCGTGTAAAGCAGGGGTGTCAAACTCAATCGCACAAGGGGCCAAAATCCAAAACACATCTTCGGTCGCGGGCCGAACAGGATAAACATTTATTGAACACAATAAAACTACATTTTTAAAACTTTAAACCCGTAACTTTTTAACATAATTGTGAACTAGAGATACACCAGGGGCCCGTTTCAAGAAGTAGGTTTTGTTGGAACTCTGAGTTAATGAACTCCAAATTCAGTAAAACTCAGAGTTTTCGGTTTCATAAAGAGAGATAACTCAAACCTGTGAAAGTGGGTGAAAGAAGCGGGTTAAGCTGAACTCAGAATCAATCACTGTGGAAACTGAGTCTGTGAACGAAACCTGGTCTGGAGCAGGTTTTCTTCAGGAAACTTAGAGTTCTCTGCGGTCTCCGCCCCTTTTTAAAGTGAAGGATGTTCAAATCTGAGTTCCTCATTAATATTTAGAGAACATTCACATTAGAGACGTCACGTTTCCACCAGCAGAAACCAAAATGACATGTCCATTCATAGAGGATCATGTAGAGAGGAGACTGGATTAATCCAGAGGAAATGTTATTTATGTGGGGAGAGGATTTGAGGACACGAGTCGATTGATGCAGTTTCTACGATTCATTTTTATTTGAGCGATATTATAAATAGTGAGTTATTCCAGGGATTTGCTATTAATAATGAGTTTTATTTTTATCATTTGAAACCCTTAACAATGGAAATCATTACATTTCAAACACCGGGAGTCGGTTTCAACTCATGTAAAAAGACGTATACGACAAGTATTAGCTCAGTTGTCAGCAACACTGCTTCCACTTCCGACGTATGTATAATATTTATGGAAAAAAAAAACCTTTTCAGCGAATATTGTTTAAGTCTTGAGAATTACATTTAAGTAAAAGCTTATTTTAACATATCTCAGGCAGCTACAGTGTTTTTTTTTAGCGTGCGGTGATATCAGTGTGTTTATGTGGTGGTGGGTGTGGGGGTGGGGGGTTGAGGAAAACGGTCATTCATGAGATTACAGAGATGACTGGTTAAATTATTAACAGATCAAGAATCATTCCTTACTTTACAAGTGACAAAATAACCTTCCTGATATTATTATTTATTCATGATTTGAAATAATTTAAATGTAGACGTATGCATTAACTCTGCAGATGTTTTCTCTCTGTTTTACCGCTGCAGCTGGGTTTATTTATTATCTTGCAGAAAATGTTCTTGTAGTCTGCATTTGCTTGGAGGAACTTATCAATTTCCGTCGCCGGAAGTCTCAGGTGTTTGTTCCCGTTGCCATGGTGAATTGTGCTGTCTTTGCTCCATTGATCAGGGCTTTAATGCTCGCGACGCTCGCACCTGATTCTGGTTCCAACAACTTCAAGTTGATTGAATCAAACATTTTCAGCTGTTCTGAAACCCAAAACTCTAAGTTTGAGAATTTTGAGTCCAGTAACTCTAAGTTCAGGTTTCAACTCTAAATTTGTTGAACCTGCTTCTTGAAACGGGCCCCTGGGGTGTCAAACTCAAATACACAGTTGACCAAAATTTTAAACTGAACAAAGCCGTAGGCCAAGGTTGAACAAATGAACCTTCCAATATGGTACCAAACAATGAAAATTGTTAAACAATTTAACAATAATTATTGAACAAGCAAGGCTTATAGAATTTTAAAGTGCAGACATGCAAATTCAAGTTGCTAACAATTCTCCCAGGGTTTTTCCTGGATTAAAATAAGGTGGTGATGGTGTCTCGTCTCCACTTCAGATTTGTATACTTTAACATCCCATTAAATCTGAAATGAAAAACTTGAAATTAAACTTCCATTATTTTTTGTATTAATTGTAGCATTGAAACTAACTGTGGGGAACATTTAAATATTTCTAATATTTATCGTACATAAACATAATATACACAATAACTAAACCATAACAGTGTTATATTTGTTAATAAGATATATAACACTTTTGATTTATTTTAATCTAACAACACATTCAAGTTCAAGTCTTCTTCTCCTCCTAAATCAGTAAATATGTTGTAGTTATTTTTATATTATTCTCTCGTTTAAGAACTTTTCTTCTGAACAGAAACTACATGTTCTGCTGTACCTGCCCCCGTGCGCGGCTGTTACGTGCACGTGCAGGCTCTCCTTCTCTCATGTATCACCCCCGCTCCACTCCCAGCATGCACCGCGGCAATAGACAGACTGTCTCTTCTTTTCTGTTTCATGGAGGTCCTCCTCTAAATCAAGTGTTTACAACTCCTGATTTTTAAAGCATGTCTTCTCTACCTCACACTGCAGGTCTGTCTGTCACTAACAGAGTACCTGCAGAAGACTAATCCAGTCGGACCAAACCATTTACAATTATAAATTGATTATTGGTTAACTGGAATTATTTTTTCTGTTTTATCATTTTATCATCTCAATCTGGACCCCTGGAATCAGACACCTTTCCCCCCTTTTCAGTGTACAGGAGCTGGTGCTGCTTGTAAATTAGGTGGTGGCGGCCGACACCAAATTCTCTATGCAGGAAAAACCCTGTACTACTACTGCTACAGTAGTGCTGGTCCGGCCCGCTGAACAATATCAAAAAGGCATGATTTTTTTTCCATCTGGCCACACAGATCAAAACACACATAAAACATGTTTTTACTCTCTCTTCTCTTTATCTAAACCCCCCAAATCTCTGTTAAATAGAACAGAATATTGTGTTTTCTTTCTACATCTCAGTTCATCTTTCTCGTCTCACTGATTCTTTCAGATCAATTATGCTGCTTCGTTCTTTCAAACAGTGCACCCTGTTCTGTGTCCTGATTGGTTGAGACATTGTCCATCATCTCTTCTGCCGCGTCTCCATGTTTGTTTAGAGTTACTGAACATTTTTAACCAAATGTGATTCCTGTCCTCATTTAGAATTCTTAAATATAAATGATGACTGTTTGAGCATGAATTTGATGAGTGTTCATGACTAGCTCATATCATTAATAATTTTCATATATTAGTTTTTTTGTTTGTTTTTTAAGATTATGTTCTCCTTTTAAAGCTCTTAAGACATCACATTTTCAGTTTTATTATCAGAGTAGTTCATTTTCTTAACTTTTATTTCTCTTTCAGATAAATAAAACAGGCATATCAAAGGACAGCTCGGGTCCTAAGGAGTTAAATCACGGCGCTAGCATGTAGCAGTTAGCAGCTGCTGTTTAGCATCTGTCTGCAGCACGAAGAGCTTAACGTTAAAAATAAACCAAACTCTGTCTTTTTCTGTTGAAATGCCTTTAGAGGTTGTTGTTTAGAGACACTAGCTGTCAGTTAAAAGCCTTTTCAAAAGAGTTATTGATCCCGGAAGTCTGAATCCGTGATCGGCTAGCTAGCTCTGTTGAATTGTTTACATCAGTCTTCTGCTTCAACTGTTGCTGTTTTCTGCTGCGTTTTCCGGGAATAACATTTTATGATCTGTTCATGACATGCAGACTTCTAGTGGAGGATTTATCTGAAATAGTAAGATTGAAATATAAAGCTCTGATCAGAAGAATAAATGAAATATCCAATCCTGATTGGACAACAGAGCCCGATTTCTGATCGAGTCGTCAACCACGTGATCGGATCGGGACATCCCTATATACATATATATTGTTACAATCTCAACCCAGGAGGGAAGAGAAAAGAAGAGTAACATAAAAATAAAGATCCCCCAGACCAGTCAATTGCAGATGTATGCAGCTTTTATACAGAGTTAGCCGCAGTAGTAGAAAGTACATTAACAGAACAAAGATGAGACCTTACAACAACAACAAGAGCTAAACATGAACAACAACACACACAACCAAGGTTAATCACACAGAGCTCTCAGAGTTCAAAACCCAAAGTCCACAAGAGGAGGACTGGAACTCAGAGCATTACCAGGAGCAAGCTGACCACCAGAATTTAGGTGTTACAAAAGCTGCTCAAAGATCAGTGGGGATGACAGTTCTTTTAAGCAGGGGAAGGCTCCTCTGCCATTGGCCCACTGATCATCTCTTCATGTGCTTCAGGTGTAGGTGGGCGGGTCCTCAATCAGCTGCTGCTCTCTCTCTCTGCTCAGCAGCCACCTACAGAAACTCATCCACTCTTCCCTCAGCATCAGTCACTCAAAATCAGTCAAGCACATATACAAAATAAAACAAGAGTGCCGGAGACAGCTGGGGCTGTAACATATATATACATGTGTGTGTGTGGTCCGGCCCTTCTGCCAAATTTTAAAAGCCTATGTGGTCCACGAATGCAAAAGTTTGCCCACCCCGTTCCATCCGCCCTGCACATGGACGCTTCAGCGTTTCTTCCATCACGGCTGGAGTCCTACGTAAGAGATCACCATCACTCCAAGCTTGGAGCCAGGATCACTAATAACTTTGTTTAACTGACTTTCATGCTCACCTGTACATCTGGCGGCAAACCAACTACCACTACCTCCATAATAAACACCTTAATTGTGACCGGTGTTCTGCTCTGTTTGGGTTTGCCTCCTGATTTCTTAACAGATTTTGGTTAAAATCTTCATTATCATAATTAAAACACAACTGGGAACATTTTTTGAGTAATAAAAAAAATATTATATAAGGACCTTAAACTTTTTTTGTAAGTTGTATTTTTAATCTTCCACCGATAGTGACTGGAGTTTCCTCCTGTCACATTTCTACTTTTGTGTCTAAATAAACAAAACCTTGAAAAAATTTAAACTTGAATTTTATTTAAAACTGTAAACTTTAAACCATGGAGCCATGTGTCTTAGTCAAAAATGGAATGTTTTAGTGTGGACTCAAACAGATTGGGTTTCATTTTAAAATTCTTCTGTTTGTAGGACAACAGGAATGCCATGTATGCTAAACTGAGCTTTCAGCGCCTCGATGGTAGTGCTGACCCTTTAGCTTGTCTAATACAACGAATTCAGAATAATAGTCCACCAGTATGATGTTTTGCTTATCCTCAAACTCAAACAGATCAGAGCTGACTACTTCAAAGGGTAGCTCAGGTGTTTCGGTTGGCATTAGTGGTAGTTTGAGGAGTCGGTTTTGCACTTCAGCACACTTGGGGCAGTTTCTCATCATAATTTTGATTTCAGCATTCATGCCTGGCCATTAAAATACTTCACGTGCACGCTGCTTGCTTTTCACCATTCCCAGGTGTGACTGATGTATGAGGTGAAGCATGTCTTTTTGCACGGTGGGGGGGGGTCACGATTAGGCTGTGGATCGGTGCTTAGGTGGCGATCCGATACGGTTCACGAATCAAGCTCAACGATTCACGAGTTGAACCACGATTCTTACTTTTTAATATTATGTTTATTGCTATGTGAATATTTACTAGATGGAGGAGAATTGACATTATTTGTATTAAAAATCACCAACATGTATACCTTTAGTTATAACAGTAGATCAGAATCAACCAAACTGATTTAAAAAAACCTAAAAAGATTCAGATAGAAAGAAATTTTGTTTGTCATTTTGAATTTTTTTTTGTCAGCCTTCAGCAGTAACATAAACAACATAAAAAGGATAACAATCTCTGCTGTTTTGTATCATTTAACAACAAAACTTGAAAATGTTCCCCACAGTTTTTTAATCCTCAAAGTTCTTCAATATTTTTCGGTGCAGAGCCTGTATGAAAAAAAGTATTTTTTTTTCCCAGCAGAATCAGCTGATTCAGGTTGATTACATCCGCCTTTCAGCAGCGTGAGGCTGCGTTTCTTCAGAATAAGATGGAGTTTTGTTAATTGCGTCAACAGTTGAAGAATTATTATAACCAGAGTAAACACTGGGGCTAAAGCTCCGATGTTAAAGCTAATTCATGTTTCAAAAGTTATGTCACTGAACAGAACTTCAGTCTCAGTTTTTAGAACAGAAAAAAACTCTTGCTTGTTTTACTTTGAAAACCGGAAAAGAAGATGTGTGTTTACTTCCGGTGTGTTTACTTCCGGCGGCTCTTTCGTCCTTGTTTTATTTTGTAAACTTTAAATAATATATTAATCTGAATTCCAGGAAGAAAACATATTGTCCGATAATGTTTTCATTTATTAGATATATATATTTATTATATGCTACAATATATCACTTTTTCATGTCTGTTTAGAGTATTGTGGTAATTCATTTATAAGATCGTGAAATCAGCAGATCTGCAAATTTGCATATTCGATATTTCGAATATTGCAATTTACTCGATCAGTTTGCGTTGAGCAATTCATCTCGAGTTTTGGGAGCCGAGTACCGAGCACCGGATACTCGTTACAGCCCTAACCACGATATGCATACCTTTGTAGATGATGCCATCTGTTACTGCTAGTTGACTTCTTGAGTCCCAGTACGGCTGCACAGGCAACTCTCTTCTGTTGTTCGACCAGCCATGATGAATGATCTGCTGAAGAAAAAGACTCAGTTCATGGTTAGTGCGTTTCTGTAGCTCGGTGTATTTTTCTCTGCTCACAGACATAAAGTTGATCAGGAATATGCGCTCCAGACCTCCTGTCTCTGGTGTCTTGTTGGACTGTTGTGCTCTAGACAGCGTGTCTGGCAGTTCTATATCCTTCCCTCTCCGGTACTTGACGGTGATCTCCTACCATTCTTTGAATACGCATCTGGGTGGAAAACAGCGGCTTTTTGTACATGTCCTCAAGTGGCTTGTGGCTGTGAACGCTGTGACATGTTTTCCAAAAATGTAGTGATGAAATTTGGTGCAGGCATGGACAATGGACAGCATTTCCTTTTCTATCTGCACGCAACGCATCTCTGAGTCAGTCATTGATCTTGATGAAAAGGCAACTGGCCTCCAAGTCCAGTGCTGCTGGTGTCACAGTATACTTCCACAGGTTTTGACACATCGTAAAATTTCAGTACAGGGTGTTGTGCACAATCATCCTTGAGCTTTGAGTTTGGAATTAACTTTGACAGATAGTCACAAAACCTAAGAAACGTTGGACGCCTTCCTTATCTGTAGGAGGTGGCATGCACCTAACTGCTTCAGTTTTTGCTGGATCAGGTTTTAGCCCATCAGCTGTTTTCAAATGTCCCATATAAGGCACTGCTGACTGACAAATGTGGGACCTGTTGAAGTTTAACCTCAAGTTGTAACTCGTAGCTGGCTGCTAAACCTGCTTTAGGATTTTGTTGGCTGGTTGTGTACGAGCTATTTTGGCATTTCTATGAATAACAACCTATTTTTGTGGCAATATACATTTATTTAGTTAGTAGAATATGATTTGGATGTGTGTCTCATATGATGTCACATCATTGGCGGACAAGAACGCCTGTACCTGGGAGCAACACGGTCTTTCAACCGACCCGCCCAGAAATATTTATGATAACAAAAAAAAATGCAAATAAATCAAAGCAAATTACATGAAACACCGGCTGATAGAGTGATTGTTGCGGGCCGCGTACAAAGAAACCCTAAAGGGTGCAGGTGGAGTTCGCCCAAGTGGAGAAGGCGCACTCACAGTTGATGTCCAGAATCTCCTCCTCACACTTGTCATGTGTTGACTCTATGATTATAGCACTTACCAGGCGACTGCGGCAGACTGATGCCCAGTGGTTTGGCTATAGCATCACGAGCAGATTGATCTTCTAGCTGGGCATTTCCCGTTACTCCACTTGTGTCCAGGGTTTTCCCACATTTGGAGCAGTTTTTAGTTTTGCTTTGGTTGTGTGGGTTTTTGCTACCACTTTTTACTTTGTGCATTAAACTTTGGTTTGATCGACACTGTTGAAATCTGTGTATCCTCTTCTCTCACAATTTCCATCTGTGTTTGAGATATTTAGAACCGTTGAGGGATTTCTATAGCTTTAGCTAGTGTTAGCTCTTTGCCTTTGTCTAAAAGTCTTTCTTGGACACGTTTTCTCTCACACCAGCTATTATGGCTTCCACTTGCATGTCAGCAGGGTCACCATACTCACAATCCAGCAGTAGAAATTTTAAATCTTTCACAAAACGGTCAAAGGTCTCAGTTTACCCTTGTTTCCTATGTTTGAAGCGATGTCTCGCGATCCTCTTGTTTTTCCGAGGTCTTATATATGCAGCAAACCTTTCCAGGACTTTAACAGGATCCTCCTTCTCACCATCAGACCACTGGAGCGTTTTGTGGATTTCTCTTCCTTGCTCACCAAGACATCCCGCCTTCTGTTTGGGCTGCTGCGCGGGTACCGGACCCGCGAACACGAAGCTAACATGACTGCTAAACCTTTCAAAATCTTGGAGTAAATCCGCTACTTCTCAGTCGAACTGCATCGCCAGTAACTTACTGTTCTTGATACCATGTAATGTATTATTTATATTAATAAATAACTGCAAAGGTTTAGCAGAGACATTGACGAGGCCGGAGCTTCATGTGTAGAACGTGTGTTTTATTGTTCTTTACGACAGCAGTAAACCAGCTTTACGGAAAGCAGTCGGGACATTTCCAATTACAGTACGCATTATTTATTTATCCTATTTTTTTCACCAGTACTGTTTTCTCACAGTTACGGTCTGAGAATATCCCGCAATTGGTAAAATCCGGGAAGTAGAATAAAGATGTTTTGAGGCAATAAAATTTTTCACTACACGCTTTCTCTGACGAGTACGCAAACATTTTTACTCTTTTCTGTCTTGTTTAAACTCTCAATGTTCAAACCTTCATAGAAATAAGTCCAGTTTAATAGAATGAAAGAAAGATCTGATCACGATCAAAGACTTATGCAGATCAGCAGAGCTGCACCCATGGAGACTCAGCAGAGGAGATGATTGAGAAGGTCTCAACCAATCAGGACACAGAACAGGGTGCACTGTTTGAAAGAACGCAGCAGCATAATTGATCTGAAAGAATAAGCGAGACATGAAAGATGAACTGAGATGTAGAAAGAAAACACAATATTCTGTTTTTTTTAACAGAGATTTTTGGGGTTCAGATAGGGAGAAGGGAGAATAAAAAACATGTTTTATGTGAGTCTTGTTCTGTGTCGCAAGATGAAAAAAAAAAGGGGTTTATTAAGTATAAACCCCTGTTGTACTCTATACTAAACTTTATTAATATTGATTATATTGTATCGTTTTTTCTTTTTTTTGGACCGGACGGAAACAATTAAAGAGAGGATAAGAGATAAAGAGGGGGGTTTAGAGAAAAAAGAAGATGATAACAGAAGGTAGTAACATCATAAAACAACCAGGTCTAAATAGCATTCTGGAATGGGCGGGGCCTGTCTGTACACACACTCAGTAGTAACACACATACCTGTTGGCTAAAATAATCTGTACCCGCATTGTTCTTTATCTGAAGACTTTTACTAATAAAAAATAATTTATTTCCAGCACGTTTCACATTTACAGTTGCATTATTGTTTTATCTTGGACTACAAATCACATTTGTGGTCGTAAAGTGTAGGAATCATTATTATTGTTTTTCTTTTGTCTCGTTGCAAACTAACCAACAGACATCGTAACTTCCAACTTGCATCAAAATCTGCCTACTTGGCTGTGAATGAATTGAGCGCCCCCGGAGAACAAATCAAACATGCCCAGTACCACGACATGCTCTGTGGGTTTAATTAGAGAAACATTAGATGTTAAGAGGTAGAGAGGTACCTCAATCCAATTTCGTAGTGATGATGAAGCATTAAAATCAGAGAGATGCTAAAATGATGAGATAAAATGAAGTCTAGTTCTGTACACACACACATTTAAATTACAGCAGCTTAAAAGTAACAACACAAACACAAATCTTTAAAAAGTACGCATGAATCATCAAATTCACAAACACAAAACTGTATTTACGCACAAATGTTCCTGTCTCCACGACTTGTGTAAAACCTTTTGTTTCGTTTTTGTTTAACAGAGGTAAGTTGTGTCACATCCAGTCATTAATGTCCTCAACACATTTACCAAGAGGCTGGGCAGAGCCTCGGTCTCCTGGTGTCATTGTAACATTTATCTGTGTGTCATCTGCATAGCTTTGGTAATGAATGTAGTTGTTCTTTATAACCTGGGCCAGTGGGAGCATGTAGATGTTAAATAGAAGTGGCCCCAGAATGAAGCCTTGGGGAACCCCACATGTAATTTATATGGCTTTTTTGTGAAGCTACCAATTGAAACACCATATTTCCTGCTTTCCAAGTACATATGGAACCAATTTAGTTCTGGCCCAGTTAGACCCACCCAAGCCACTTTAAACCTGTGGCAACACTTACATGCGACCCTTTCATGACAGTTTCTAGCTCATAACTAGTATGTAGAGTGTAAATATAAGAAAACAGTTGACAGCGAGGGCCTCTGCTTTCAGAACAAGTGGAAATTTGAGCATTTTTTCAGCAAAATACAAAACATCCAAGAGGCTGGCTGTTTTCAATGAATTCAATATCAAGACTGCAAGACAAGGCATGCTAACTACATCAAGCTAGCCAGCAAAGAGTGGTCTTTAAATATGAAATTTACATTCATCTAAGTAAAAATGTCTACAGCTGTTCTTTTGTAGTATGTGAATAAATGAAAATAAATATGAAATATTCAACAAAAAATTCAATTAAAAAGATAATTTGTATCTAAAAGAATGTTGGCTGAAGGGTTGTAGTCCTCACTAAGGTTCACCTCATTAAATCTGGCTCTTTGCAAAACTGTTGAATTAGTATTGACTCTCTACCATAGACAGTACATAGAGAGAACTGGACTGATCATCCCCTCCCCCCTGGTGCTCCAAATAGGAAGTACACATTGGTCCCAGAAAGCCAAAATCCATAGAATTCTATAGAAAAATCAACAGCTATTGTCTAATTTTGTATAATCACTGCTTACCAACGTTTTCTGGCCCCAAAATGGCAAAGTCAGACAATATTCGTACTGCAGAAAAATGGCGATTGAATTGATTTCATTTCGTTGGAACCAGAGATTTGACACAGGCTGGTTTTGTGCATCTCTATTTATGTCATTGCTCTCTATTGACCAAATGCCACACGCATGGGGTGCATATGAAATAAGATACTCATACAAGCTACACCCGGATCCTCTAATTTCTCATTTCTCTCAAACAGCACTAATGTTCACTGCGCATTGCAAAGGATTCCGGTGGTAGAAAGAAGGAAAAATCCTTAAGACATACCTGCGTCTGACCTACCTCACCCTTACATGCTGTTTACGTGTTTGCAAGATGCTGCCACAGCATGCCTTAAGAAAACAATGTGCATGAACATTTTCCCTCCATGAAGTCACTGGGTGGTCGACAATTTTGATCATTAGTGTCTGTGTTTCGTCCGCATATAGCCTTTATTCACAGTTATTTATCCAGAGCCACCTTTTTAAAAACCATTAAAAGCTAAAACTATCAATAACTGCAAGTCAAGTGGCTTTGCTGTAACAGGTAAAAACAGTCCCTGTGTTGTAAAACTGTTGTTAATGACATTTTAACATGAAAATAACTTTTTTTTTGGGTCTGTTTTTGTTCTTGAAGAAAAAATCTGGTATGTTGTTTGGTTGCTTCTATCTGGTACTACATTTGTGTATTGTAGATTCCGATCAGGGCAGAGTTAGAATCTTGTCCAGAAAATGGAAGTGTAATGTTTTGACCGTAGATCCCTGAATGTGTTCAGAAGTGATGGAGGCTGTTAGGAAATGATCACCTCATCTCATCTTTAATTCATAACCCGTCGTCTTTCTGGGAGAGGCGCTGTGTCAGAGCCTTGTTTGAAGTTTCCAAACCTCATTAGAAATCGGTAAGCTGAAGGCACATCTACGCCTGGTTTGAGCATCTGAGCCGAATGAAAGCCTAAAGTTTGGATGTTTCTTTGATGTTCCTATCTGGGGATTGTGATTTTCTTGCTGTGAAATTGTCTATTGTTGCTGCAAATCCATTTCTCCCATTAATTCTGTTGGAATAACAAGTGAAAAGAGACTTCTTTTCATAAAAGCTGTCTTATTAAAATGTTTTGTGTTTTAAACCAGAGACAGGTTTATTTCCAATTTGTTTGGATTTGAGTTTCTGTTGAATATAAATAGTTTGGTGCAGTGGTTTGAAGATTGTCAAGCTCTGTCTCCTATTATTCATAACTGGAAAGAAAACTGCAACTCTGTATGTTGTAATTTTTACCCTGCTCAGTTTTAAAGTAAAGTCCCCTGAAGGCATTATTCATAAATTCTTCTGTGGTCATAAAAAAAGTATATTGAAATTATATTGAACATATTGAAATACCACAATTGCACTTGGAGGAGATGTATTTTTAGGCGTATTTTAATAGACATATTACACAAAGCTGCAATTCTACTTTTTACAAATTAAACAGGCTTCTTGGTTGGAACTGGCCCCCTGAACCCTGCACAGCAGGCGCCACAAGAGGTTCAACCGTATCACAGCTTGTTGTAAATTCAAGGTGAATTTCGTTTCTTTGTGGAATACGGTGATAATGTGTGAACTGAAGAAAAAGAAGAAGTAATAAAGACGAATAAGAGTGCCAAAGCTGAGATGTGAAGTGGGATTGTTTACTGAGGTTATTCTCTTACTAAGGAGCCCAGCATTACAACAAATTGGCGACAAGGGTGGTGAATGTTGTACCGTTGCCTGCCTTGATCCTCCCATCTGATGAGAACGTTCACAAACTACCTGCACGCTATTCACGCAGAGGGAATGAGTGGCCCGACAAGAAGAAACGTGCACTGCTGCTTCACTGTCTCAGGACAACGAGTGTTTTATACACTACAAGACGGAGGTACAACTCATGATTGTTACTGCTGTAAAGATGAACTTCAAACCAGCTGTGAACGTTGTGGTGGAGCGACATAAGTTTGAACAGTGGATACGGAGACCCAGACTGTTGGTGCGGGTCGCTGCAGGAGCTAGCGATCATATGCGAGTACAGCAGAAATACGGGCGAGATGATAAGAGATCAGCTCTTTGAACATAAATACGAGTAAAGCTACTTTTACAAACGGAGGGAAACTTTACTCTGGACATGGCTCTGAAAATGGCATGTCAGGTGGAAGCAGGAATCGTGCACGTGCAAACCTTTTTATCACCGCCGCTGCACGTGTTTAAGTCCAAGTCAAAGCAGACTTTCAAATCCAAACAGAGACATTTCAACCTGAAGGAGTCATCATCCAAACACGACAAGTGATGCTTCAGATGTGGATCCTCAGCTCACCTGACAGATTCTCCAGACTGTCCTGCTCCAAAGGTAACCTGCTGTAACTGCAACAAACCAGGACACTTTGCATGTGTTTGCAAATCCAAACCAACAGCAAAGGTAGGAGAAGTGGTAGTTCTTGAGATAAACAAAGAGCTGATGTTAGAAGATGGACAAATAAATAAGATTACATATCCAGCTATCATAAGTGCAAAATCCTCCACCTGCAATGTAGTTTAGTTGTAGATTCTGGTTCTGCCGTATTTTTAATTCCTGAAAAGTCTACAGACAACACTTCAGTCAGATAACTCTGATCGAACCACCATCAAGCTCGGTGACCTACACTAAATCCAAAGTTCCAGTGTTAGGATGCTTGCCAGACAAGGTGCAGCATGGAAACGTTGCTTCAGATGCTACAGTATGTTGTATGTGGTGAAAACAAGCACAGCTCTGCTTGGACTGGACTAATTTAGGACTTTGAAGCTTTCCATTGGAAGCAACAACACTGACGTGTAGACGGCGATAAAGCCTGCTGGTACCCAATCTGCTGCCCCGGTAGATCAGATTGCCCCTGCTGTGACCAGTGAAAAAGTGGGCCTCCCAAAAGGTGTTGTCCGCCAAATTTAAAATGAAAGAGGATGTTCAACTTGTACAACGAAGTTACTAAGACTTCCTGTCTCTATCAGAGAGGCTGTCTCTGCTGAAATAGAAAGGCTGCTGGCGATGGATGTGATCAAGAGGATTGATGCATCGCCTTGGGTGTCACCAGTTGTGGTCACACTAAAGAAGAATGGAAAAGTGAGAATGTGTGTGGACTACCATAAACCGAATAAAGCAATACTAATGGACAGTCAACCACTCCCACACATGGACGACATATTTTCAAACATGAATAGAGTCACAGTTTTGTCCACCACAGACTTGGCCAATGCATATCATCAGGTGATACTGGCAGAAGAAAGCCGTGATGTCACTGCATTCATAACACATGGCAGAGTCCCTTATGGTTTGTGTTCAGCCCCAAGTGCTTTTTCTTGCCTGATGTCCTTGGTGCTGAAAGGTTCCCATGGGGTCCAGAGTTATGTGGACGACGTCATCATCTATGGTAAGGATCAGCATGAGCATGACCGTAATCTGTAAGCAGTCCTAACTGCACTGAGGAATGCTGGTCTCCAGTTTAACCCAGAAAAGTGTCATTTCAGTCAGAAAGGTCTGCAGTTTCTGGGACATGTTATTTTTGCTCAAGATCTGCTGCCTAACGAGGAGAACCTCAAAGCCATCATGGATGCTCCAGCACCCGGTAATGCCACGACTATACGCTCATTCCTGGGGCTCACTGCATGGTATGAAAAGTTTGTGGAACATTTTGCGACTGTGTTGGAGCCAATGAGGGCAGTTCTGCGGGATGCTACGTTCAAGTGGACTTCAGCTGCGCCACACAGTTTTGAAAAGATCAAGATCCTGATTTTGAACAGCCCGGCACTAGCTGTCTTTAATCCTCATTTTCCAACGATTGTGTCCACAGATGCATCAGACTATGGCATACTGACAAAAATTCCCCCGGATAAGACAGAACATACAGTCGCATTTGCTTCTCCTTCCCTTTCACCAGCAGAAAGAAAATACTCTGTGGTGGTGAAAGAGGCGTGTTGGCTTGTGTCTGGGCTGTTGAAAAGTGGAGAACGTTGCTGTGGGGGACACGTTTCACATTGCACACAGATCACCAAACCCTGACCACTCCACTTGCTACAAAAGAACCGGACCGTGCGAATGTGCACTGCACGATGTTCAGCCAGACATATGATGTGGTGTACCGTGCTGGTGTTCAGAAACTTGCTGCTGACTGCCTTTCCAGACTGCAGTTTCCCTCATCAGAGGATTCAGAATTATATTTCTTCCTGCTGGTGGAAGGGATTGCTTCTGCCATTTTTGTTTAAACACTGTTTGATTTAACAACACCTCTTTCCTGCTTGAATTCTTTCTCTTCTTCTGCTCCACTCCTCTATGCCTCCCTTATACTGCCACCTTTTGTAATATAAATCTTCATTCACCACTGATCTAATGCTGAGTAGTATATGGGTTTTTTTTCCATGTCCCAGGGATCAGTCACTGCAGAACAAATGAAAACTTTGTGCACAACTTAGCCAAAACAAATATGAATTATAAGTTTAGTTTTACATTTAACATGTCTTTTGTGAAAACGATTTTTCTCTGTTTCAAATACAAATTTTCTATATCTTGAATTCTAAAATTACACATTAGTTTCCTGTTGAAATTATGTAACAGGATCACAGGAATGACTGCAGATTTAGGGAGTCATAAACAGAGGTTTCAATGGATTCTTTCCACTGAGCAGTCCTGTCCGGTCCAGTAAGAACCGATACTTTACGCTCCAGTTAATTCTGGTGAGGGTTTCCACTGAATTCAGCCTCACTTCCGCTAAGCACTTCGTTTTCACTGTGCATGCGTGGTGTAGAACTTTGGCGTGTCATTGTAGTTTTAATTTATTTATTTATTTAACCGTTATTTAACCAGGTGGAAAAAACCCATTAAGATCAAGATCTCTTTTACAGGGGTGACCTGGCCAAGTAGTTAGCAGTACACATTCCAAAAATAAATTTTCAGTATAAGCAAAAAATAAGTAAAATAAGCTGTGAAATTGGAATATTTAAGAATTGGAAATTTAAGATTTAAAGCTTGGGTAACAAAGTGACAAGGCAGGGTAATGAATCTAACTCAGGGGTCTCCAACTAGTGGACTGCGGTCCGGGTCCGGACCCCGAGACCCTTTCATCCGGACCCCCAAGCATTTTTAATAAAAAAGTATGATTTTACATTCATTTTTACCCAAAGTGATTTTTGAAAAGGCGCATGAAAGGACAGCTACGTTTGGACCGGGGTCCTTCAACCGGCATAGAGCAGCATGCTAATGTTTACATGGTTGGGATGTAAAGTTATCAAGTGAATGAGTGAACTATGGCTCTGACTAAAATGAGAAAAGTGAACTCTGAAAATCTGAGATGAGTGGACCGAAGCTTTCACTTTCATTTTACCAGCCGTGAGTTCAACAAGATTAAAAGTGTGGAGGCTGTTGTTTTGTTAAAAGCACTGATATCAAGCGGCGCTACGAGACAAAACAAAACTTTTGAGATAAATTACCCATCAGGATCAGCGACATGCAAACGTAGAAAATACATGAACTGAAATGAGAATACGAAAACAACACACAGACACTAACAGCACAACAACAAGCTCACGAGTGCTCACTACGAGTGGAATGGATTTTAGGGAAGCACAAAAAGTGAAATGACTCAAAGAGTTTATGGAGGAGATTGTAGAAACTTTATTGGAGGGAAAAGAGAGAGGAGTAGCTTCAAGAAAAGGCCCGACAGGTACGACTATCCCTGCTCTCATGCATTCCTGATTTGTTCGTAACGGTCATGCTTTTTTTTTTTTTATTCCAAACAGCATAAAAAGAAGATGGATGAAGGAGAAGAATTCTGCATGTGACTTGGTGACTGCTGATCAGTCTGTTCAGAAGAAATTGGACATTCTGAAGATGGATCTGGAGAACTGTGAATATTTTTTCAAGACCAGTTCTTGATCTTTGTTAAAAATCTCTCCTTAGTGAAGAATTTTGTTATTTTTCTAAAGAGGCCACACATGATTACAAATGGACGAGTTCTGGTTGATGAAGTGTTAATAGAACAATGGGAATCCTCTGATCCTGACAGGTTTGGTGCTAAAATAGAAGTTTTCTTCTTTCATCAAAGTAGCAATGTACAAAATAACAATGTTTGGTTTACCTGCAGTTGTAGATCAGCCTTCTCGTGCACATCCTCCCTCTGAATGACTTTGACTCCTTTCCTTCCAGATTTAAGAGCTTGGATGCTAACGGAGCTGTGATGGATGCTAATGCGACCGTGGTTCAAGTGTTTCTGGCGTCGAAAGGGTTTTCCTTGGACCTGAACACTGTTGAGGTCTGTCATCCACTTCCTCGGAGAAAGAACACGGATGAACCAACAATCCTGATCAGGTTCGTGAATCGAAAGCACAAGATAGCTTTGATAAAACAACGTAAACAATTAAAAGAAACAAAGGTGTTCCTTAATGACCATTTATGCAAACATAACGCTGATCTGGCTAAACATGCGATGCTCCTACGATCTAAATGACAGATCCAGTAAAATCCATGAAAGACTTTGAGAACTGTGGGATTACACATGTTTGAACCTCTAATTCAAGCGAAATGTGAATTGTGGACTCATACAACCGTTGAAACCGATGAATGTGTACTATGACCCGATTCTTAACTTCAGAACTCGAGCACAATTCCCTTGAAATGAGACCTTCGCCAAGGTGGGTGTCAGGGATGGTGGTGGAGGACCCAAACGCAGGAGACCAGACTTGGTGGCAGAAACAAACATTTACTAAAATAACTTAAACATGACCAAAACAGGAGTACAAACCAGTGAGGTGACAGAACGTAAAAGAGCAGATGACCTGACAATGAGAAACTGAAAACCAGACACTTAAATACACTGAGGATGATTGACTAAATGAAGACAGCTGTGGACGATTAACCTGCATGTGGTGAGACTGACGGGGAAAACAGAACATGACAAAACCTAAGCACTAAATCATGACAGTACCCCTCCCCAAAAGGGCAGATCCCAGATGCCCTAACACCTGTGAGGAGGGGACCTGGAACAAAAACACAAGTCCAGAAGTCCAGATCCTGCAGCCAGACAGACGTGAGGGGTATTGAAACCCCTCCAGGAACAGACGTGGAGAGGAGCGGTTCTGGTGACTCTCCCCAGGGACAGGAAACATGAAGGGGAGCAGTCCCAGCAACCCTCCTCCAGAACCAGAAACAGCCCAGGGGGACGAGCGGCGACCATCCTCGGGGACAGGAAGGAGCGGTCCCGGCGACCCTCCTCAGGAACAGGAACATGAAGAGGAGCGGCCCCGGCGACCCTCCACAGGAACAGGAACAGATGGCCCCAACAGTCCCCCCTCAGGAACGGAACGGGTGGATGATGACAGGTGAAGATGGCTACAGGAAACCCCATCTGGCATGGCGTGGCGTTGTGTGGCATGGCGCAAAGGTTCTCCCGCTGGGTCCAAGGTGGTCAGGTCATACTGTCAGGGATGGTGGTGGAGGACCCAAACGCAGGAGACCAGACTTGGTGGCAGAAACAAACATTTACTAAAATAACTTAAACATGACCAAAACAGGAGTACAAACCAGTGAGGTGACAGAACGTAAAAGAGCAGATGACCTGACAATGAGAAACTGAAAACCAGACACTTAAATACACTGAGGATGATTGACTAAATGAAGACAGCTGTGGACGATTAACCTGCATGTGGTGAGACTGACGGGGAAAACAGAACATGACAAAACCTAAGCACTAAATCATGACAGTGGGATTATATAAGTTCGCTTCCTTCAAGCGATCTACTTGTTATTCATTATGTGATGTTATTTCATGTATTATAACCTGATCGCCTGAGATAAACCATTTCATTCATTCATATGAAGGTACCAAACCAAGTAGTGCCTTCTAGACCAGAGTCATCCAGTCGTACCTTCATCCTATTCTGCTAACAGTGATCAAAGTGATAAGTGAGACAACTGCAGTCAGTTATGAACCTCAATGCTAGTATTGAGTGACTGAAGACAGGAGGATGAGGCATTCATATAAAGAACATCTTCATAATCAATCAGAGGTAAAACAGCTGCTACCAGAGTTTTCAAGGTCGAAGTGAGAAGCATGATTTGTTTCTAAAATAAAACCCAAGTTTCAGTTTGTGCAGTAAGGTGGAGACATGGGTTTTAAACAAAAGCTCTGAGTCCAGCACACAGCCCAGGTACTTGAAGCTGTCCACTAATCATATTGGTTTACCATTGTCAATTTTTAGAACAAAAGAGAGTTCCTGTACATTACATTTGTGGGAAAATATCATAGAACATTAAAAGCAGACTGTAAGAACTTAAATACTTGTGCTAATGACTGAGAGCAACAGTAAATGACAGTGTCATCTGCATAAAGATGGTAGGATGCATTTGGAAGTTTCAACACAACTTGTTAATATAAATGGAGAACAAAACAGGACCTAGAACCGAACCTTGCGGTACACTTTTCTTGATCTCACGGACAAGAGAAATGGAGCTGGATATTTGTACAGACTGGGATCTATTAGACAGATAGTTGACAAACCAGTCCATGGCTTGATTGGAAATGCCAATGTTGGCCAGCATTTTTACCAGGAGAGTGTGGTCGACTGTAGCCAGAAACTAAGATGGACGAGTAGTAGAGAGCTTGACAGCAACACTTTTGGAAAAATCCCTCCAATTCAAGAGCTAATGAGTTTAACTGTTCACCTTTGGTGGAATGAATGAGGGAGCGAAGACCAGAAGCTATTCGAAACTTAAAAAACGCCAAGAAAAAAGGATTATGGACGATCCTCAACAACAGCATGAAGACGCTGACGCAGTCAGCTCCATACTAATGGACATCAAACCAGAACTGCAAATCTTCCGCATAGAAAATAAGCAAGATTTCCAAAAAATGAGAGAAGAATTGAGGCAAGATATGAAATCGGAATTGACAACATTGCAGAAATTTATTAAAGCATATCTGCCAATAATGAAAGAGTTATCAAACTGGAAAACAAGTTAATTGAAGCAGAGTCACGCATTGCTGAAGTAGAGGCTTCAAACGCAGCTACGAGAGACGCTCTGATGAAAACAATAGAAAACTACAAGATAATGCAACGTCAATTAACCAATTTAGAGGGACGATTCAGAAGAAACAACATACGGGTCTATGGCGTGATAGAAGGAACAGAGGGTGACTCGACGGCTCGGTTTATTGATAAACTTTTAAAAGAGACACTTTCCTTACAAGACAATAACCTGAGAAAACAGCGCGCCCACCGAGCCCTGACCGGTAAGCCAAATCAAAACGCACCGCCCAGATCGATCAGAGTAAACTTCCAGGAATATACTACTAAAGAAGACATTCTGAAAAAAGCCTGGGCAAAGAAATTTGTGTATGACGGCCAGCGCATATCGTTTGATCAGGATTATGCCACTGACGTAGTGCAGAAACGTAGAGCGTATGCTAACATCAAGAGGGCACTGAAGGAAAAAGGTGTTCCCTTTCAAACGCCGCTGGACAAGATACGGATTCACTGGGACATGGGAACCCGCACGTATGGAAGCGCACAGGAAGCTGCCATAGAAATGAGAAGAAGAGGATTCAACATGTCGATACCGACAGGAGCAGACCCAGCGGATACAACACCGGAGCAGAGCTGCTTGGTACAGGTTTCCAAGTGGAATAAAGTGGAGGAGTAACGAGCAGAAGATGGGACAGAGCACAGGAGAACACGCGGGGATCTAACAGAAAAGGCGGATCTAACATGAATACAATGACGGCGCATACGAAAACGAGACGTTTACACGAGGACAGTGCACATGAGAGCAGGAAAGTTCACATATGAATAAAGTAGACTTTATGTTAACTTTGGAATGGTCTAAATGATTGCAAAAGAGATATATTTTGACCCATGGCCATAGTTTTTTTTCCTTTTCTATCTCAATAATGGGGTCTGAGAGGAGGTGTTTAGTAAGAATATTATTGTACAAAATGCTTCTTTTAAATTGAATATGCTGTTGAATAGCGATGGACATTTGGATGTGTGTATCATAACCTAACACCTCCAAAGGGGGGCCCTCTGTAATGAGACTTTCCTCTCAACCTACCAACGGGGACCTAGGGTATTTAAAGTTTGCCCTACATTGGAGGCCTTTTTTATATTTTTTGTATTGTTTGATGTCTTTCTTTTCAGGTTTACATTATGGTAGCAGGTCAAATGTTCAGATTGATATGTGTTGCCTGGAGTGGTTCTATCTAAAGTTGTGTAGTTATTATGCCACTTAACAATATTAAACTGGTGTCACTAAATGTAAATGGGTTGAACAATCCAGTTAAAAGAAGTAAGGTCCTTGCAAAACTTAAGAAGGAAAATGCCCAAGTGGTTTTCCTACAAGAGACACACTTATCTTCACAAGAACATGAGAAATTAAAAAAATAATAGTTTTAGAAACATATACTATAGTTCATTTAAGTCCAAGAATAAAAGAGGTGTAGCAATCTTAATGGCAAATTCAGTTCAATTTGAATATTATAAGGAAGTGAAAGATGAAGAGGGTAGATATGTCTTACTTAAAGGGAAAATAGAAAATAAACTTGTTACGCTTCTTAATATCAATGCCCCTCCAGAAAGCAAAAAACCTTTTTTTAAAAATATCTTTAACTTAGTAGCACAGGAATCTGAAGTACTGGTGATATACACGGGAGACTTTAATGTTGTACTCAACCAAAATATGGACACTACTAGCAAGATTAAGACCAAAATGGCGGCGCGTGAACAACTCGAGGCTCAGCGTCTCTCCAGAATCTGCTATTTAGCGGTTTTCTACCTACTCCTGACTGGATTACTTGGCCGAAATTGCTCTGCGTTGCTGTGCTACAGCAAACAGGAGCTCCTGGATTTATGGACAAATAACTTAGACAGCTGTATTAATATCCACGCCGCCGATCTTCAGCTGACTCCTGAGATCTCCAGAACACCGGAGGCTGCCCACTCCTCCCGGCCGGGCGGAAGTGCATGCAGACGGCGCCGAGAACGTAAACAAGGGCGGAGTAAACGCGGAGGACGACGAGCTAAGCTAAAAGCTAACACCGCACTGGCTCCCACTACCGAGCATTTTCCTCGCCAATGTTCGTTCTTTAGCGAACAAAATGGACGGCTTTCCATCACCAACAACAGACGGATAATGGATACAAATGTCATGGTTTTTACAGAAACATGGCTAAACGAAAGTCACCCAGACAATGTTATTGAACTAGCAGGCCGTCATCTACACCGAGCCGACAGGATAGCAGACGACTCCGGCAAGACCAGAGGTGGAGGTTTGTGCATTTATGTCAACAAAACATGGTGCATGGACTCTACTACTACCGAGAGACACTGTTCATCCAACGTGGAGTTTTTAATGGTCAAATGCAGACCTTATTACCTCCCTAGAGAATTCACCTCCATCATAACCACTGCAGTATACCCCCCCGGATGCTAATGCTAAGCTAGCTATGAAAGAACTTCATCCTGCTATTAGCAAACATCAGAAACATGCTGAAGCAGTTTTCATTATTGCTGGTGACTTCAACCACTCCAACTTGAAGTCAGTCCTCCCCAGATTCCACCAACATGTGTCATGTAACACCAGAGGGGACAAGATTTTGGACCATGTCTACTCCAACGTGTCGGGAGAATACAAAACAACACCCCTCCCCCACATTGGACAATCAGATCATCTCTCCCTGTTCCTCACACTTCTGTATTCACCACTCATCCACCGTGGCAAACCCACTGTGAGGACAATAAAAGTGTGGCCAGAGGGGACAGATGCTGTGCTTCAGGACCGGTTCAAGAACACAGATTGGGCCAGATTCAACCACACAGACCTGAACCAGTATGCGTCATCTGTGCTGGACCACATCTCCACCACTACAGACCAACAAACAGATCACCATGTACCCCAACCAGCAGCCATGGATGACCGGTGACGTCCGTCTCCTGCTTAAAGCTCGGAATACCGCCTTTAGGTCAGGAGATGTGCAGCTCTACAGCGCAGCGAGGACTAAGCTGAAAAGGGGAATCAAGAAGGCCAAGCAGGCATACAAAAGGAAGATAGAGGAACACTTCTCCAAATCCAACCCCCGACGTATGTGGCAAGGACTTCAGATCATCACTGACTACAGGACCATCAACCCTCCCCCACCTCGTCTGACGCCTCCTTCCTCAACGAGCTCCACAACTTCTATGCTCGCTTTGACAGAGGGAATATGACTGCAACCAAAGCAGTTGTGACTCCAGACCACCAACCACTGACTCTTTCCCCCACAGATGTAGGGGCAGTGCTGAGCAGGATTACTGTCCACAAGGCTGCGGGTCCTGATGGGATCCCCGGACGTGTTCTAAGAGCATGTTCTGGAGAACTAGCGGGAGTACTGTCGGACATATTCAACCTGTCCTTGGCCTGTGCTGTGGTACCGACCTGCTTCAAATCCACCTCCATTCTACGACTACCAAAGAACTCCAGCCCAACAAATCTTAATGACTACCGCCCGATAGCCCTCACCCCCATCATCACAAAGAGCTTTGAGCAGCTGGTCTTAACACACCTCAAATCATGCCCCCCCCACCCTGGACCCCCACCAATTTGCATACCGGCAGAACAGGAGCACAGAGGATGCAGTATCCATAGCACTGCACTCTGTCCTCTTTCATCTGGACAACAAAAACACCTACGCCAGAATGGCGTTTCCTGGACTTCAGTTCAGCGTTCAACATCGTCATCCCTTCACAACTCATTGCGAAACTCACAGATTTTGGAATTGGCTCCCTCATGTGCAATTGGTTACTGGACTTCCTGACCACCCGCCCCCAGCATGTCCGACTGGATAACCGCTGTTCATCCATAATTACCATAAACACCGGCGTACCCCAAGGCCTCCTTCCTATACTCCCTACTCACCCATGACTGCAAACCTGTCAACAGCTCCAATACCATCATTAAGTTTGCCGATGACACCACAGTGACCGGCCTCATCAAGGACAATGATGAGGCTGTCTACAGGGAGGAGGTGGATCATCTAGCAGATTGGTGTGACATCAACAATCAACTCAACACAGAGAAGACCAAGGAGCTCATCATGGACTTCAGGAAGAACGCTGACCCACACACGCCCATCCACATCAAAGGGAAGGTTGTGGAGTGTGTGGACAGCTTTAAGTTTCTTGGAGTCCACATCTCTGAGGACCATCTGGACAACAGCATGCTCCAAGGTGGTAAAGAAAGCTCACCAACGCCTCTTCTTCCTGAGGACTCTGAGGAGGAACCACCTGTCCACCAACATCCTGGTGAACTTTTACCGCTGCACCATCGAGAGCATCCTAACCAACTGTATTACAGTTTGGTACGGGAGCTGCTCTGCTGCAGACCGGAAGGCACTGCAGAGGGTGGTGAAAATTGCCCAGCATGTCACTGGAGCACCATTTCCTGCCATAAAGGACATCTACAAGAAGCAATGTCTGACCCCGGGCTTACACCGCTAGCGTTACGGCTCCGATGCGAGTGCAGCAGTCTTTACATATGTTTAAAAGTGCAAGCGGGACTTCCACTGCAGGCGTTCACGTCTTGCGTCTGCAGACCGGCCTCTGCGGTGCTTCGGATTCTTTTCGTTTGGTTAAAATTTTGACGGCTGATCAGCTGATCTGCAGCTTTTTGTGAAGTTGGGGCTATTCACGACTTAAACCGGAAACCACGCGAGTGAATGGAAAGTGCATCCGGTATATTTTCAAAATAAAACTAAATTTCTGCTGAACTCACAGGTGTCAGCGTGTCGTAAACATTACGTAAAAATTCAATGCTTTATCCATTATATGTTGACGAGTCACACGCAGACAGAGGAGTGTTCTGAAATGACTGGAGAACGAGGGTTTGGCTTCCTGGATCAACACAGCCTGTGGCTGGAGCAGCAGCCAGTGAAAGCCATCGGCTGTAGCTAGTCTGCTCCCGCAACGCATCAGAGCCGTAACGCTAGCAGTGTAAGCGAGGGGTGAAAAGGGCAGGAAAAATAATAAAGGACTCCACCACCCAGCACACAGACTCTTTACTCCTCTACCCTCTGGCAGGCGTTACAGGAGTCAGCGGACTAAAACCACCAGGTTTCGGAACAATTTCTTCCCAACTGCTACCACACTTCTGAACTCTGCTTCCTGACAACTAGCCACAACAATAACACATGGACTGAATCACCACTACCTGCATACTACCTGCACTTTATATGTTGTACATTTTCATATTGTAAATACTTGTTGTGGCAAATATGAAAATGAAGTTGTCTGTGAGCCTTGAATTTTGTCTGCATGCTATACCAGCTCAAACCAGCTTAGCTGATTTGTGCCTGTGAATTTTAGAATTCATTTTAAAATTCTTTTATTTGTTTTTAAATCTTTAAACAACTGTGCACCGCCGTACCTCTCTGAGCTTCTCTGTCCTTACACCCCGACCCAGAGCCTCAGGACAGCTGATTAGCTTCTCCTGGAGGTACCGAGGTCCGAGAGGAAGCTCAGGGGGAACGAGCCTTGCCGCTGAGCATTCGACAAGCAACCTCACTGTCCATTTTTAAAACGCTTCTTAAAACCCATTTTTACCGCCAGGCTTTTGACACTGAATGAGACTCTGTTCTGCTCTGCCGGTGTGTTTTATTGCTTTATTGTTTTATCTTTGGTTTTATCTGGTGTTTTTATGCTTTTATGTATAATCTATTTATACTTTTTTACCTTTTTAACTGTTGTTTTTATTGTTCTTTGGATTTTTAATGTACAGCACCTTGTTTGGCCAATGGTCATTTAAAAGCGCTATATAAATAAATAAATAAAAATAAACAATGAATCATTAGGCTTGATTGGGGTAGTGAAAGATGTCTATGAACAAAAGAATATCAGAGCAATCTTGGCTTTTTACAAAGCATTTGAAGACAGTAGACAGGAAACAACTGTTTACATTAAAAATGAAATGGGAGACTGAAATGAAAACAAGTATAACGGACAACATACGGTATAGCCTATGTGAAGTACATCAAACCTCAACACAGTCATCTTGGTGGAGGGAATTTAGTTGGAAAAATTTGATACGATTCTTTATCACACCCAAAATAAAGAGTAGACAAACTTCAGCTCCACAGAAATGCTGGAGGGGGTGTGGGGAAAGGGAGTCAAACCATTTACATATTTTTTGGGGGTGTAACAAGTTAAGAAAATACAGGGATGGAATTTGAAAGAAATCTTCAAGCCATTTTCAGAGGTAATATCCCAAATACCTTCCTTGATATTTACCTTGGAAACATGGTTGATACTCTCCAAATGGAAGATATGTATTTAGCAAAGATTATTTTAGTTGCAACAAAAAAAGCCATAACAAAACACTGGTTACAACCAAAACCTCCTCAACAACAGGACTGGATAAAAATTGTGGAGGAGATATCAGGTATGGAAAAAATGACATATATCCTTAAACTAAAGGGATGTAAATATGATAAGAAGTGGAAGCAATTCTTGAACGACACGACCAACCCATACAAAACCAAGTGAAACATTTGCAGTAGTAAATAAATAAATATAGTAAACTCCAGGCCAACATTGACACGTATTGTATACTTCTATACCTCTCTTTTTTTGTGTATATATATATATATATATATAAATAATTTTCTTTCTCCGTTTTTTCTTTTGTTCTTCTTTTCTCTTTCAATTGTTTTTCTTGTCTTTGTGATAGTTTCTGTTGTTGTAAAACCTAAAAATAAATAAAATAAAGTTATAAAAAATATAAAAGCAGACTGTGAGAACTTAAGTACTTGTGCTAATGACTGAGAGCAACAGTAACTGACAGTGTCATCTGCATAAAGATAGTAGGATGCATTTGGAAGGTTTCAACACAAGTTAATATATATGGAGAACAAAATGGGACCTAGAACCTTTCTTGATCTCACGGACAAGAGAAATGGAGCCGGATATTTGTACAGACTGGGATCTGTTAGACAGATAGTTGACAAACCAGTCCACGGCTTGATTGGAAATACCAATGTTGGCCAGCATTTTTACCAGGAGAGTGTGGTCGACGGTGTCAAAAGTGGCTGTAACAGTATTATGTTGTTTTCTGAAGCTGGACTGAAAATCGGACAAAAAGCTGTTTGATTCTAATAAAAAAAAATCTTCAGTTGTTTGTTCATCAGCTTTTCAAACATTTTTGCTACAATTCATAACTCAGAGATTGGTCTGTAGATTTTTCGGTTCTTTTCTTCTTAAGGGTCTCCACCTTTAAGAAGGGGAATACATAGGCAGATTTACACACTTTAGGATTTTTTTTTTACAGCTGAAGCTAAGATTAAAGCATGGTTCTTCTTTTTGTATCACGGAAGAAAGTGGTCAGTCAGAAACTCCACCTACTTTTTAAAGGTCATCTTCACACCTTCAGGGGCCATCCAGCTCTATTCCTATGATTCCTCCGTACTGACATTACAGTCTTGTTGGGACATGATGGCCATCCACCAACCATCCATTACTCCATCCATCTGGACCATCCAGAGTTGCACGGCATTCATTTTCAAACAAGACTGTTGAGTCTTAATGTCTGTCTGGACTCCCTGCAGCTGTTTCTGCTGTGAGTGTTGTTTAGGGGGGGTCTAATAGAAGCTTTATGTAGACCTCTGGAGGATCCTGAACCTTGATGTTAGTGGACCCCAGAGATTTTGAATCAGGGCCTTCTTGTTGTGAGAGGACAACCCCCCCCCTTGAAAAGACAGAAATAAATCAGAGGAAAGTTTTGAAAGATTTGTTTGTAAATTGAACAAAGGGAATATTGAACAAAGACCAGCAAACTGTTGAAGTGGAATTCTGCTCAGGTAAAAGCTATGTATTTGTTTTGTGATGTTTCTTTTTAATCAGGACAAAGGAAAAACTTCAGCTGAAGAGAAGTCTGCTTGACAGAGGTGACAGTAGCACGAACAGTCAGAGGACCGTTCCAACAGTGGTAATCATGTTTTCTATCAGTGTAGTTAAACTAATAAATGCACTAAATATTTGACCTGGTTGCAACCTAAACTTATTTTGTGGAACCATGGACAAGAAGTCATCTTGCCCACATATCTAAAGTAAATTTATGGATTGTTCAATATAGTTTTCAATGTTCATAAATTGTCAATTAGCTCTAATTTAGTTTTGTGTATTAAATCACATATCAAACAATTACAAACCTCTGTCGTCTTTCACTCATAGCAACATAGGTACTTTGGCATTCTGTGTTTAGAACACACTCTTGGGATTGTGCTAATATTTACCAATATGCTAGCTGTTGTAGCTAATTTAGCTATTATTCAATTTGTTTCTGCTAATTTGGTAATGAAGCACATATGTTCATATTATCCGCTTGTTAGACTGATTTGACTTCATCTGAGGTTTTTAAAGCTTAATTAGATTTTAGCTATTTTTTTAGCAATATGATAGCTGTTTTTTTTTTTTTTTTTTTTTTTAACTAAATAGGCATTTAACAGGGTTTTTCAGACTAATTTGGCTTTTAGCTAAAGATTCAGCTACATGCTAGCTTTTTTGTCTAATTTGACATTTACTGTAGTTTTTTAAGGCTAAGTTTGAGTTAAAATAATATTTTAGCAACACGTTAGCTTTTTTTTTTGGCTAATTTGGCATCTGCTTGGTTTCTTTTGAGATACTTTGGGGTTAAGCAAAAATTTTATAATGGTGTTGGCTGTTTCGGCTAAATTGGCATGTACCAAGGATTTTATGCTAATTTGGCCTTTAGCTAACATTCAAACAATATTCTAGCTATTTTGGCTAATTTTACATTTACTGATGTTTTTTAAGGTAATTTGGAGTCTTGCTAATATAGCAATACGCAAGATGATTTTAGCTAAATTGGCATCTACCAAGATTTTTCAAGCTAATCAGCTTACCTCTCCTGCTTTATACTTGTACTTTCAAAATGTATGCAAATAAGCATCAGCAACCTCTTCAATCTTTTTTCTTTTAATACATTTGCGCTTATTCTACTAAAAGTTATGCAGTTGAGCAATTCAAAGAACCACCTTCTGCAATTCTGCAAATTCCACAGGAACTACAAATTTTCTAGTTTGTATAGGATCCTTCTTGTTAGTAGAAAAGACAGACAGTTTGATGTAAGGGGCAAAAAGAAAATGTACTTGGCTTTAAAAAACGTTATTTTAATTAAATGATTACCTGTAAAACTGTGAATTGAATCAAATTGAATCGAGTCTTGACTGAATCGTTACATCCTTAGAGCACACCTTTTCAAGGACAAGGTCAGACAGCAGGATGTAGCAGGAAATAGAATAGGAAAGTACAGTTAATCGTATTCCCTGTAGTCTTATCATCAGTGACTTTACATGAAGAACTGGAGATCTTTTAACAGTTTTCCAAAGAATGAGGCTTTTGATTCAAACAACAAAAAAAGAATGATCAATTTTGCACCATTATAATTAAAGTTTAATCTCATAAGTTATAATTAAGTTATGATTATAAAAAGTGTTGATTTCTTGTCCACATGCGATGTGAACTTATATCATTTTTTGTCTGCATCGTGTCTTCTTACTTTTTAATGTACTTGTTCTCTCCAACACACTGCAACACCCCTGGTCTAAACGACTATCATCTGTCAGGACTCGAGCTTCCAGTTCCTCTTCCAATCACCAGAGGGAGCCCTCTCCAGAATACTGACCTCCTCTGATTCTCTCGTCACCAGCTGTACCTAATTATCTTCATTAGTCTCACCACATTTATATGCCCTGTTTTGACCTCACTCTCTGTAAAATATTGCCTAGCATCCTCTAGCAATCACTGAGCGGTTCTATTTACGCTTTTGCCTTCTCGTGTTTTTGGCCTTGCCTGTTATACTCGCCTCTATGTTTTGCCCCTCGTTTTTTTACCTCTGCTTGCCTGTTGACCACGTCTCTATGTTTTCCCTTGTCTGTTTTGTTTGTTTCTTAAATTCTTACCTGCTAGCACATGGATCCAAACACCTCCGTGTCGTCGTTACACTATCAGGCTGCCTGATGGTAAATGATCTGCTTCTAATTTGATGGCGAATGCCCTGGTGACTGAGGCCAAGGCTTTGCTTGTGTGCAATGGGCTAAAATAATGTCTTATGTAGCATGAAAGAACTCTGCTGATTTGTTTGTCTTCATTCAAAACTTCTGGCTATTTTGCAAAATAAAAAATAAATAAATAAATGAATAAACAACTAAATTTAAGTCATGTATTTCTGAAGGTGTTGCCATTTTATTATGAATTATGTTTCATAATCTCTGATTGGGAAATTGACATTCTTTGTCCCCACACTTTCCAATTGTCTGAAAAACTTAAACTGATTAAATCAAAACTAGTTTGTGGGAATAAAGCTTATTTTAGTGTTATGAATTACCTGACTTACAACAACAGGAATACTGTTAACATTTCTTAGGCAACTTTTGATTGATAAAGTGGATCAGAACTCGAGGACCAGAGATATTCCAGTCTCTTTGTGGACAATTTTCATTTATGAAATATTCCTGGCTAGAAATATCTTAAGGTTTGAAGTGGAAAGGAAAAAAATGCAAAAAAAAAAGTTTTAAAATGGTAAAATTAATCATTTCAAACAATTTGACAAAGAAGGCAAAGACGTCATCACATTGTCAGCGCACCAGAGACAATATGTGAGCTGAAGAAGGCCATTTTATGGAAGGCACTTGTTTTCCTTCAAGGGTCGCTACAGCAACAGCAAATCTACTCAAACCATAGGTCTGACGCACTAATGTGGCTGTACTGTATTATGGAGGGAAAAAAGAGAGGATGATCCTGGTAATTGGGGCAAACATTAATGGACGTGTGAATGAGGGATTTAGATGTGATGAAGTACACAAGTCCCAACCTTAAGGTAAAGAAACACCATCTCAGGTAATGTAATTCATTTAGATTGGTTTAGTTCAGTTTTAATCAGCTTGCTTGTGATCAAGACTAAAACGCCATCAAAGAAATTAACTCATAAAGACTTAGATTCATTGTTCCCTTAACATTATGTGAAAAATACCACAAACCAAATTGACCACAGAAAACATTTCAGGTATTTTTCTGTAACACTGATGTCACCGGGGATTCTTATGGGTTAAAACATAGGAAAAAAAACAGTATTGATACATTGAAACAAAGAGTTATAAAGACTAGAGTTGTTTCGCAGGTTTGTCAGAGCATCTTGTTGTTTATTTGAATGAACAGAAAAGGAACTCTGTCACGTCAGCAGCGAGCTGGCAGATGAATACATGTTAACCCACAACACATCCTCCCTGTGTCAAATGATCACTTGAGAATTGCAGTTTTACCTCAGCCGACTCTCAATAAATCAAACGCATCCCAAGAAACACGTGAGTGTTTTTACTGTCATAAAGCTGGACGTGTCATTACTGACTGGTCTTCTAAAAAGTCAACCCCAACCTGCCCAACAGAGCCCATTCAGTCCAAAAGGGGTCAGAATGATCCATAAAACAGGTAAAGGTAAGAAAATCCCAGACCTCTATTTTAAACCTTTTATCTTTGAGGGTCTTGTTTTTCAGAGTGGCGACCGAGCAGACGAGTACGTATTCTGAGGGACACTGGAGGAGCACAAACGGTAGTTCTGGAAAATATTCACTAAACTTTTCTGAGCACTCGTCATCTGGTTAAAGTCCCACATCGTGGAGTGTTGCACAAACCCCCCTTAGAGCAACGTATAGGTAGAGAACAGCTCCTTATTCTCAATACAAGCTGTACCCAGCCTGGGTAATTGCTTGCATCGCACCTACAATCCCGCAGTCTCGTTCATACTAAACTTGGCGACTCCGCTTTAACTGCAATGTATTTCTGACTGGTGCTTATACTTTTCAAGTAACACGATCATGTTCTGCGTTTATTTTTAACATGATCTGCTTCCCGCGCAGACACTTGCAGCATCTGGGAGCGTGCAGGTTCATGAAAGGCAGAGGAGGAAGTGATGAGTTCATCCGCTAAACAGAAGCAGAGAATACAAAGATGACAAAATTAAATTTAAAAAGGAACAAACTGCATTCTCTTGCTGAAAGATATGTGAGAGAAGACATATTTTTCAGCAACTTGCTCTATTTTCTATCCACTCTTTGTCTCTCTGTGTGAAGTTCCTTTTTATAATTTTCAGTGTTAAAATATATTTTTCTGGACAGGGTTTTCTGCGTAGTCTCGTCCTGCACCTGGTGACGTCATCACCAGGTGCAGCGTCCTGATGCGACTGGAGCGATTCTGGGCATGTGACCACTGCGACGCGAGCGACTACAAATCACATGGAAGTATTACGCGGACGCAGACCCAGGATCACGCGAATATTGTCCGTCAGACTGACAGCACTGATGGCAGGATTGCAATGCCATGCTCTAGAATCAACAGTCTCTCTCGACCACAGGTGGTCAGAGAAGAGGACAAAAGCACTAACTACAGCACTGAAACATGTAAAGAACAGTTTTAGCTTCAGAATTTGCTTCAATGACAAATATTGTGAACGCTTTTCTATGACAGATGGCCAACTCTGGACTCTTTAGACAACTGAATGATCTGAAGAACCAGTACATGTTTTTATGTTTGCAAGTCTCCTTCCTGTAGCTCCACAGGGTTTCCTATTGATATTCAAGTCATTGATTGTACAACCTTTATTAGGACGATGTCCAGCTGCATCTTGTGTTCCTTTACGTTCTCATTTCATGGTGTTTACAAAGCATAACTGCATGTGTTACTCAATAGTTTGGTAAATTGTTTTAAGGGAGAGCAGCCTATTTGGACATACATCACATGACTGAAACTTCATAATCACTAAGGTTTTCATTTACAATCGACTTCTGTTTTGTGAATGTGGGCATCAGCATCTAGTGACAGCAGGGTAGATTTCCATCTGCATTCATTACTTTCACTGTTCTTGTCTTTGAGTCTAGTTTTCTGCCATTTTCTGCTGCGGCTTTCTTTTAACCTCCTATCTTTCTCCTCTTGTATCCTGCTGCACTGAGGGTGGTTGTCTGCTCAAGTAAAGAACAGCTGAGACAAATGAGAGTCAGACCCCTGCTGCAGCTGCCAGCTTTACTGTCCTAATGAGCCCAGACACACACCACACACACACAGAGACACGCACAAACTCACAGCAAGCCAGCATGGAGGAATGGCATTAACGGACTCAGAAGCAGCTCAAAAATCTCCTGATAATCATGCAGAATAATTATCATCCAGAGCAGGTGTTTACTATGAATGAAACCACTAAGTTCTGGATAGAGATGCCCTCTCGCACTAAACTGATGAAGGAGGAAGCACGAGCTTTTTGAAGGTGACAGTCCTCATCTAGTATCTAGTATTGAGTGATTGAAGACAGGAGGATGAGGCATTCATATAAAGAACATCTTCATAATCAATCAGAGGTAAAACAGCTGCTACCAGAGTTTTCAAGGTCGAAGTGAGAAGCATGATTTGTTTCTAAAGTAAAACCCAAGTTTCAGTTTGTGCAGTAAGGTGGAGACATGGGTTTTAAACAAAAGCTCTGAGTCCAGCACACAGCCCAGGTACTTGAAGCTGTCCACTAATCATATTGGTTTACCATTGTCAATTTTTAGAACACAAGAGAGTTCCTGTACATTACATTTGTGGGAAAATATCATCGCTTTTATTATTTCTATATTCAAGACCATTTTTAGTGGTCTGAGATGAGATTGAAGAATATTAAAAGCAGACTATAAGAACTTAAATACTTGTGCTAATGACTGAGACCAACAGTAAATGACAGTGTCATCTGCATAAAGATAGTAGGATGCATTTGGAAGTTTCAACACAAGTTGTTAATATAAATGGAGAACAAAATGGGACCTAGATACTAACCCTGCGATACACTTTTCTTGATCTCACGGACAAGAGAAATGGAGCTGGATATTTGTACAGACTGGGATCTGTTAGACAGATAGTTGACAAACCAGTCCACGGCTTGATTGGAAATGCCAATGTTGGCCAGCATTTTTACCAGGAGAGTGTGGTCGACGGTGTCAAAAGCTTTGGAGAGGTTGATAAAGAACGCAAAGAGTTGATAAATAAAGGCAATGAATAAATGGTATAGGTTATCATTGCAGAGTACTTTTCATTTATTTATGAAATCTTTAAAGAAAAATCCCTTGCAAGCCAAAACTGTAGATGTTTCTATCTTGTATGTGATGGTCTTCAGCCTGACTTGGCAGAACTTATCTTCTTCAGATCCTCTTACTCATCTGTGCAGTCAGGCCATGAAGATCCTGTTGTTCCAGTTCCAGAGCATGGCAGTTATCTACTATTCATCCATCTATGAATTTATTTTTTGGGGTCATGGGGTTGCTGGAAGATCATAGAAGTAATCCCTCACAGGCCTCCACCTCCCCGTAGAAGTTTCTCTGTGACAAGGAGGAAGTGGCTACTGCTAAGGATCCACTATTATAATTGGTTGATGTAAGCGTCCATCACTCTGCTGCAGGCAGGGATTTACAGAACATGAAACTCCATGTTTGTGGAGTATCTTCCTCTCTACTCTCCATCTCTGAGCCCATTGAAGAGTTTTTACTCTCCCTGGAAGTGGAAGGTGTATGATCAGCGTCCACATACCCGAATGACCTGCGAGAGACCATGAATGCAGCTGGTGATGACATCACAGCAGAGTCTACAGAGGGTGGATTCAGTTCTCTAGAAGAGACTATCCTCTGTGCATTGATAGAGCTGATATTCACTGTGATGTAGATAAAAATATGTGTCCAGACAGACTGGAGTGTCTAGGTATCTGTGGTTGATTTGCAGCATTCTCTGTTTGACAGTATTTTCAGTTTCAAGACCTCTTCTGTAAGTTTTACTGAGCCAAAGGGAGTTTAGTTTAGTATTTTTCTTTCCATTTGCACAATGATGTGTACACTTACAAATGAAACAGTTTAAAGTGCATAATCAGTGTCTTTTTCTTTTTAATTGAAATCTGGTTTTCTAAATGTCATGCATCATACTTTAAGTAATGCTGTCTTTACATTATATGACATCAGGAAACACTTCCAGAGTAATCAGTCTGAATGAAAACATGATGAAATCTACTGACTTGATCGTTAAAGAAGCTGGAGTTATGACTTATTATTTTGAAAAAACTGACACTTTCATTGACATGAAAACTTGCTTTTGAAGCATGAACTATCCAATTTGAGCTACCGACTTGCATTTTCAGAAAGTATCTCTCTTTTGCATGTTATCTACCATGTTTTGCAGTTTGTGCTAATTGTTTTGAGAAATGAACGAAAAGTTGAGAAAAGCTGGAACCATGTAGGTGTTGTTTCCTCATTTTATTGAGTTTTTTTCTCGTTTTATTTTACTCAGACTGCTGCGGCTGAGGGTGAATACTTTCTAGGAGACAGACTTGTAAAGGATAGAAACGTTTCATTTCCTCCTGCAGCAGGACTCAACCCGTTTTACCATTACAGGGTGACACAAGGCCTTCATTCTTGCTGAAGACAACATGAAGTTCATCATGAGGGACAGCTGTGCATAGATGAACAGTTTGAATGGATGCTTGAACACTGAATACACCTGTCAGCAAACAGCTGGAAGAGGAATAAAGACTTTATGAAAAGAACAGGATAATAACATTGTTTTTGTCTTTACAGCATTCACTGAAAAAATAAAGCAACAAAAATAAAAGAAGTGTAAACGTTTTCATTAACACAAAGGCTATTTACAGGTATTATGTATAAAAGCTCCAAATAGTGATAATAAGAAAGTTAAAGGTCACATCATGTGATGACTGCTCAGAGGAAAGAAGCTGATGTTGATGCTGTCAGAACAAATCCAACACAACTGAGACCTGAAAAATGTCAAAAGTCTTACATTACTGCCTTAAATACCACTTGTAGAATAATGTACTGTTTGGAACACATGCAGATAACATTCACTTGTAAATGTTGTACATTAGTACAAAAAAAGAAGACCAAAAGACCTGTAACAGCTACAAAAATGAATAACTTCAAACTGTTGGGAAACTTGACCAGCAACAGCTGAGATTATAGAGTGAAGCATGAATAACTGACACTTGATTGAGTTGATTGGTTAAGGGAGAAAAAGACAAGCATTGAATTGTCTAAAACAAACTAGATTGTTTAGAAAGAAACATTGCCCTTTTTAAAAGTTTTAAAATGTTGCTAATTTCCTGTTTGGGGGATTGTTTCCAGAACAACTATTAAAGAAACAAAGATTCAACTGAACGGACAAAAGAGATTGACAATGAGATAGGAAGAGCGTAAAGACCTTCACTTGTTTTGCCCTTGGCTAAAATAGCAGCAGGCGTCCCGTCCTACTGTGCGGCCTGTGTTTGACGGGCCTCAATCTGAGACGCCTGGACCCAAGCTTGCACTGCCGTCTCTGACAGTGCAGTGGATGAACAGGACAGGTGATGCTTTCGAAACAGGATCAAATGTGGGTTCCTCAGCAGGGTGTATGACAACATCCAGCGCTTCCGGGCTCGGATACTCACAGAAGATCCTAAACAAAAGGGAAACAGGATGAGGATTAGGTACAAGGTGTTGGGACAGAAAGAACAACGTGTGTGAGATTAATTATATAGAACTTTAATTGGTCCAACGCAGGGAGATTTATTAAAACCACATAACGACAGTCGTACTCCCCACCACCAGAAATGATGCACTCATCATTCCCACATTTGGGGAATTTGCACAACTGGTGTTCTTGATCATAACAGTAGTTCTTGATGATCATGTACAGCTGGATGTTCAGTTTATGTTCCTTTCAAATGCTGCCACAGTTGTGCTACGATGTTTCCCGCTTTAATTCTCAGTCTTGCTGATTTTTTTGCTTGCTTTCTTTATACAGCACATTGTGTTCTGCATCCTGATTGGTTGTCAACCAATCTCGTCCACGCCGTGTCTCCTGTTAGGACTGCGTTCAGCGTGCTGCATTTACAAAAAAGTATGATTTGTGATTAGATTTTTGTTTATTTCTATAATACTAGACTTCCTTCCCAGTGAAGGTTTAAACTTTAGAAGTTGAAGTCTCATCAACATCTCTAAAAATAGGCACTGTTGTGCAATATCCATGATGTCTGTGATTTCATCAATATCAACCAAAACTGCAATAAATGTTAAATAAATGACTGGATTGTGTCCTTCATTTGGCTTCCTAAATCTCCTGAGAGATTTTGTTTCTGCATTCATAATCCTGACAGACTTTATGTTCCCAGAGGTCGACTGCTTTTCAGCCCCACGACGTTTTCAGTAAGGTAGCTAGAGTTCACTGCTCCATCACTGACATTACAGCTGCAGTAAATGCAAACTGTTGGTTTTTCAACCCAGCTCATAACTGCTTAATCTTCACTTTCCTTAACTGCTCCTGCAAATGGTGAAACTTTTCTTTCTGGTGAGTCTCATGGTGGCACCTATTGTTATATTCTTTGAGCACCTCGACCTGTTGGTTACATACCAAGCACACAGCTTTGCTATTCAGCTCTGTGAATAAATAAAACGTGAATCTTTGCTGGAAAGCTCGGCCCCCATGTCGACCTTTCTTCTTTTTGACAATGACACTTTAGTAATGGTGGTGTCACAGCTGGTTATTTTATTGCAATTTAACAGCATTGAGGCTCCAGGGAACCAAACTGCATTTTACCCAGACAAAGACCTGCTGTTTACATCTTGATCACTTTCTTTACTTTTGCTCCCCCTACTGGCAGAATCTTGCATTACAGTCATTTCTTTAAACAACCATAACTGGTAACACATCCTGTTCAGGTAAATCTACCCGCACAGGGTGTGCACGTGGAACCTAAGCACCTGTCCACACACTCTACACTTTGATTGTCTGATTTCCTCATTTTTAACAGCAAGGAGCGTGCATGTATCACGCAAACAGCACTAACAAGTTACTTGTACAGTCCATAAGATTTGGAGGGGTTGAAAGGATGAAAAATGTGTACAACACGCCTGCTTCTCACCTGCTTCCCGCTTACGTATTCTTGCGTGTTCTATAAGTCTTCACTTTGACCTGTCATCGTAGCATACCCTTAGAGCAGTGTTTCTCAATTATTTCCTCTCACGCCCCCCCCATGAAGAACTTGTTATTTTGCGCCCCCCCTCTAACTTTCTGCAGCAAATATCATCGGTATCATTAGTTAATTTGCTCAAATTAAACATATATCTCTTCAAAACATTGTACCATTATTATCATTAAAGAATATTTTTTTAAAAACTTCTAAATAATCGGTTTTATTCATTTTTCTGTCTTTTTTTTCTTTTTTTTAGAATACTTCCAAAACTTCCAGACAAAGTAAAAACAAATCTTTCCTTGTTTCCCTCCACAGTAGTGATGGAATTCTGTCTTTTCTCAGAGGTTCAGTTCTTCTGCATTGGTTCAATGAAAACAGCGGCTCTTTCTGCTACCAAATGGATTTTTAGGTTGTTTTTTTCGTTTTATTTAATTTACTATCAACTACTATGTAGGATTATGCACAATATCCATAACTAATATAAACATGTGTTTAGTATTTATTTGCTGTTATTTATCCCTTCCAGATAAAATGTACAAAATAAATGAAAAAAGAACAAGCCATTAACTTTTCAGTTTTAACTCTATACATTTTAAGCTTTTTTTCCTCTTAAACACATTTGAAGTGAACAGCACAAAACTCTGCAACCACAATCCAAAATACATATGAAAGTGTACAAAACCAATACATGAAGACATTTATTCACAATAACATTAAGAAAGACAAAAGAGTCTGAGCTTTGAGGCTGAAGTTGGTAGTGGAGTTCTAGAGAATGATTTCCTGCAGATTCTCTTCATTCAGACTATCAAGAAAAGTCAAAAAGTTCCAGTTTATTCTTCTTTACTAATGATCTCATCTTCTTTACGTTGTCTCTCTCTCTCTTCTTTGCTCTTGCGCTGCTGCACGTGTAAGCCCCCCTCCCTCCCCCAACACACCCACACACACACATACAGTGCTAATGCGCTCAGCTTCTTGTCTCTCTCTTTTCTCCTTTTCTTTCATCTCTGTTAAACATTTTCCATCACAACTCTTGAAGTTTAAGTCAATATTTCCTCTCTCTGTGTGGATATCATGATCACTGACGCTGTCCTACGATCAACTGTTTAGTGACTAACATAAATGGCATGATCCTCGGGCTGTCCCGCCCCCCCTTCCCATCCCACCATTTGAGAAACACTGCCTTAGAGAAATACACAAGAACATTTCCTCCCTACGGGTTCACGGAACGGTCTCCAACTTTAACCTTTTCTGGTCACAAGTTTGACCATTTTCCACCTGCAGACAGACCATTTCTACCTATAAGAACAGCTGGGACTAAGGCTTATGACAGATCATAAAAAGTTCAACGCAGACATGTGAACTTTGCTGTCCAAACAGAGATGATTAGGGCATGTGAGCACTCTGCAAAACACTTACCAGATGTAGCGTTATGAAGTAAGGAGTATGGAGGTTTAGTCTGGTCCTCCACAGTGTTGGAGCACAGCAACTGACAGAAAGTCAGCATGATGGGATTGCTGTGGTAATGATCAGCATAGATCATCCCCACCCATGTCCCGTAGCCTGAAACAGACAAGTATAGACAAATGCAGGGTTTTACAAAGTAACCATCTTTGTTCAAACATCAAACTATATTCTATTAGCCTTTTACTAATGATTATATTGTCCTTAATGATTATGTTGAAATAGAGAAACAGATTCCATTGGATGTTCACTGCTGTGATTATTTTAACCAAATGCTCGATACAGTTGTTCTAAACAGGGTCAGACATGTTGTTTCTCACCTGCATCCAGCCTTTCATATCCCTTCTGCATGATGCTTCTGTCAATGCGAGACACCAGTACTGTTCCAATGACAATGCTCAACACCAGTCGAAATATGCATGTGGTCAAACCCATGGCAACGTTGTAGATGAAGAAGAAGTAGCTGAAGCAACTGAATCCCTTCCTATGAAAGAGACGGCTTAATATTCAGGATTTTGACTTTAACTTCATTTGGATACAAATCTGTTGACATGTTTTTTCTAGCAAGTCCAGTTTGTATTTTTATCCAGACTGAGATAAAACTTAGAGTGGTCCAGGGGTCTGCAACCTTCAACACTTAAAGAGTCATTTGGGTCGATTTGACACACTTCCTGTAGAAAAATCAGATGCTACTTTGTATTTATGTCAATGTTGTTATTATGATAAACATAAAATGCTTTTAGCATAAACAAAACAAAAACTTTAAGGGAAGTAATTGCTTTTAACAAATATGAAACAGTTTATAACTTTTTAATAAAGGTTCACATGACTTCCTTTCAAAATAAAAGACTCAATGAAGCCAGTCTAGCGGTAGGCAGTGAAACATAAGCAATAAAAAGAAAACATTTTATTTTTGAACATTTGTGGAGTTTCTAAGTTAGAAATCCACAACTCTAAAATTAAAACAGAGCAAATGAAGTGACCTTTACTTTTTTGAACCATGAGGTGCACTTATAAACACTGGAGTAGTCAAAATGTTTAGTTCTCGATTATTGAATATCTCTGGGTTACTGTGGTTTGGAGGTTTGCAGAATAATATCTCATTTTCTTTTTTTTACTTGACTTTATACCTTTTAACACTAAAAGCTTTCATACTATTCTTTGACCAGAGAGCCACACTGGAGGGGTAGAAGAGCCACATGTGGCTCTGGAGGTTGCAGACCCCTGATGTAGACTAACCTGAAGAAAAACTAGAATATCACAATATATATTCTGTATCTTAACATAAATGTTAAATGACTTAGTGGGTGAGGAATACTGTTCATCAGCTTTTCTAAACACATATCTCTGGTTATTAATTATCTTGGTGATGTTTTTCCTTTTAACATCACCTTTTCTCTGAGTTTAAAGGTCAGGAAGTGTTGACCAACCTGTTGTCCAGAGCCAGAGGCTTCTGTTTGTCTGTGGGAGAGATTTTGTCCTGAAGGAAGAACGTCTGGACAAACACTGTCTGAGCAGTTTTTAAAGCCATGATTAGCCCCAAACTCAGTCTGAAACACACAACAGAACTTACACAAGGTTTCTATCCAATCACAACCTCAGAAACAGAAGGAATCTTACATTGCGGAGCCCCAGTACTGAAGCAGGGACAGCCCCTCCCCATTCTTGATGGGAATAACCAGTGCATACGCAACAAACACAGCAAACATGTACAGCACAACATGGACAATAGCATAGCCTGAAAAAAACAGAAAAAGGATTTTTATGGAAATAAATAACCATTACTTTAATGAATCTTTAATAAAGCTTACCCCACAAAGTAAATGCTATTTGGCATCCAGAATACCGTGCGATGGAAGCCTGTAAAAGAAAAGCACAGCAAAGAAAGTGTGTGTATCTGGCTGTCATACAGCAGTAAGATCAGTTTGAATTCATGTTACACTGGGATAACTGTAGTACTTATCACTGTGTTCCTAATACTTTTATTATATCCTGTTTTACTTTTAACACCTATTTAAACCTTGTCTTGTGATCCCTTATGAGAGCATTAGACACCAAAGCTAAGTTCGTTGTACATGTACTGTATTTACTTGCCCAATAAAACTGATTCTGATATAGTGTTTTAAAACATGTCTAGACAAACAAGGCGCTGTACATTGAAAATAAAAACAAATGTAAAGCAGACGTTAAAAACAAATAGTTTGTGTTAACAGGGGAATTTCTCAGTCACAGATTCTGTAAGTTTTCCCACTTTAAAATAAGAATTTAGAGTGTTTAGCTTCATCAAAGTGAGACACTGAATGTAAAAATATAAGAATCTGGGGCACATATATAAGTATTTAGCTCCTCAAAACAAGCAGGAACGTCCTCACAGACCTGGTGCTTCTCCTTCAGGGACAGAAGATCAGTACAGATCTCTGCCATCTCCTCAACTAGGACACCTTGTAAAATCTCTCACTGACAAATCATTTTGACTCACTAGATAAAAATAATCCTGAAATAGTATGAAAACACTGGTGTTTTCCCCTTGGTTGTGTTGCTCGCCCTCTCCCTATCTCTCCTCCACAGGTGTCCAGAATGAGGCAGGGCATCCTGGCACACCTGCATCTCATCCCCTCAGCAGCCTTTAGCGTAAGACCGGGTCCTCCAGCTTTTCCCTGCCAGCCCAGGAATTGAACCCACATCTGAGTCTGTGTCATTCTGCTTGTTTGTAGTCTGTGCTGGCCTGGAACCATCCATCTTACTCTGACCTCGCCCTCTCCTGGGCTCCCTTCACCTCCGACCTACCTGGGACTCTTCCCCCTCCTGGACTTCAAGTATCTTTTCCATCAAATAATCGTGTGTGCTTGTGTGCGTGCGTTTTTGTTCATATAAAGTGTATATTATATTTATGCTGTTATTTGTCCCTTCCAGATAAAATATACAAAATAAATGAAAAAGGAATAGTTATTAATTATTCAGTTTTTAAGTCTTTATATTTTAAGATTTTTTTTCTCCTTTTAAACATATTTGAAGTGAAAAACACTAAACTCTGCAACCACAATCCAAAATACAAAAGTGTGCAAAACCAACAAATAAAGACTTTAACTCACAATAACGTTAAAGACAAAAGTTTCTCAGCTTTGAGGATGTAATCTGGTTTCTTAATGATCTGTTCTGTTTTAGAGAAGATTCTGCACAGGCTGGTTGTGGAGCCATAAATATATAGAATATAGAATTATTTCCTGCAGATTCTCTATTTCCCTAGTTTTTTCCTTCTTTTCTATTGATCTCATCTTCTTTAAGTTTTGTTTATGTTGTTTCTCTCTCTCTCCGTCCTGCACTCCTGCACGTGCAAGCCCACACACACACACGCGCAGTGCCCATGCGCGCGCTCAGCTTTCCGTCTCTCTCTTTCTCTCCGTTTCTTTTCATCTGTTTAACATTTTTCCATTACAATTCTTTAGGTTGAATTAAATATTTCTCCTCTCTGTGTGGATATCACAACTGACGGTCCTTCGATCAACTGTTTGGTAACTAACATAAATTTCATGATCCTCGGGTTGTCCTGCGCCCCCCCCCATCATCGCTCGGCGCCCCCGCCAGCGCCCCACCATTTGAGAAACACTGCATGAATCAATCACGTGTTCACAACTTCTCTGAAATGATCATCTGTATAGATTAGCTCCTTTCAGCATTTCTATGACCGCTGTAGAGATTAGATTCGTTCATAAAAGTCACATCTCTCTGTAAACCAGCTCGGTGTACGGGAATCACCGGTTCTTGTGTCTGTTCTGTCCCTCAATTATCTGATCCATTTGCAAACGTGTTACACGCCGCCAAGCTCAAGCTAATCGAGAGAATCCGGTCGATTTTCAAAATAAAATATTTCCGTCTCAAAAAAAATAAAATAAAAATTTCTCCTGCGGCCCGATGGCAAGGGGTCCACGGACTGGTACCGGTCCGCGGCCCGGTGGTTGGGGACCACTGTTCTAGAGAACAAGATCCAACACATCTCTGTTTATGTGTTGCTCCAGACACACTGCAGGAAGTTGAAAGTTAAAAATGGACAGAGACTCCTTCACAGAGGCTTTCTGCAGGCAGCAGAAGGAAGAGATCATTCTAATCCTGTCTGGGGAAAAGGAAATCGAGCGTACCGGACAAACCTGACATCCATCAATGTTTACAGTTGTTAAACCTTTGACCTTTCTTTTTTTTTTTTTTACTATTTCGTGGCCCTGATGCCATCTATCTATTCATATGCCATTAAAGGCATATGAATAAAGGTGTAAATTTCTGTTTTTGCTTTGGGCTAAAGTTCACTGAAGACTAATTTCTCACTCCCTTTTAACTGCTTTTGCTGCTCTTTTAACTGTTCTTTTATTGCTTTTCCATTTTCATATTACTCTTTCACTATTTTTTAAATCCTTATGTTTTTTGCTGTAAGGCGACCTTGAATTCCTTGAAACGTGCCCAACAAATAAAATATATTGTTTTTATTTCTCAGTTTAACTATTGTTTAATGGGATGGTTTCTGCATCACATGTCATAGCTTATCAGCCCTCTTTGAAAGTTTGCAGGGGTCCTGTTTTTTGTAAGATAGCATCTATTATTGCACTTTCCTGCCATTCTTCAAGGGCTGAGCCAAACATCCTTTCATCTTCAGACACTGATGGGGACAAAGTGCCGTGTGGGGCACTGTGTCTTTCCTTCTAAGGACACATGGGCAGGTGATCCTGCAATCAGAGATCAACCGCAGTACCTCTACCCCATAATGGACGCCCAACGTGGTTTTGACATGTGGTTCACCTGATCTTCTGCGTGTTTTTACTCACTACACACACAGCAGCCTTAGGTTGTTGAAGCTTCAGAGAAAGAAAGCTCTTCTGTCCGGTCCGAAATCTCCTCAGATGCTTCCTATAACAACAAAGCTTTTATAAGGTTAAAGTGAAATGCTGTTTCATTAGATGTGTCATTCTTTTTCTTTTTTACCTGTAACATGCCAAAATGTGGAGAATGTAGCCACATGAAGTGAAACAGGTCAAGATGGTGGAGGTGAACCATGAGACTAAAAAAGGTTAGAAAAGGATTAGCTTCATTATATGATCTATGAATGTCTGATGTTTTGATCTAAGGATAGTAAATTATTCAAATTATTTTTACAGACCCTTTCAAAAAAGATGAAATATCATGGAAAAGTGTATCAATTTCCATAATTCCATTTAGCTTTTTATATGATACAGATTAAGTTTCCACTGTTTTATTGAATTCGGGTATGTATTTATTTGTTTATTTTTACATAAATTGTGGTTCCAGTTCATAAAAATGAGAAAACTGTATAGAAATTTACCCAAATTCTGCAGGACAGAATTTTTTAAACTGAGTTTCACCATCTAGTCATCTCCTGAACTCATGAAACTGGTTCAGTTTGGTTCCATATGGGGAAAAAGACCACCATTGATCTCGTCCATAGTCTGATTAAGACACTGAAGTTCATAGCTAAGGAGGCTGCTGTCCACAGAGTGCTGTGTCCAGCAGATCCTCAGAAAGTCTAATGGAAGGACTAAAATGTGTCAGCAAAAGAGACGGTCATGGGCTTCAGCCGAAAAAAAAGGATTCCAGAATCTGCAGACATCCAGAAAGAGTGGAATGAGGAGGAGGAACATTCAAAAACCTCCTTCAGACACATTCTGCAGATGAACTACAACTGTCTGGTTACTCGGGTCAAGAAACTCCTGAGCCTGAACCAACAGAGAAATGTCTCAACTGGACCGAGCAGAGACCGAGAAGGACTGGACTGTTGGTCAGAGGTCCGGATGGAGATGCATGTCCTCCTCTGCTCTCCCCCTGGGGAGCGTGACGTTTCCAAAATCCTCACCTCTTCATGGAGTAAAGCTGCCCCCAGCTTTGGTCTTCACCCTCTGATGCAGTTTCAGCCTCTACACAGCAGCAGGGAGGAATCCTCCACCCTGCACACGGACGCCTCAAAGCTTTGTCCATCACGGCTGCTTCTGGAGTCCTACGTAAGTGATCCTCATCACCCCAAGCTTGGAGCCAGGAGCAAAAATAACTTTATCTGACTTTCTGTGCATCTGGCGGCAAACCAACTACCACTACCTCCATAATAAATACTTTAATTGTGACCGGTGTTCTGCTCTGTTTGGGTTCTCCTCCTGATTTTTTAACGGTTCCTCAGATTATTGGTGTTCAGCTTCATATGTTATGACCCCTTTTTTTTTCTATTCCCCCTCGACTGAGGCCGGTGTGCCTATTGGGGCCGTGACAGTGGTATGAAACAATTCTCACTGGACTGTAATGTCCAGCACGATGCTAGAACACGCATCACAACCAACAAACTGTTTCAATTGCTTAGATATTTTGCTTTTCTTTTTTGGTCCTTTTGTCAAGTTTGGCATTATTTCTTCAAATATCCATGCATTAATATATGTGAACAGATGTTTTCCTTTTTTTTTAGTTATAGTCTTTGCAGAGCAGCATAAACACGTCTTCCTACGTGGCCTCTGTAACTGGAAATCCCAAAAAAAACATTTTGTGAATGCACCGGGACTGAAGTTACAACCCCCTCATCGGTTTTGATTGGTCCTTTGTGTTAGCCCCGCCCTAATGCACCACAATGGGGGCAAAAGTTTTGACACTGAAATTATCAGATTCAAAAACAAAACAAAAGAGTTGAAAGTGAAAAAAAGATTTGAAACTGAAAAAAAGCAGGACAAAATATCATGCTTTGGATTAGTATTTTACCCACTGATCACATCACTGAAAACATCACGTGCTCAAAGCTGAGTCCCTGATTGGCCACTGTGATGCAGTGACCTGTCAAACTTCTGTAATCTGCTGTGAAATGCATTGGAGCGCTGCGTGGCGTGTGCTCAACCCTCAGCAGTTTTATATGACCCCGCCCACTATCACAGGAAAGGTAAAGGGATTGGCTAGAAATTCAAACTACTAAACAGGAGATATGAGTGACATGTCCAAAGACAAATAGATCTTTAATGAAATTTAGCACCAAAATGCGTAACTGTTTGCAGCAGCTGCTTTTGATTTCACTAGAACCTAGAGCTAGAACGTAAATCATTACGTTTGCTACTTGGAACCAAACTTTGGTGCCCAACCCTGCTTAGGACTAGGGTTCAAGTTGTTCCATCATGGTGAAGATGGGAAGATAAATGGATTTTTAGGAGGGTTGGGGAGGTACAAAGAGTGTCAGATAGAGTGATGAGTCTAAAGATAGAGAGGGAGGGTGTGATGTGAGCTGGATGAGAAGGATAAATTCTAATTGGAGTTCAATGAAAGCATGATGATCTTCCCTAGAAGTGAGAGAGTTATCATTGGTGCAGATTTCAATGGACATCACAGAAGTGATGAAGAGATGATGGGCAGGTTTGGTATCCAGTAGAAGAACATAGGACTGATGGGGATTGACTTTGCAAAAAAGATGGAAATGTCTCTAGTGAATCCATTCTTTGAGAAGAGACAGGAACATAGGGTGACCTATAAGAGTGGAGGGAGAAGCACACAGATAGACTACATCTAGTGTAGATGGTGTAATCTGAAGGAGATCAGTGACTGTAAAGTAGTGGTTGGTGAGAGTGTTTCCAGACAGCACAGGATGGTGGTGTGTAGGATGACTCTGGTGATATCCACCTTATTCCTGGGGCCGCTGATGTAAAACGGGTTACAGGTGCAACTTCCAGTACAGCAACCGGAAGTCACACAGCGCTATTGGTTTCCATTGAAAGTTGGTGGTTTTGTTAACTTTAGAGGTTTTGTTAACTTTAGCGGTGCATACAAACTTTAGAAGCGGGTTTTACTTAATCCCTCAAAAGTTTCATAAATGTCTTTGTGCAGCTCAGGTTCATGTTGTGCAGCTCGTGGTTGTTCTAACACCCAAACTAAATTAAGGAGCGTTGTGTGGATCATGGACCGCTGACGAAAAGGGAGTGCAGCTGTCCTCCTCTGACAGATTTTACCGTCTATCAGACGAGGATGAAGTCAGAGGGATGTGGATGGAAAATGTAAATCTTAAGAATCCACATAAGACTTTATATGTATGTTTGTTTCATTTTGTGGATAAAGTACCACGGAGGAAAATCCGTATCCAACATTCTGGTTGTGTTCCTCCAGACCACCATAGAAGAAGAGACTCCGGGTACTGCAGAGACCTGACAGCAGTGTCACAGAACAGGAAGATATTTCTGTGGAATTGCTGCATCTCCTGGTATCAGATATTCAAAAATTACCCATGTTTAAACCACAGCTGACTTTAACCATGAAACGGGCTAAAGCTACACCGTGATGCAACCCTCATTGGCTCTGGCAGCATGTAAACACAAACACGTGAAGCCATAAGGTTACAATAGATCAGCACTGTGTGCTAACTCCAGCAGAAATAATCATGTATGAAGGTATTGATATGTCTCTGAGCTTTAAGATTGTTCAGAGCTTCAACATCTGCAGCAACTGAACTGAGAAAGTAGCTAAAAATGCTTCTATATGTTATGTTTGGACATTTTTTAAGGTCATCCTTCAATTTTAACAGGCACCGGAATTGTTACATCTCCTCTTTTAAGACATGACAGCTGGTGTTCCTACATTTATATGTAGTTATAGATCCAAAACAAGAGGAACTGCACTGTCGGCTCTGCAGTTGTAATGTAAATAAATGATAGTTCCACCGTCTACAGGAAGTATCACCCATAATTCACGCAAAGGCTCATGGGGCCTAGGAATAAGATGGATAGCTATGGAAGTATGGAAGTGTCTAGGAGAGATGGCAGTGGAGATTCTGACTGGGTTGTTCAACAGGATCTTAGGTGGTGAGAAGATGTCTGAGGAATGGAGAAGCTTGATGGTGTCCATTTTTAATAACAAGGGAGATGTGCAGATTTGTGACAACAGTGGAGGAATAAAGCTGATGAGCCATATAATGAAGGTATGGGAAAGAGTAGTTGAAGCTTACAGGTCCAGTCGTGGCCAGCGTGACAAGGGGGTCACAGTGAGAGCACTAGGGTTCAGTGTCTCTTCTTCAGAGACACTGAAGAAAAAAGAGGAAGCAGAGCTGGAGGTAGCAGAGATGAAGATGCTGAGGTTCTCTTTGGGAGTGACCAGGATGGATAGGATCAGGAATGAATCCATCAGAGGGACAGCACATGTTAGAGGTTTTGGAGATAAAGACTGAGATGGTTTGGACATGTTCAGAGGAGAGACAGTGAAGATATTGGTAGAAGGATGCTGAGTCTAGAGCTGCAGGAAAGAGGTCTAGAGGAAGACTAAAGAGGAGGTTTCTGGATGCAGAGAATGAAGACATGAAGGTGGATGCTGTTAGAGGAGAGGATGATGAAGACAGAGTTAGATTTAGGAAGTTGATCCCCTTTGGAAAACCCTAAATGTAAACAAGGAAAAAGCAAAAGTAGAGAAAATAAGTATGAATTCTGTTCCTCACAGACATGCTAGTTCTTTAAGATGTTCCTCTATCCCCTACTGGCAACCTGTATTAATGTCACCTGTTTGAACTGGTTTTACAGACAAGACACCAGTACAACACACTCTTAAGCAGTCAGACAGCAATTTCTCCACAATGACCATAACCAAAGAGCTTTCGAAGAACACAACATTTTACATCTGAACAACACTGGAATAGACCAATCCTCAAGCATCCTGGAGAAAAGAGATCAACTGGTGGAGCAATTATTAGAAAGAGGAGGAAATACAAGATTACTGACAATCTCCCCACACCCAGAGCTCCATGAAAGATCTCCCTTGGTGTAACAAATTATCAGGAGAAAAGAAAGCAAACTACGAGTGGGACCTGGCCAATGACCTGAAGGGAGCTGGAACCACAGCAACAAAGGTTACTGTACTAAGTGTGGTGGGTTTCGCCTGCATGCTCCGTGGTCTGTGAAGGAACCAGTGTGTAACAATAACACATGGATTCAAACCATGCAGAACTCCAAAGATAGGCTACATAAAAAGCATTTGAAGGTTCTTGAGTGTTCTTGTCTGTCTCTGGACCTCAACTCAACAGAGAATCTGTGGAGGTAATCGGAAGACTGTGTTGCCAAGCAACAGCCTGAAAACATCCCAGCAGGTAACTAGCAGAACCACTGACAGTCAATACATTTTCCCAACAGTATGTTCTAACTTTCTTGTACTATGGTAGTCTTGATAATGTAGGACACTTGTTAGAATACATAAGCTTTTTCATGCTCACAAAATAAATTACGTAATTAATCTACCTCATCCAGTGTAAGGACATGTTTGCCAAATATAATAAGGGGTTTGTAACATTCCCTTTTATTTGGTATGTTTTATATGTTTATAATAGATAATTAATATCTGGTTGGTTTCTTTACTTTCCAGTATAATGACACAAGACAAAACAGTTCTTAATAGATGAGAAAGTTTTTGTGAACACCCAAACTTTTGATCAGAGAGCCAAATCAGTTGGGACTGGCTCTGCTAACAACATTTTAACAAACAGAACTTAAGTAGATCAAAGCCCCCAATCACCATTCACCGCCTGAGCAGTTAGCGGTAACAACTCACTTTTGGCAACTTCAATGAACTCCACAAATGTTGGTCCGTCAGAGAGGGATGGAAGTAAAGTGAAGAGAGCATGACTCCAAAAGAGGTCTTCAATAGTCAGCTGCAGAACAGCAGAAACGTCCAGATGATTATATTTTTTTTACATTAGCAATAAAGTGATAACTTCAGAGAATACATAGATTAGAATAAAGAACAAAAACTTACCCTGTACAAGCCTATAACGGATATAATGACAGTGCCAATGATCCGAGTTGGAAACTTGAAGAAGGGGTCCCACTCGTACACCCGTCTTTGGAACCAGCCGAGTGGCTTACTGCAACACAAAAAAATGAAGTTATAGTGTATTGTGAAAACAATGCACTAGTCCCAGAAGGAAAGTAGTGAGCTATCCAGAAAGTCCAGAGCTAATTTGACATGTACAGGAAGCTAGCTGCTGCAGCTCTTCTGGCTGATCTTCACAACTGTGAATCTTTCCTAACCCCACCATGAGTCTGCCCTACCTCCACTGTGAATCTGTCATAACCATAATCAGTCTAATAATACTGGACATCTGGAGCCATGAGGTCTCCCATTGGAAATGCATTACCTCTGCCCGTTGCAAAAGTAGGCCTTCGCCTTCACCATCACTTCCTGATATGTCTACCGCCATATTGCAGACATCTGCGCCCCATCAACAGCGATTGGTCTGAGTCACTGGGAGTCTAGCTGAGTCATTGAATCTATCCACCTTATTCCTGGGGCCGCTGATGCAAAACGGGTTACAGGTACAACTTCCGGTATAGCAACAATCACACAGCGCTATTGGATTCCATTGAAAGTTGGTTGTTTTGTTAACTTTAGCGGTGCATACAAACTTTAGAAGTGGGTTTTACTTAATCCCTCAAAAGTTTCATAAATGTCTTTGTGCAGCTCAGGTTCATGTTGTGCAGCTCGTGGTTGTTCTAACACCCAAACTAAATTAAGGAGCGTTGTGTGGAACATGGACCGCTGACAAAGATGGAGTGCAGCTGTCCTCCTCTGACAGATTTTACCGTCTATCCGGCGAGGATGAAGTCAGAGGGATGTGGATGGAAAATGTAAATCTTAAGAATCCACATAAGACTTTATATGTATGTTTGTTTCATTTTGTGGATAAAGTACCACGGAGGAAAATCCGTATCCAACATTCTGGTTGTGTTCCTCCAGACCACCATAGAAGAAGAGACTCCGGGTACTGCAGAGACCTGACAGCAGTGTCACAGAACAGGAAGATATTTCTGTGGAATTGCTGCATCTCCTGGTATCAGATATTCAAAAATGACCCATGTTTAAACCACAGCTGACTTTAACCATGAAACGGGCTAAAGCTACACCGTGATGCAACCCTCATTGGCTCTGGCAGCATGTAAACACAAACACGTGAAGCCATAAGGTTACAATAGATCAGCACTGTGTGCTAACTCCAGCAGAAATAATCATGTATGAAGGTATTGATATGTCTCTGAGTTTAAGATTGTTCAGAGCTTCAACATCTGCAGCAACTGAACTGAGAAAGTAGCTAAAAATGCTTCTATATGTTATGTTTGGACATTTTTTAAGGTCATCCTTCAATTTTAACAGGCACCGGAATTGTTACATCTCCTCTTTAAAGACATGACAGCTGGTGTTCCTACATTTATATGTAGTTATAGATCCAATACAAGAGGAACTGCACTGTCGGCTCTACAGTTGGAATGTAAATAAATGATAGTTCCAGCATCTACAGGAAGTATCACCCATAATTCACGCAAAGGCTCATGGGGACTAGGAATAAGGTGGATAGGAAGTACTTTTTTTTTTTAAATAAATCACTTCTTGATTTAAATCAGCCTTAGGCAGTTATGCCATGAACAACACAGGTAAATAAAAACAAACCACAGACCGTGACAAAAGAAAGGACATTAAAACATAATGGATCCAGTTAACATTAACCACACTTGGATAGACAGACGTTCAAGGAAAGCAGAGAAAAAAATATACACATTTATTCAAAATATAAGTGCCTCCAGTAATCATCATGCTGACCGTGGGGAGTCGCTTTAGAGAACTTCAACGTGGTCTTGGGGGCTTTAAAGCGCTCGCCGCCCACCTTGATGACGTGGCCATTTGGTAGCATGTACGACTCCACCAGCAAGGTGGTCTCCAGCGCCAGCTTCTGCTCGGGTTCAATGTTGTAGCCCACGCAGCACAGCTTCTCCTTAATCATGCGCACCGTCTCAAAGTCCACTGATTGGTTGAAAGCGTACACCCTCAGCAGCAGCAGCTTAATGAGGTAGCGGGTGATGTCCCTGTTGGCGATGTCCAGGATCCGGGTGAGGTGCGGCAGGCTGAAACCCTTGTACAGGGGGCAGATGTGAGTCACCAACAATTCGCCCGAGTCCACCACCACACCGGTGAGAAGGCCTTGGACGTACAGAGTGAGCGCCGCCTGGATGGCGATGTAAACTCCTGCAAACTGGTACGTCTCAAACATCACCTCGATGATCTTCTGCCAGTTCTTGGTGGGATTCATGGGCGGCTCCGTCAGCAGGATCTTGCAGTTGTGGTAGTTGATGTTGAGCTTCTGCGGCCCGAAGGTGTAGTCCCACAGGTGCTTGATGTCGTCCCAGTTCCTGACGATGCCGTTCTCCATGGGGTAGTTGACCTCCAGCATGGAGCTGGCTTCATCTCCCACCATCAGGTCCTTGATTTCAATGTTTCCCACTTTGGGGGTGGAGCGGATGATGGGTCTCTGAACCACCGCAGGGAAGATGTGTTCTGGAAAATTGGAGCCAGTATAGCCGCACTTGGCGAACCCGGTTCCGTTGTCACAGGCCACCACTTTCCTTCCCTGGCTGTCCATTATGAAAAAGCACCGGTACCGCTGAACCTCCCTCAACTTTCTCTGACAAGCCGGAACAAAAGACGCACCGAACCGGGCGAGAGGAAGAGCGGAGGAGAGGAGCCAGCTATAGGAAGTACTGTCTCCAATCTGGAGTGATCTTATTGTGAGTTCCCGCCTCTTTCCACGCCTCTACCACGAGAACGCTGCATGGAAACAGCTCCCACTTTAATAACACCAGCTCAGGAGAATTGTGCAAGTCATTGTTCAAGTCTTTGAGGGAGAACCATTCCAACATTTGATTCTGCAAACCGTCATTTTGGATTTACTTACATTTACTCTTTTTTGTTGAGCTAAAATGGAGCATTTGGATGATGCTGCTGTAGTGCAGCTTGTCACTTTACATGCGCTGCCACTTACAGTCGGATCAGATGCACGTGAGAAACCCGTTCAGCGGCATTAAAAAATAAATAACCGTTCTAACAAGTGAACAGCTGGATTTTTTCTGTTTGAAAATTCGACAAGGTCCATTCAAGTTTTTCACGGCTCTCGTGATCATCCTCATAGGTGACTGCTGCTCTAACTCAGGCTGCAGGCTTGAAAAGTGATGCAAAGAATAAACTTTGGTTGGAGATTGTATGGAGGAGCTGTACCATTCCATATGATGCACAACTTATAACTTATAAGCTACAATTGAAACAGTGAAAAAAAAAGAGGAATGAACATTAAACAAAAAAAAAAAAAGTCCAAACCACATAACCTCAGTCTGGAAATCTACTTCTACATAATAAATCTGCATCTAAAAATGTCGACAGTGTGAGCCTCTTGTTATTTTTAAAACTGCTGCATCAGTACATTCCATTGAGGCTAACAACAGTACAGACAGTGATTGGTACATTGAAAACATGACCATTTGGGCTGCATTGCTGCAGCAGCAGCACTAGCTGGGGTTCATCACTGAATTCATCCTAGCACATGCTGATTGTTGAATCCACTTGCTGAGTTCCTGCTGCTCACCCGCAGCAGGACTATAGCCTCCTTGAGCCTACATCCGCGGGACAAAGACCCTCTACTCCGGGTGCCATTCTGGTGAGCGTAAACCAGTGATTGTCCTAGCATGTCTTCTACCTCTCCGGCTTTCCCCCCTCTTTCCTGCCCTACATGTCATATGTTTAGTTGGGATCCCGCCTCATTTAGTGAGGATAATGGTAGCTGTGTTAACTGTAGCCTGATCTCAGACCTGCTATCCAGGCTCGAACAGCTGGAAGCGCGTCTTAGCATAATGGAAGCTGAACCAGCTTGCCAAGTTGTTACTCGGAGCGCTAGCCGTGACAGTGAAGCTAACTTAGCTAGCATCCCACCGCCCTCTCAGCAATCAGGGAATCCCCAGGATGAGTTTTTACCGGTGGGGAAGAAGCAAAGATCTAAACGGAGGCATGTAGAGCGCCCGGAGCTCCCCGTGTGCAACAGGTTTTCTCCACTTTACGATGAACCGACTGAACCGAAAACCCTGGTCATCGGCTCCTCTGAGGTTAGACACGTAAAGCTTAGGGGAACTACAGTTAGATGTTACCTCGGAGCCAGAGTTGGTGACATTGAAGGAAACCTCCGGACGTTAGCCCAGAGTGAGGCCAGGTTCTGTTTGTAATTCATGCAGGCGGCAGTGACGCCCTACAAAGACAATCAGAGATTCCTAAATTAAACGTAGAATCAGTGTGTAAACTGGCTAAATCTGTGTCAGACAGTTATTTTCTCTGGCCCTCTACCAAACACAGTCAGTGATGAAATGTACAGCCGCTTTTCATCATTTAACCGCTGGTTAGCTAAATGGTGACCAGAAATTGGCATTAGCTTTGTGGACAACTGGAGCGTGTTCTGGGGAAAGCCCGGCCTCATGCGGAGAGATGGAATTCATCCCAGTTTTGACGGAGTGGCTCTTCTTTCCAGAAACATTTCTGCTAGCTTTAGCCACGCTGATAACTCAGAGAGGAGACCCGGGGAGAGAGCAGCAGTTTAAAACTCTCCCCTGAGCGGCCTTTAGCGCTGATGCTAACCCCAAACAGGGCTAGCCCAGCAGTTCCTAGCGTAGCTTATGTGCTGGAAGGCAAAATAAAGGAATGAGTCACAGAAACAAAAATGATGATGTCATTAAATGCAGGCTACTAAACATTAGATCCATTTTCTCAAAGTCCCTGTTAGTCAAAGAATTGATTAATGATAACAAACTTAACCTGCTAGCTCTAACAGAAACCTGGCTACACAAAGATGATTATGTTCGGCTGAATGAAGCAACCCCCCCCAGCTATAGTCACGACAATGAACGATGTACGATCTTAAACTGGATAACTTGATGACGCAAACAGATTGATGAGGAATGTACACTACTCACAAAAATGAAAGGAACACTTTTTTTATTGGTCCTGGCATGAATTGAATGAAACTGTCTGATAATGTTCTTGTTGGTTCAGCAGCTGAGGGCCTCGTTCATCCATTTCATCTGTATTGGTGTTCATGAATTAACAACAGGTGCACTTCAGTGGCAACAATTAGAAAACCCTCCAAACAGGACTGGTGTTCCATGTGGAGGTCATTTCAAGTTTCTCCTCTTGATCTTTTTTGGCTGGTTTTCCACTCGTGCTGATTTTGTCTTGTGTAATTCTCTCTACTGGCAGTATGAGGAGATTCCTTAACCCTACAGAAGTTGCACAGGTTGTCCAACTTCTCCAGGATGGAACATCCACACGTGCTGCAGCAAGAAGGTTTAATGTGTCTCCCAGCACAATCTCCAGAACATGGAGGAGATTTCAGGAGACTGCTGGTTATTCTGGGAGAGCTGGACAGGGCCGTAGAAGGTCCTCAACCCCTCAGCAGGACCCATACCTGCTCCTTTGTGCAAGGAGGAACAGGCTGAGCACTGCTCGTGCCCTACAGAATGACCTCCAGAGGGCCACTGGTGTGAATGTCTCTACCCAAACAATCAGGAACAGACTTCATGAAGGTGGCCTGAGGGCCCCACGTCCTGTAGTGGGCCCTGTGCTCACTGCCCAGCACCGTGGAGCTCCACTGGCATTTGTTCAAGAACACCAGAATTGGCAAGTCCTCCACTGGCGCCCTGTACTTTTCACAGACCAGAGCAGGTTCACCCTGAGCACCTGTGATAGACGTGAAAGAGTCTGGAGAAGACCAGGAGAACGTTCTGCTGCTTGCAACGTGGTTCAACATGACAGGTTTGGTGGTGGGTCAGTGATGGTCTGGGGAGGCATATCCATGGAGGGACGCACAGACCTCTACTGCCTAGGAAATGGAGCTCTGACTGCCATAAGGTATCCAGATGAAATCCTTCAACCCATTGTCAGACCCTACGCTGGTGCAGTAGGTCCTGGTTTCCTCCTAATGCACCACAATGCCCGGCCTCACGTGGCAAGAGTCTGCAGGCAGTACCTGGAGGATGAAGGAATTGAAACAATTGAGTGGCCTTCACCATCCCCTGACTTAAACCCAATAGAACATCTCTGGGACATTATGTTTGGGTCCATTAGGCGCCGCCAGGTTGTTCCTCAGACTGTACAACAGCTCAGGGATGCCCTCACACAGATCTGGGAGGAAATGCCACAAGACACCATTCATCGTCTCATTAGGAGCATGCTGCCACGTTGTCAAGCATGCATACAAGCTCGTGGGGGGCACACAAGATACTGAAAAGCATTTAGAGTTGCAGAAATGAAGTTTTGGAGAAAATGGACTATCCTGCCACATCTTCATTTCACTCTGATTTGATGGTGTCTACACAATTGAGTCTCTGTAGACTGAAAACTTTTATTTCATTAAAAGACTTGACATGCTTTTGTTCCTCAGACACTGACCTGTTGTTATTTGTATAGATATCCAACTTCATATTGAGCTCTGATGGATCTAATGTGTTTATTTAAAGTGCTTCTTTTTGTAAACAGCATATATTACCTAATGCTTTACTCCAAATACTGTCAGGAATATTTAAGTTAAGTGTTGTGAATGGCTCTAAATCATGTGTGTTTAACAAAATTTTGCCAATCTGGAGCCAACTTTAATTTTCAAAATGGATTCTAAAAGGGAATCAGATGGACAGGATGGGAAACATAGAAAAGACTTGAATACAGAGCTGCAGATATCTAAAAAAAATGAGAGTAAGGGATGTGGAACTTAACCAGAAGTTGATCGAAAGAGACAAATGGGTTGACAATAAATAGATCATCAACTAAACAAACACCTCTCCTGCTCCACTCATGAAAAGCTTTGTCTAAGGTTGAAGGAATGAGCTGATGATTTCTAAAAACTTTCCACTGTAACATGGCTCTTATGTTGGCAGCCCAATGGTAGAACTGAAAGTTAGGGAGAGATGGTCAACCATATTTTCGGTGTTGTTGAAGGATGCTTTTCCTAATCCTGGCGTGCCTTTTATTCCATAAGAATCCAGATATCAATTTATCAACATCTGTAAAAAATGATTTAGATATGTATTATATATGGGGGACACATTTAAATATGTATAAAAACTTTGGGAGAACGTTCATTTTAATAGTGCGCTAAGAGATTCCAACGTTCTAGATCCTTTTTTAGTTGGGCTAGCAGGGGCAAGAAGTTGGTTTTAAAGATATCTTTAAAGGAGTGTGTCATGGAAATTCCTAAATATTTTACTTTTTGTGGACTGGCCTTGAAAAGGTTATGGAAAAAGTTCATTTTTCTAACTTCTGAATTCACTGGCATGATCTCGCTTTTCTGAAGGTTGACCTTATATCCTGATTACTCTGCCAAATTCCTCTAAAAGATTCAAAGTTACTTGCTTTCACTTAGGGAATTTGACAGGAACAAAAGCATGTCGTCAGCGTATAGGGATACCTTATTCATAGATTTGTATCCATTTATTACAGTAATGTTAATTTCCTGGCGTATTGCTATGGCCAATGGTTCAATCACGATGATAAATAGCAGAGGCGATAGGAGGCAACCCTGTCCTGTGCATGAGGGAAAAATAGGGGCAGCGATTATTATTAGTACAAACAGCTGGTAACGGGGAAGAATACAGAATCTTTATCCAAGAAATAAAATTTTCACTATAGCCGAATTGTGAAGCATAAGTATAAAGCATAGTCCCACTTCACCCGGTCAAAAGCCTTCGCTTCATCCAGAGACAGAAGGACTTCTGGGACATCAGGTGAGGCGGGACCATAAAGAATATTGAATAAACGTCTAACATTATAAAATAATTGGCGACCTTTGATGAAGCCGGTCTGATCATCTGCAATAATTGAGGGAAAAACAGCTCCCAAACGCCCGGCTAGCATCTTTGAAAGAATCTTATTATCTACATTTAAAAGGGAATTAGGACGACATGAACCACATTCATGAGGGTTTTTGTCGGGTTTTGGGATAAGGGAGATGACCGCCTGACGCATTGTTGGAGGAAGAACGCCTGTGGTGAGAGATTCTTCAAAAACTGAGAGCAGAAGTGGAGAGAGTTGGTTAGACAATGGTTTAAAAAATTCAAGACAACCCGTGAGGTCCTGGGCAGTTTTTCATTTTTCATGGATTTAATCGTGTTCATAACTTCTCAGACAGAAAATGGTTTGTATAGTTCCCAAGACAAGTTAATTTTAATTAAGGGGACATTTATTTTCTCAAAAAATGAATCAAATAAATTTTGATCACCATGAGATTCGGTGTCATACAGGGTCGAGTAGTATTTATAAAAATAGGAGTTTATTTCTAAATGGTCTCTGTGTTTATTACCTGACTGGTCATTTATTTCATTTATAGCTCTGCTGGCAGTTTTTGGTGAAGCTGGTGGGCTAAGATTTTTACAGCCTTCTCTCCTTGTTCATATTTCTGGCATTGTGCTTTGTTGATTAGGCTTTCTATATATCCAGTAAATAACAAATTGAACTCTTTTTGGAGAGTAAGATGTAATTTTAAACAAATCTTCAGATGGAGTTGCTGCGAGCATTGTGCCTAATTTGAAGATCTCTTTGGTCATATTATCGAGTTTTATTATTACTTTTCTTTTGTTGGGCACAATAGGAAATGATCTGTCCTCTCAGGTACGCCTTCAATGACTCCCAAACAGTAGAAAAGGACATTCCAGGGGTCAGATTACATTTAAGGAAGAATGTTATTTCAGATTAGATGAATTTAGTAAACTTTTCATCGGAAAGTGACTGTGACGAAGACAAGGAGGCGTTTGGATCCATTTGCAAGCAGGTAAGATTTAATTAACATCAAAAAACAGACAGGGGGCAAAAACAGAGACGTAGTCAAGGGCCAGGCAGAGGTCAAAGACGAGGAGCTAGACTGGAAGGCGAGTAGGACAGGCAAGGGTTGAAAACACGAGTAGGCAAAAGAGTTAACAGAACTGCTCAGAAATTGCTAGGGAACCACTAGGCCAGGGCTGGCCAACCCTGGTCCTCAAGAGCCTCAACCCTACCTGTTTTCCAGCTCTCTCTGGACTGCTTGATGCTGACAACCTAAATCAGGTGTGTTCAGCTAATCAGGATGTGGAATTACTTGAGTCAGCTAATCAGCAGCAAGCAGGTCAGAGAGAGCTGGAAAACAGGTAGGGTTGAGGCTCTTGAGGACCAGGGTTGGCCAGCCCTGCACTAGGCAATACTTCGCAAAGAAAGAGGTGAAAACTGAACCTCTAAATATGGTGAGCCTGATGAAGGTAATTCAGTACAGCTGGATAAAGATGCTCAGTATTCAGGAGAGTGCTCCCTCTGGTGGTTGGGAGGGAAACTGGAAGTTGGAGTCCCCCCCCTGCGAGCGGCTCCGGAAGCGAGAAGGCCACCGACAACGGGGACGACCCCGGGGACGAGGAGCAGGTCGATCCGGATGGTCGTGATGAAAGTCAGAGATCAAGGAGGGGTCAAGGATGTCATCCGAGGCAACCCAGGAACATTCTTCTGGGCCGTACCCCTACCAATCCATTAGATAATGCAGACGAGTACTCCGCCGTTGGGAATCCAGGATCCTGTTGATGCGATAGACCTCCTCGCCATCCACTATTAGAGGGGTCACTGCAGGGTCACCGGACTCAGAAGGTGGAGTCCTGTCTGATGGACCGACAGCAGGTTTCAGCAGGAAGATGTTGAAGGTCGGGGAGATCCGGTAATCTGGGGGTAAGGTGAGATGGAACGACAGCGGTGTGACTTGCTTAACAACTTTGAAGAGGCCCACAAACCTCTGACTCAGTTTTCTGCACGGCAGTCTTAGCCGCAAGTCCCGAGTAGACAGCCACACCCACTGGCCAGGAAGGATGTTGGGCCCCTGACGACGGTGCTGATCAGCCTGTGTCTGGAACCGATGGACGGCTTGCCGTAGGTGGATGTGTGCTGGCTCCCAGGTCTCCCCACTGCGCTGAAGCCAGTCATCCACGGCCGGTAATTCTGTTGGAATTGGAACTGGAACGGAGTTAAGCCAGTGGATGCCTTTGTCAGCGAGTTCTGCGCATATTCGGCCCAAACCAAGGACCGACTCCAGTCCTCCTGACGTTGACTGCAATAGGTCTGTAGGAACCGTGTAATCACCTGGTTGAGGCGCTCCACTTGTCCTTTGGATTGGGGGTGGTACAGCACCTTGGCCATTTGACACTGGGTGCATGCTGCAACAAATTAAGCCAAATCCGCCTGCATAGTTGGCCACCAGAAGGTATTCTGCATGAGAGATTGAGTGCTGGCCATACCTGGGGTGTCCTGCAACAGGAGCGTCATGGGCCAAGTGCAGAACCCGTTGACGATGAGGGGGAGGCACATAGATTTTGTCGACAGTGCAGGACGGTGGAGGCGGTTCCTGTTGCTTAAACTCTGTTAGTTCTGTGATGACATCCCACTGTATGGGAGCCAGAAGCAATGATGCAGGCACTATGGGTTCAGCAGACCCTGGTCTTTCTTCCTGTGTCTCATGCAGGCGAGAAAGTGCGTCTGCTTTGCCGTTCTTGGAGCCTGGTTGAAAGGTTATTTGAAAGTTTGGAATCGGGAGAAGAAAAGAGACCACCTAGCTTGGCGAGGGTTTAGCCTCTTGGCTGACTTGATGTACTCCAAGTTTTTGTGATCCGCCAACACCAAGAATGGATACATTGGCCCCTCCAGCTAATGTCTCCACTCTGTGAAGGCTTCCTTCATGGCGAGCAACTCCCGATCCCCCACGTCATAGTTCCTCTCAGCCCTGGAGAGTTTCCTGGAATAAAAGGCACATGGAAACATCTTGGAGGGCTCACCGTGATGTTGAGAGAGGACCACCCCTATTCCAGTACTCGAGGCATCCACCTCAACAATAAACTGGATCGAGGGGTCAAGATGACGCATGATAGGAGATTGTGTAAAGAGCCGCTAGAGGTTATGAAATGCCGAAACAGCTTCTGGGGTCCATAGAAGACAGCTCGGAGCCCCCTTGAGGAGAAAGGTGAGAGGAGCCGCCACAGAGCTGAAACCACGGATAAAGCGGCGGTAAAAGTTGGCAAACCCCAAAAACCGTTGCAGCTCTTTCACTGTGGCGGGCTCAGGCCACTGTGACACAGCGTCCACTTTGCTCTCGTCCATGGGCACTGATAATGTAGCCGAGGAAGGCAATGGACATCCTGTGGAATTCGCATTTCTCTTGTTTTCCATACAGGTGATGATCAATGAGCCGCTGCAAAACTTGCCTGACATGGGAGATGTGTTCATCGAGGTTAGGTGAGTAGATGAGGATGTCTTCCAGGTAGACTATGACAAAGCGCTGAAGCATGTCCCTGAAGATGTCATTTATGAATGCCTGGAATACGGAAGGAGCGTTGCAGAGACCGAAGGGCATGACGAGGTAATCATAATGGCCGGTCGTAGTGGAAAAAGCCGTCTTCCACTCGTCCCCTTCCCGGATACGGACACGATTATAAGCACTGCGTAGATCCAGCTTTGTGAAGAATCTGGCCTGACACAGCTGCTGGTGGAACTAGTGGTATGGGGTACCGGTACTTGATGGTGCTTTCGTTGAGGCTGCAGTAATCAATGCAGGGGCGAAGACCATCGTCTTTCTTTTTCGCAAAGAAGAAACTGGCAGAGGCAGGTGACGTAGACGGTCGTATGAAGCCTTTCTGTAGTTCTTCCTGGACGTATGCCTGCATGGCCTCAGTCTCTGGTTGCGACAATGGAAACACCTTTCCTTTAGCTGGCGTGTGCCCAGGTAAGAGATCAATGGCACAGTCATGCGTATGGTGAGGAGGTAGGTGTGTAGCGTGTTCTTTGTTGAAAGCCTCTTTCAGATCTTGATATGGAGACGGTAGAAAGCCAGAAGAGGCTACAGAGTTATTCATGTTAAGCTCAGTGACGGCTACCTGATACAGAGGTTGTTCAGCAGGGGCTCTGAGTGATTGAAGATTGTGGTTTTGACGACAGACCGATGACTCGAACACAAGATTCTTTGTGGACCATCTGATGGTGGGGTCGTGGGTATCTAGCCAAGGCAGTCCCAGGATCAGAGGACAACGAGGGGAATCAATGGCAAAGAAACGGATGTATTCCTCATGTTGATGAAGAGTGAGGAGATGAAGATCTGGTGTCAGGAACTGAATCCGGCCAGAACCAATGGGACGCCCATCTGAAGCAGAGACTGCCACCCGCAAATCACAGGCAAGCAGAGGAATAGAATTAGCGCGAGCAAACGTTAAGTCAATGAAATTTCCTGCTGCCCCTGAATCTATCATTGCAGTAGATGTGATGGTTTTATCAGCTAGCTTAATGTCAACAGATATATCAAAGGTATTGACAGAGTCACTCACCGGGCCTTCCGATTGTCGGGGCGGACGATCAGGACAGGTCGCTCGCAGGTGGCCAGGGCGACCGCAGTATAAACAGAGATTCTCGCGCATGCGTCTACTCCTCGTGCATGCGTCTACTCCTCTCTTCCGGCGTCAGACGTGTTGTTCCCAGCTGCATCAGTTCAGCGGAAGTGACGTGCTCATAGCGGGGGCGTATGGACGGGAAGGAAAATGACTCAGCGCTGGCTTCTTTTGGTTTCCGAGTCCGTAAGAGGTTGTCCAAACATATAGTGACCGAGATCAGCTGATCAAGATCCATATTTTCAATGTCGCATTGAAGCTCCGTGTTGAGTCCCTGGCGGGAAACAGTCCGAAGGGCGGTCGAAGTCCAGTCTGTTTGAGCCGCTAAAGTCTTCCGCCTTCACGGACCGCATTGATGAAGTCTGCTGCCATTGGCTCCCCAAAATCTATCAATCAAACGCCTCAGATGTTCCACATCAGACCCACAAACGTTTATTGAGCCATCTGATTGGTCAATTTATAACTCGAATAACTTGCAATAAGTGCAAAAAATCTTTTGAAAATTAGGATTAGAAAAAAGATGTTCTGCAGAAATCACCAGAGGAAGAATGATTATTCTGACATAAAATGACTGAGGAAGAACTGTCTGTTTCTTAATGGAAGTCTATGGGACTTTAGTCTTTTGCAACCCGCTGGTACTTCCAGCTGGTACTACTTAGAACCTGGAAGTAAGGGGCGTTTGCTCAGTCCAGTTCTTTCTTATACTGTCAATGGTCCTAACCCCACCGTGAGTCTGCCCTACCCCCAGTGGCAGAGCTAGAAAATTTTCCATGGGGTGGCAGGAGGGGGGCGAAGTCAGTAGAGTGGAAGGTCATTACAAATGAAAGGATCAAAAACATTTATTTCAACCTGTTTTATTATTGTTATTAATAAGACAACAGCAGTTCTTTACCTGAACTGCTGTTATTTATTCTTAAAAAGCTTCTATTAATGATTTCTTAATCCTGTGACACCTAAATTTATTTCTAATAATGAAAAAAAATGTTTGTGTATTCAATAAAGTTTAGATAGTAAATTGATCATTAGGTTTGTTGCTAATCACCAAACAAGCAGCATCTAGAGTATGAACAAAAGAAAACACCTGTTCCACATTTCCACTGTGATGACTGACAGAACTAATAAACCACTACTATCAACTAAAACTGACACAAACATAAAACTCAGTGATGGTCCTGTAAATGCAGAAAGTGTGCATTGTTTCAGTCTATTTGTGAAACAGTAAAGCTGTTTCTGTTTTTGTGTAGACACAGATGAATGTTGGATTCTCCACATTGGAGTCTGGTCTTTCTTATTGTAAAAATCTTCAGGGTTGACGCTCATTTACCACCTCTGGTCAGAGTCTCGCAAAAAAACCCAGGAGCTGTATTTATCCAAAGTAGATGCAGACAGCGCGCGCTGTCTCAGATGTAGTAAAAACGTGATAGAAATGCCAGGAACAGCAGTAGCCTGTCCAAAACCGGGATAAATACACCGGATTCTAGTGGAGAGATGTGCTTGATTCTAATCTGTTTCAGAACTTTGAGATTAAAGTATTTCTTTGCATGTTATTATATTGGGCATCATTTGTATTGAAAAATGTTGCAGATGCTGTTAATGCTGATCATGTGATTTTGGGGACTTTGGAGACCCTCCTATGATTCACTTATCATGCTGCTGCCTTCCTGTCGCTGGAATGCCTCTAAATGTGTCCGGGCGGCTAATGACCAATGTAAAAAAAAATCATCCAGTCACCATTTAATTTATACTTTTCCATAAAACCTCCCGTGTGGCATGTAAAAATATGACTGTGACATCTTTCGATTACGAATGCTGCCACCTGCCAAATCTGCTGAAAAACGCAGTGACATTTTGGTGACATACAAAAGTGCTTATTAACCCTTGAGTTATGCAGATGATGTAAACAGTGCTCCGTTTTGTCTTACCTTTGCTCGCCCCCTCTGCTCAGCAACCTTTTAACATGCTGGACTTGGTGTGTGACAACCAGGGTTTCTGAATCCTGCCAACACATTTGACAAACTGTGGATCAGCGATTTAAGGACACGTGTGTTTGGTAAGCTATCTCTTTGTAGGAAAAATTCTGCATGGCAGTTAATCTTAAACTGTTTCCTGACTGCTGCACCGATAGAGAAACATTTTCCTGCGATGTGTAGACAAAAAAAAGCTTTTGACAAAGAAGATTTTGAATATTTTAGATGACAAAACCCAGATTCTCATCTACTCATACTACTAATGCGTGTTGTAACAAATGTGGATTCATTTAAATAAATGTAAACTGATTATCCAGTTCTTAATCATTTATTACTAAAAAGAATTCTAACAAAAAACAAGTATTCTGCCAAAAATAAAGCTTCATACCATGTTCACATGCATGTAAAAGTGATGGTCAGAATCCACATGCCAGTGAGAAACTGAGACTGAGTTTAAACTAAGGAACCAAGTAGTTTTAGTTAAACTGACCTTGTCTGCCAGGTGTAAACGAATGCGGATGTCTTTGACCAGCATGTGAAGAAATCGTCCCAGCAGGAAGACAAGGGACAGGATGGTGGGCCACTGGAAAATGATCCTCTCTCTTTTTACAATACCCTAAAAAATAATTTTAGAAAAGTTTTATAGCAATTGCCTTCCTAACTGAAGACAAATACAATGCAGATCATCTAAAAAAAGAGCTAATGTCAACTCAATGTGTTCCTCTAAAACCTTTTAACTTTATGATCGTATTATTTTACTTCTATAACATATTAACCTTATAATTTTATCATCTTACAACTTTAGAATTTGCACGCTTAAAAGGTTGACAGAGCCTTTGCAGCTCCATCTCTCTGGAACTCCATTCCTCAGATCTGTTGACTCAGTGTTTTCTTTCAAAAAGCAGCTAAAGACACATCTTTTTAAAATTGCCTTTTCTTCATTCTGTTTTTATGCTCTGTTTTTATACTCTGTGTTTTACTCTTTGTTTTACTGTGAAGCACTTTGTTATTTTTTTTCTTGAAAGGTGCTATATAAAAAAAGATTATTATTATTAACATTATAACACTTAAAAGAACATATTCCTGCAGGTGTCCTCATGCGTTTACATTTCCTGAAAGAAATTATGATTTCTTGATCATTTTGTATAGAATATGAATAATAGTATATTTGAGGTTTTCTGTCCAGAAGAATGGACTGCTTTACCATGAGAGAAAAAGAACCTCATCTACAACAACCCCAAGAGACTGTTGTTGACACAAACAGAGGAAATACAAGTTGTTCTTTCAAATGTTTCTGATGTCATGATTTAAAAAGGGTAAACAGAATGTTTTGACACTAAATGGTTTCACCAAACCACTAATATGGAAAGCGTTTTTTGCGTTTTCATTAATATTCTTTGAAAAATAACAGATATCCTTATTTTTTCCAAGATATGCAAACTTATGAGCACAACTGTATGACCTTATGACCTTAAATCTTACAACCTCATAACCTTATAACTTTACATAACCTTTATACTGTATAACTTTTCAGGGCATCTAGCCTCAAAGGGGCATACCATGATTTTCTGAAGCCTTTCAGAGTAAAGTATAGTAAAGCCACAAGGGGGCCCAAGCCAGGGTGTCATTGTGCCGGTCCCACGCCCAGATAAATCCAATGGGTTGTGTCAGGAAGGGCATCCGACGTAAAATCTTTGCCAAATCAAATATGCAAATCAAATCTACGATATCCACAGTAACGTCCGCCATCGGTGCTGTTCACAGACAGGGTGCTGGTGGAAATTGGACTACTGTTGGTCAAAGAAAGAGAGGAGGAATGAGGGTTCATAGGAAGAGAGAGAAGAGGAAAGTCACTAGTGTTGGACTGAGAGTTGGAACTTTGAATGTTGGAACTATGACAGGAAAAGGTAGAGAGTTAGTTGACATGATGCAGAGGAGAAAGGTAGACATACTGTGTGTCCAGGAGACCAGGTGGAAAGATAGCAAGGCTAGAAGCTTAGGAGCAGGGTTCAAGTTGTTCTATCATGGTGGAGATGGGAAGAGAAATGGGGGAGGAGTTATCTTAAAGGAGGAGCTTATCAAGATTGTTGTGGAGGTAAAAAGAGTGTCAGATAGAGTGATGAGTCTGAAGATAGAAATGGAGGGTGTGATGTTCAATGTTGTTAGTGGGTACGCCCCACAGGTAGGATGTGAGTTGGAAGAGAAGGAGAAGTTCTGGTTGGACCTCGATGAAGTGATGATGAGCATCCCTGGAAATGAGAGAGTTGTCATTGGTGCAGATTTCAATGGACATGTTGGTGCAGGAAACCGAGGTGATGAGGAGGTGATGGACAGGTTTGGTATCCAGGAGAGGAATGTAGAAGGACAGATGGTGGTTGATTTAGCAAAAAGATGGAAATGGCTCTAGTGAATCCATTCTTTGAGAAGAGACAGGAACATAGGGTGACCTATGTGAGTGGAGAGAGAAGCACACAGATAGACTACATCTAGTGTAGACGGTGTAATCTGAAGGAGATCAGTGACTGTAAAGTAGTGGTTGGTGAGAGTGTTTCCAGACAGCACAGGATGGTGGTGTGTAGGATGACTCTGGTGATGAAGAAGATGAAGAAAGAGAGGGCAAAGGCAGAGAAGAGGACAAACTGGTGGAAGCTGAAAAAAGAGGATTGTTGCATGACTTTTAAGAAACAGTTGAAACAGACTCTGGGGGGTCAGGAGGAACTCCCAGATGATTGGATAACTACAGGTCATGTGATCAGGGAGACAGGTAGGAGTGTACTTGGTGTGTCATCAGGAAAGAAAGTTGATGCAGAGACTTGGTGGTGGAATGAGGAGGTGCAGGAGTGTATACAGAGTAAGAGGCTAGCTAAGAAGAAGTGGGACACTGAGAGGACTGAGGAGAGTAGACAGGAGTACAGGGAGATGCAGCGTAAGGAGAAAGTAGAGGGGTCAAAGGTCAAACAAGGAGCTGATGATGACTTGTATGCTAGGTTGGGTAGTAAAGAGGGAGAGACTGACCTGTACAGATTAGCAAGACAGAGAGACGGAGATGTGAAGGACATGCAGCAGGTTAGGGTGATCAAGATAGAGATGGTAATGTGTTGACAGGTGTCCGTGGTGTCATGGAAAGATGGAAAGGATACTTTGAAGAGTTGATGAATGAAGAGAATGAGAGAGAAGAAAGAATAGAAGAGGTGACTGTTGTGGAGCAGGAAGTAACAAAGATTAGTAAAGGTGAAGTGGGAGGGGCTTTGAAGAGGATGAAGAGTGGAAAGGCTCTTGGTCCTGATGATATACCTGTGGAGGTATGGAAGTGTCTAGGAGAGATGGACGTGGAGTTTCTGACCGGGTTGTTCAACAGGATCTTAGGTGGTGAGAAGATGCCTGAGGATGGTACCCATTTTTAAGAATAAGGGAGATGTGCAGAGTTGTGGTAACTACAGAGGAATAAAGCTGATGAGCCATACAATGAAGGTATGGGAAAGAGTAGTGGAAGCTAGACTAAGAGCAGAAGTGAACATCTGTGAGCAGCAGTATGGTTTCATGCAGAGAAAGAGCTCTACAGATGCTACATTTGATCTGAGGATGTTGATAGAGAAGAACAGAGAAGGTCAGAGAAAGCTCCACTGTGTCTTTGTAGATCTGGAGAAAGATGATGACAGAGTGTCCAGAGAGGAACTATGGGATTGGATGAGGAAGTCTGGAGTGACAGAGAAGTATGTTGGAGCAGTGCAGGACATGTATGAGGGCTGTAAGACAGTGGTGAGGTGTGCTATCGGGGTGACAGAGGAGTTCAAGGTGGAGGTGGGATTACATCAGGGATCAGCTCTGAGCCACTTCCTGTTTGCAATGGTGATGGACAGACTGACTGATGAGGTTAGACAGGAATCACCATGGACTATGATGTTTGCAGATGATATTGTGATGTGTAGTGAGAGCAGAGAACAGGGGGAGGAGGAGCTAGAGAGGTGGAGGAGGAGCTAGAGAGGTGGAGGAGGAGCTAGAGAGGTAGAGGAGGAGCTAGAGAGGTGGGGGAGGAGCAAGAGAGGTGGGGAGGAGCTAGAGAGATGTAGGAGGAGCTAGAGAGGTGGAGGAGGAGCTAGAGAGGTAAAGGAGGAGCTAGAGAGGTGGAGCTAGATAGGTGGGGGAGGAGCAAGAGAGGTGGGGGAGGAGCGAGAGAGGTGTAGGAGGAGCTAGAGAGGTGGAGGAGGAGCTAGAGAGGTGGAGGTGGAGCTAGAGAGGTGGAGGAGGAGCTAGAGAGGTGGAGGAGGAGCTAGAGAGGTGGAGGTTTGCCCTGGAAAGGAGAGGAATGAAGGTTAGCCGCAGTAAGACAGAGTACATGTGTGAATGAGAGGAACCCAAGTGGAAGAGTGAGGTTACAGGGAGAAGAGATAAAGAAGGGGGAGGAGTTTAAGTATTTAGGGTCAACAGTACAGAGTCATGGAGAGTGTGGAAAAGAAGTGAAGAGGAGAGTGCAAGCAGGTTGGAATGGGTGGAGAAAAGTGTCAGGTGTGATGTGTGATAGAAGAGTTTCAGCACAAATGAAAGGAAAGATGTACAAGACTGTGGAGAGAGCAGCCATGTTGTTGGACTAGAAACAGTGAAGAAAAGACAGGAAGCAGAGCTGGAGGTAGCAGAGATGAAGATGCTGAGGTTCTCTTTGGGAGTGACCAGGATGGATAGGATCAGGAATGAATCCATCAGAGGGACAGTACATGGTAGAGGTTTTGGAGATAAAGTCAGACTGAGATGGTTTGGACATGTTCAGAGGAGAGACAGTGAAGATATTGGTAGAAGGATGCTGAGTCTAGAGCTGCAGGAGGGAGGTCTAGAGGAAGACTAAAGAGGAGGTTTCTGGATGCAGAGAATGAAGACATGAAGGTGGCTGGTGTTAGAGGAGAGGATGATGAAGACAGACTTAGATGGAGGAAAATGGTTCACTGTGGAGAACCTGAAGGGAAAAGCCCAAAGGAAAAGAAGAAGAATAATTCAGAGTAAAGTAAATCTATATATATATGTATATATATATATATGATCATATATTACTTTTAGAACACACAAAAAAAAACTTTTATGAAATATTAGTTATTTTTGTTAGTTTTTTCCTACCCGGAAGAAGAACGACTCTATTCCTGAAGCCGCGCCAATGTGTGTGGTTACCACCCATTTCATGATGTCATCCTAGAGCCAGCAGCGTGTCTTCGTTTCTCCTATTAAAATAAACACCATCCAACCTTTTTCAAAGATGGATGCACATACCATATAGTAGTAGCCATTTAGTAGGCCCAGCCATGGAGGCTGACCAAGGCTTGAGTGGATGTTCGTTTTCAACCTTTTGCGCCATAAATGTTGTGGAAACCAACTACTTAAACATTAATTTTAAAAATTCTTGCTGTTATAAACCAAAATGGAAACAAATCTAACTGATCAATGCCACCTTGAGAAAGGAAAAGAACTTCTAAGGAGAGCAAAGCCAAGGCTAACAGCTGCAGTGCGTTACACTTGGAAGTTTTGGCACCCAGAAGGCTAATGCTGAACAAGACATGGTCATCCTGGATGGAGAAGAGTTTCCACCCCTGCCTATTTCTACTGAGGGAACTCCATATACAGAACCAGCTTCCAAAAAAATAATCCCATCCTTCAGGAGCGCCTATGATCTGGCCCTTCTGTCAAATTTTATCAGCCTTTGTGGCCCACGCGTGGAAGCGTTTTCCCACCCCTGCTCTAGAGTTACCCTTAAGGTTTCTAACAAAGGCCTGACAAAAGAGGCAAGTGAACCAAACCTCTGGACTATCTGTGGAGGTATTTGTAAAGAGCACAGCTGAGTATAATCAGAATTAAAAATGGTAAGAAATTAGAGGTGGGACAAAATATCGGTATGGCGAACTATCCAGATATTTCAACTCACCAACGATTACTGGTCCTCTCTTTCCCTGAATCGGTTTCCTAAAATAATATCAAAAGACTCCACTAGGGGGCGCTTTGCGTGAGCACGACAGTGAAACGCAAGGATGCCGTCGAGACATCGTCATCATTTTTACCGGTTTTACCAATAAGTTTAGTCCAAATGCCTAAAAACATAGTTGCACCGTACAGCGGGAACCCAGACTGCACTTTGCTCGTTTTCCACATGCAGTGGGGAGGGGCGGGGCTCACCACTTGCTCCGCATACAGATGAAAACGCACGTGGGGCAGAGCGCCCGAGAGTAGAAAGGTCCGAGCTGTCTGTATTTTTCTAATGTAACATGAATAACATGGATTTGTTCTGGTGGTAACAGCAGAAACCTGTCCAAACACTGCACTTTATCCACCTGATTCTAGTGGAGAGGTGTGCAGCGTCTGACCATCCAAATGAGATGTCTAGTGGTCTTATTGATCCAACAGGTGAGTATGTAGTGGTATACACGTGGAGCACGTGACTAACGTGTTGATTATCAAAGAAAAATGCAGGAAATTTGAATAAAAATGAGGGAGAAAAAACATGGATACCAGCACTGTAAAAATCAGAATCAGAATCAGAAAACTTTATTGGTCCCAGAGGGCAATTCATTTGTAGAACTTCCAGTGCAGTTTCTCACACACACCACACAATCATATCAATGTGTCAGCCCATCACAGTCCAAATGAGTGCTCCACAGCTCCGTAACATCAGCATACCGTAATATGTCACCTCATCAATAACCTCAAAGAAAAACACTTTTATCTAAATTCAGCAACGTAATTGCTGAGGGCACAAAAGACTGCGAAAAACGATTAGTTTTTCGTACCGGAGCATAAAATCGACGCCCTGAGGCATCAAAACAAAGTCAGGAGTCAGAGGATGCTGGGGCTGTCCCAGGATGTTTTTGGCTTTTTTCAGCACCTGTTCCTTCCACAGAGAGGGAAGGTCCCTCAGACTAACACCGATTATTTTGGAGCAGGTCTTGACAATGCTCTGAAGTTTGTTTTTTGTCTTTCAGAGACAGACCATAAAACCAGCAAATAAATGAAAATGTTAAAATACTCTCAATAAAAGAACAATAAAAATGATTAAGAATGGTTTGTTTCACATTAAAAGAGTTCAACTTCCTCAGCAGGTAAATTCTCTGCTGCCCACGTTTCACAATAGCGTCTGTATTCATGTGGAATTTCAGTTTGTTGTCGAATACAGTGCCTAAATATTTGTAGCTCTCGACAGTCTCCACCTTCTCCCCATGGATCACACTGACACCATGTCCTGTAGCCCGTCTAAAATCAATCTCCATGTCCTTTGTTTTCTCCACATTTAAATCCAGGTAATTGTCATCACACCAATCAACAAACTGCGACAAAGCAGGCCCGTGGTCAATTTCAGATGCAGATAACAGAGACACTAGAACAGTGTCATCTGAGAATTTGATTAAAAATCTGTTCTCCTCTGAAGATCTGCAACTGTCTGTATACAAGATAAAAAGGAGAGGGGAAAGGACACAGCCCTGAGGAGACCCAGTGTTACAAATGGAAGGTGGGGATAATTCACCATTAACAAGAACACGCTGAACCCGGTCAGTAAGAAAACGTAAAATCAATAAAAGAAGCTGATCTGGCAGGTTAAAATCTGAAGCCAGTCTTTGGATCAGAATGTGGGGCTGCATTCTGTTAAAAGCAGAGGAAAATCTGCAAATAAAAGTCTAACATGAGCCCCGGAGTTCTCAAGGTGCTTAAAAACAGTGTTCAATAAAAAAAGTTTAGCATCCTCGACTCCCTTTTTAGACTGGTATGCAAATTGCAGAGGATCCAGTTTCCCTCAGTTAAGAACAAGATAAAGGACTTTAAAATATGTTCAAAACTTTTCATGACAAGTGATGTCAGTGCCACCGGTCTAAAATCACCCAGGGTTTTTGAGTTCCTCGATTTTGGAAGAGGTATCACAGTTGATGTCTTCCACAAGACAGGAATTTGTCCGATGTCAATGCACAGTTGAAACAGTTTACTAAAAACACTGAGCTGAGTGGCACAGTGGTGTAAGGTACGGCCACAGATACCATCAGGGCCCTTCGCCTTACCAGTCTTTACTTTTTTAAATAAGGCAGCGACCTGGTTTGGTGAAATTACAATTTCATTATTTGGCTTGAGTGAATTCTTACATTGAGACAAATTTTCTAAGACATCAGTTCTTTCAAAGCGAGAAAAGAAGGCATTGAATGTGCTCGGTAATTCAGAGTCAGAGTCAATATAATAAAATTAACAGGCTGAAAGTTCATATTGTCCTTCAGTAATAATCAATTATCTGACATAAAATTAATTAAAATGCACCATTGTGAATTTTATTTCCACATTTATTACTATTTGAAGTGAGAAGGTTATTTGATATACTCTGCATTTTGGTTCTTAACTGAAGATTTGTTTATTAGTCACCTTAATGTATGTTATTATTATAAAGTATTTACTCGTAGTATTTATTGATGACTTTATTTTAATGTGGGAAATAAATGAAAATATTGTGTTTTAAATTGTTGCAAAATATTGTTTTGAAGAAAATAAAAAAACACATTTAAAAACTGTTATATATCATAGATTACCAAGGTAATATATTGATTATTGTAATGTTTGCTATGTCGAGATGCTATCGGGATCGTGAGCCATGTATCGTGAATCGCATCATATCGTGAGTTACCTTGAGATTCCCAGCCCTATATGAAAGGTCATTAAAGAGCTTAAAATATGCTGCAAAGGCAACAGATATGAAATGAACAGTAAAGGTCCCAAAACAGAGCCATGTGGCAGACCAGAAGAGAGGGGTGCAGAGGAGAACTTAAACTTAGAAGAAACCACAGAAAAGGATCTACCAGTGAGGTATGAGGTGACCTAGTTTAAAGCAGATCTGGATACTCCAACCCAGCCTTTCAGCCTGTCCAGGAGGATGTGATGGTAGACGGTGTCAAAGGCTGCTAAATCCTGTCTTTAATTTAAGGTTATTTGAGTTGTGAGGGATTAAAAAAGCACTGTTCCTATTTGCTAAATAACTGCAAACAGACTTTTGTTTCTTTCAAGAATCACTTTCTACAAGTAACGACACAAACTTCTAGAAATCTCAATGGGGTGAAAATGAACACCCATCACATGGTGGCCAGAATTCAGCTGGTACTCTCACAAACACATTTGAAGGTGACATCCTACAGAGAAAATGTGACAGTCAGTTATGTATTTATGATAACATCCATTAAGATCTTTATTACTATTAACATATACAGTTACAACTCCAAACCTGAAAACATCTAGCTCCTTTCTTTGATTGAAAATGACATAATTTGTGGCATTAATAATTTCCTTATGCTATTATTTTATTAATAGGAGATTTTAATGCCTGAATTTCAACCATGCCTGCAATACTGACCCCATAACGCCCGAGGAGGTCAGAGCTGCTCTGAAAACCCAGATCACCAGAAAAGCCCCCGGCATCTGTTCCATAAGCGCCGAGATGATTAAGTCAAGTGGGGATGGAACTGTCGAGTGGTTGGCCCACATCTTCAACAAGGTGTGGGAAACGGCAGCTCCCCAGCGACTGGACCAAAGGAGTTATTCTGCCATTCTAGAAGCACAAAGGTGACAGGTTCATCTGTAGGAACCACTGAGGCATTAGCCTACTCTCCATCCCTGGCAAGCTCTTCACAAAGATCTTGTTGAGCTGCGCTCTTCCAGCCATCAGAAGTGCCTGCCGTCCACAGCAGGCTGGCTTCATGCCCAACTGCTCCACAGCAGATCGCATCGCTGCCGTCCGCCTGCTCATTGAGAAGGTCTATGAAATCCAGAGAGACCAATATCTCTTCATTGTATTCCTAGATCTCAAAGCTGCATTTGATACAGTCCACCACTCATCAGGTGGAGTATCCTACAAGCCCTCAGTGCACCTCCAAAGACAACCACCCTCTTCAAGCTGCTCTACAGCAATGCTCAGAGCTGTGTCCGTGTCCACAGTCGACACTCTGACTGGTTCTCCATCTCCAGCTGTGTTTGCCAGGGCTGTGTAGATGCTCCAGACCTGTTCAACTGCATAATGGACCACCTAATGCGCAGGGTCTGTGAGCTAATACCTAGAGTGTCCCCCGGCAACTACCAACAGACTGCCCTGGAGTACGCTGACGACACCATCTTGCTCTGTTCGTCTTACAGTCTGAGGGACGCTCTCAGTGTTTACAGTGAAGAGGCAGAAAAGCTTGGTCTCCATGTGAACTGGACCAAGACCAAGTTCTGCATGTTGGTGAGGGATCAGATCCACCCCTAGCCTGCTTGGCAATGAGCGTCTGTGAAGAATTTTGTTTATCTGGGGTCCAATGTGGCAGATAATGGAGATCTTAAACCAGAGATCCTCTGCAGGAGAGCTCTGGCAGCCTCTGCTTTGCAGTCTCTCTGGAAACCACTTTGGTGGCACAAATCCATCTCACGCAAGACTTCAGATCTACAACTCCACCGTACTCTCCATTCTTTTACATGGCTCAGAAACACGGTACTTAATAAAGACCCTAGCCTCAAGAATAGATGGCTTTGATAGCAGGGCTCTCAGAACCATCGAGAACATCAGGTGGGCCCAAAGAATCTCCAACGAATCGCTCAGAGCCCACACAAACCAGCCGAGAACTTCCACCCTGGCAGCACAGCCAGAGCTGACCGCGAGGAAAGCCCCGCACTCGATGGCTTGACGTCATTGCAGACGACCTCCAACAACATGGCATTACAGGAGGAAGCAGATCTGCTGGCACAAGACTGCCAGTATTGGAGACACCTGACTCTTCTGATCAGCTCGACACACCAGGGCGGGACAACAGCCCTAAAGCAGGAGCAAGTTAGATAGATAGATTTTGCTATGGTTTTAGATAATCAACTGGAGCGATGGAGACCATGAGTGATAACTTCTAACTGTCCCTTACATTTATTCAAGCAGAGGTATAACCTGAAAGATGTCTGGAGAGAAAAATTCCCATCAGATTCTGTTTATATCTGGAGTAATACTGATGGATCCAAACAGTCTCGCATCGATTACTGGCTGGAGTCTGATTGTCTAAGTGCAGATAATATTGAAGTTAACATTTTTCTTTCTTCATTAACAGATCAGAAAGTGATTTATATTTCTATTAAAGTATCTGAAACTAAGTTCCAACTAGGGTTGGGCACCGAAGTTCGGTTCCAAGTAGGAACCGTTATGATTTGCGCGGTTCTACCGAAACCGAAAGATGCGGCTGCAAACGGTGCCGGATTTCGGTTCCAAATTTCATTGAAGTTTCATTTGTCTGTGGACATGTCAATCACTTGTAGTACTCCCTTCTGATTTTTTACGATTCAGCCTATCTATTTACTTTCTTGTTGTTGTGAGATGAGTGTGTGCTCCAACTTCTGCATCTCAGCTTGTTACGAAGCTGGGGGGGGCGTGTGCATGTGAGGAGCAGCGCGCTCTGAGAGGAGCGAGAGAGAGAGCGTGCCGCAGAGAGAGAGAGAGCGTGCCGCAGAGAGAGAGCTAACACCGCACCGGCTGCCCTTGCCCAGCATTTTCCTTGCTAATGTTCGGTCTTTGGCTAACAAGATGGACGAGATTCGACTTCGTCTCACGCACACTAAAAGACTTTTGGATTATAATGTCATGATTTTCACCGAAACATGGCTCCACGACGGCGTACCGGACAATGCTATCAAGCTAGACGGACGCTACACACACCGGGCGGATAGATCAGCTGATGACTCCGGCAAGTCCAGGGGCGGAGGTTTGTGCATCTATGTCAACAAAGCTTGGTGTACGGACTCTGTTACTCTTGGCAGCCACTGCTCAGCTAACCTGGAGTTTCTTATGGTTAAGTGTAGACCTTTCTATCTGCCGCGGGAACTCACATCCACCATCATTACTGCTGCTTATGTTCCGCCGGATGCTAATGCTAAGCTCGCAATGAACGAACTTTATGCGGCCATTAGTAAATTACAGACGGATCACCCGGAGGCGGCTTTTATTGTTGCGGGTGATTTTAATCACTCAAACTTAAAGACTGTACTCCCCAAATTCCACCAGCATGTTTCCTGCCACACCAGAGGAAATAAGATTTTGGATCATGTTTACACAAACATGGCTTCCGCTTACACTGCGACCCCTCCCCCACATCGGACAGTCAGACCACCTTTCTTTGTTCCTCACCCCGAGATATTCACCCTCATCAACCGTGTCAAGCCATCAGTGAGGACTATCAAGGTGTGGCCAGCAGAGACAGACTCTGTACTCCAGGACAGATTCCAACACACGGACTGGAGTATGTTTGCTTCTCAAGCCACTTGTGGTTCGAACTTGGACATTGACAATTATGCCTCCTCTGTCATGGATTACATCACATCCACCATTGATGGTGTCACGACAGAGAAACAGATCACCACATACCCAACCAGAAGCCATGGATGAACAAGGAGGTGCGGCTCCTGCTGAAGGCCCGTAATGCTGCCTTCAGATCAGGGGATGCACAGGCCTACAGCACATCCAGGGCAAACCTGAGGAGGGGCATCAAGAAAGCAAAGCACTGCTACAAGTTGAAGATAGAGGGTCACTTTTCCAATTCTGACCCTCGACGCATGTGGCAAGGCATCCAGACCATCACGGACTACAGGCCTGCAACCCACCCCGCAGCCATGGACGCCTCCTTCCTGAACGAGCTGAATCATTTCTACGCTCGCTTCGAGAGGAGCAATGGAGACACCGATACCAAGACAACGCTCCCTGCAGACCACCAGCCCCTCTCACTCTGCCCCACTGATGTCCACATGGCACTGAGCAGAATCAACACACGCAGGGCTGCAGGACCAGACGGCATCCCAGGACGTGTCCTCAGAGCATGTGCGGAGCAGCTCACCGGGATCTTTACGGACATTTTCAACCTGTCCCTCGCCCGAGCAGCTGTGCCAACATGCTTTAAAGCAACATCCATAGTGCCAGTGCCAAAACACACCAACCCGACGTGCCTCAACGACTACCGCCCGGTAGCACTCACACCCATCATTATGAAGTGCTTCGAGTGACTGGTCCTGGCGCACCTGAAGGACTCCCTCCCTCCCACACTGGACCCACACCAGTTTGCTTACCGCAGCAACAGGAGCATAGATGATGCAGTCTCCACTGCACTGCACTCTGTGCTTTCACACCTGGACAATAATCACACCTATGCACGTCTGCTGTTTGTTGACTTCAGCTCAGCATTTAATACTGTCATCCCCTCCAAACTGATCACCAAACTCCGAGCCCTGGGCACAAACACCGCTGTCTGCAACTGGATTATGGACTTTCTGACCAACAGACCACAAAACGTGAGGTCAGGCCACATCTGCTCCACCACTGTCACACTCAACACCGGTGTGCCACAAGGCTGTGTGCTGAGCCCCTTCCTGTACTCCCTCTTCACACACGACTGCAGACCGGTGCATGGATCCAACTCCATCATCAAGTACGCAGACGACACCACCGTGATCGGTCTCATCACGAATAACGACGAGACAGCCTACAGAGAAGAGGTACAGCACCTGACCACATGGTGCGCTGACAATAACCTGCTCCTTAACACCAGCAAGACCAAGGAGCTCATTGTGGATTTTAGGAAGGAGAGAAGAAGCACGCATGACTCCATTCACATGAACGGAATGGCCGTCGAGCGTGTCTCCAGCTTCAAGTTCCTGGGGACCCACATCTCAGAGGACCTGTCCTGGACCACCAACACCTCCAGCCTGGTCAAGAAAGCTCACCAGCGCCTCTTCTTCTTGAGGACACTGAAGAAAAACCACCTGTCTTCAGCCATCCTGGTGAACTTCTACCACTGCGTGATAGAGAGCATCCTAACAAACTGTGTCACAGTCTGGTACGGAAGCTGCTCTGCTGCTGAGCGCAAACAGCTGCAGCGCGTAGTGAAAACTGCCCAGCGCATCACAGGAACTCCCCTCCCTGCCATTGAGGACATCCAGAAGAAGCGCTGTCTGCGTCGTGCTCGCAGCATTCTGAAGGACTCCTCCCACCCAGCACATGGACTATTTTCCCTCCTGCCCTCAGGCAGGCGCTTCAGAAGCCTCCGGACAAGGACCAGCAGACTGAGGAACAGCTTTTTCCCCAGAGCTGTGACCTTATTGAACTCTCACCCCCTTGACCCCCGCTGACCCCCACAAACCGATTCATCCAATCACCTTCATCATTGCACTATTGATCTTCTTGCACATATTTACAATCTGTTTGCACAGTACTATGTACCGAAATTGCACTAGTCTTGTTACCTTAATAGGCTTTGATATTATTTATTAATACCTTCTGCACTGTAAATTGTCCATGTCATCTGTTTTGCCCCACCATATTTATCATCTGCCATCTCCTTTTTTTGTAAATTAGGTTATGTTAGTTCTGTTTATAGTCTTCTCCCTCCTAAAAATCCATCTGTATAATATGTTCATAGTACCTACCTCATTCATTATGTATATAAATATATCTAGGTCATTAACCTGTATATGGTCATCTCTTATACATCCGATCTGTAAATACTGTCCATATCCTTTATAACAACCTGTAACATACGTATTTATCATTATATTTATACCACATGCTCTTACTGCCTATTGCACTTCTGGTTAGATGCCAAACTGCATTTCGTTGCCCTGTACATGTACATGTGTAATGACAATAAAGTTGAATCTAATCTAATCTAATCTAATTTATCTTCCGCCTTATTTTATTGAAATAAAATATTGCTTTTGCCCAAAAACAACTGCAAATAAATGCCACATTCCTGATTTAATTTAATAAAATGTCAGGCTAAAATTTCAAGGACGTTTAAGTTTATTTAAGACAGAGTTTTATATTATGCTTTACGTGCGCACAGCTGCACGGCAGGAGGGAGTCTGCGCTTGTTTGAAGCCGTTCTGCTTTGGATTTAGGAAGATAAAGGCATTATTTTTTATTACTGAAGTACCGCAATAAGCACCGAAAGGGAACCGAAACCGAAACCAAAGAACCGCGGTAGCACCAGAACCACATCAGATCCCATCGGTGCACAACCCTAGTTCCAACACAGGAAAGCTTAGTGGATTGTAAATAATTCACTGCTTAAAGTGGACATAGCACAATAAAAGGTTTCTGAATTTGTTGCTCATTTTTTATAATCAAGCTAAAGAAGAAAACTGTTATGGTAAAAACTGGGAACTTTTGATTCATACGTCTTGTTAATCGCACTGTCCCTTTCAAGGTTGCGCTGCTGCTGGAGTCTAACCCCCGGTCCACAGCCATGCAGAAGCTGCGTGTGCATTTGTGAAGCAGTCTAGTGATGGCCAGGCCTATAAAGGCAGATATATCATGTGTGCATGCATCTCTGAAGAAGTTTGGATTATTTTCGTGTGAGAAATACAGAGATGCTGCCACAAACTTTAGGATGAAGTCATGAAGTGGACAGCACCAACAAGCAGCAGGAGGCGGAGCTTCAGGAATCGAGTCGTTTTACTTCAGGGTATGAAAACACTCATGAACTCTAATATGATCATATATATTTATATAGTTCACTCTAAAAGGCTTAAGAAAATCATGGTAGGGCCCCTTTGAAGTCCCATGAGGTCCTTCAACCACGTATGAGCGTGGAGTTGTGTGGCTGCTGACAACAGATCCGCTTGATACTCGATCTGGTATCCACACTTTTTGTCCTGGAATGAGTTGGCCAAGATCCCGTGCTCTGTGTCGCTGGTTGTACTGCTGTACATGTGTAACACACATCAGCTGGGTCCCCTTAGATTGTGCGCATGGTTTCAGAAAGTGGTCAGCCAATCGCGTGGGGTCCTGCAGTCAGCTGACTCCTGTAAAAAATGTCACCTCGGGACTGGTGAGTGAAGCCGATGTTATCACAAGCATTGCATTTGTGGCTGTAAGCAGAGCGATTTCCACAAACCTTGATGCATAATCCACTACCAGCAGGTAGATTTTAGTTCCAAGCATGAACAGATCTGCTCCCAGTTTTTCCACGGCCTCCCTGGGTATTGTGTTGGCAATAGCGGCTCTGCAGGATTACACCTCTCTTTGATCCTAACTCATTATCTGCTGGCTTAATCCAGGCCACCACACAGACTGCTGTGCACGTTTCCAGCATTTCACTACTCCTTGGTGACCTTCATCTAGAGTTGTGAACAAGTCATGAAGGGATAACGAGTCTGTCCCCCTTGAGTAACAGTCCATCCTGCACTGAGAGTGATGCTCGTTCCACCCGTTGTAGAGTGACGGTCATCCGTGCTCGCAGAGTTGCATCACTCGTGCACAAACACCGTCAAGTTTCAGCTCTTGTCTCAGGTGCTCCAAGTAGGAGGTGCTTGCCGGCAAGTTCTCCATTATGGTGTCCACATATATATTTGTGTCCTCCAGCAGCTCCTTGTCTTCCGTTGTTTCATTATGGATAATGGGAGCACGTGATAACATGTCCGCTGTCCAGAAACTCATTCCTGCCACATGCGATATGGAGTAGGAATAACGCATGAGGCGCATCTTGAACCGCTGAATCCGAGGTGGAAGGGCGTCTAACTGTTGAGACCCTAACAAACTCAGGAGAGGTTTGAGGTCAGTCTCCATCTGGAAGTGCTTTCCATCATGAACCTTTCACAAGCACAAGTGAGGGTTAGAGCTTCTTTCTCTATTTGAGCATACCTCTGCTCTGTTTGTGTGAGAGTTCGACAGATATAAACCACAGGTCGTTCTCCCATTTCTGTAGTAGGACGCTCCCCAGTCCGTAAGATGATGCATCGGCTGAAACTTTGCTGTCACGATTTGGATCATACATGGCTAAAACTGGAGGTGAAGACAAAGAATCTTTTAGATCTTTGAATGCTTGATCCTGGTTCTTTTTAGAAAGAAGGTCTCTCAGAGGTTCATCTCTTTCTACCAGCTGAGGGATGAACTTTCCCAGCTGATTAATGGTTCCAAGGAAACGTCTCAGTTCAGAAACATTTGTCGGTTCCCTAATTTCTCTCGCTGCTTCCGACTTGCTGGGGTCAGGACTGATGCCATTGGTTGTGATGTCATGTCCTAGAAAGGTCACTTCTTGCTTTGAAAGGTCACATTTTTCCTCATTCAGTGAAATGCCTGCCTCCTGCAACCTCTTGAGCACCCCATGTAGGCGACCTTCATGCTCCTCGTGTTCTGCCCCCGACCAGCACGTCATCCATGTGGCAAACCACGCCTTCCAGACTGTCAATGACTTCTGACATTCTGTTCTGGAAATGTTCCGGAGAAGAAGCAATGCCAAATGGTAGCTGCTTAAAATAATAACAGCCAAAAGGAGTAATAAAGGTGGTATATTTAGCTGACTCTTCTGTTAGGGGAATTAGCCAAAATCCCAAATTAACATCTAGCTTGCTAAAAATTTTGGTTAGGCTAGTCTGCCAAGTGTTTCTTCAACTGAAGGCAGAATGTATTTTTCCAGACACACAGAAAGGTTAAAGTTAATTTTCTTTAAATATTCCCAGTGGGGTTTTAATTAGGACTGTGAAGTTTTTAACAATTCCACATCCTAAATGTCTTAAAAAGCCATTTTTCCTGTTGATCTGAAGCCTTCGTTTCCAAAAGTCCCTCTGTGTGGGCGTGGCTTATGGTGCTTAGCTGCGTAACCCCGCCCCTTATCCCCCCTAGTCATGCTAGTGAGACACACACTTTGATAACCACATGAAAGTTTGTAAATGCGTGCAGTGGTGATGTTTTTAGATGCAGATGAAGGGTTACGTTCAGGAGAACGTTCTGGTGTCCGGTTAAACCACCTGCTGGATCCTGAGTGGAGCTGCTGTAAACAAAGCAGCGGCGCTCCGTATAGCAGCTCGCTGTGAGCTGCTATAAGGAGCAACGGCGCTCTACCTTGGGTTGGATCAAAGGCGGACAGCAGGTTTGTGACAGCTAATGGGATTTTACTTTCAGTTTATTTTTAAATACGAGAGGCCAATTTAAAATAATCCGTCTTGGACGCTATTAAAATACAAACAGGTGATGCAATAACGCACGGCTTGTCTGCACTTTTCTGAATTTTTCTGCTCGTCACATATAAATATGTACAAAAACATCATCCTAAAATAAAACCTACTGCTGAACGTGCAGCTGTCCACTGTGTACTGCATCCTTCTTCAAAAATAACTTCTTACAAAACTCTGATTCTTTCTCCATCCAGATGAAAAATGTCTCTTTTTCTCCAAATGATTGAATAATTATTGACGTTGCTGTGACCAATAAATCCAATCCATGTTTTCCTCAGATTCCTTGGTATAATAATAAAGCTAACATCAGTATGGTCTTTCACTGAATTACAATCCTTTACAGCACAGAAGTGGAACGTTAGATTATCTTCTCCATCCTCTACAGCTGCATCCATGTCAGCTATCGTGATGTAAGCAAAGCTCAGGAATTCAGAGGAGTTTTTGAGCGATGTTTGATAGAGATTTAAAAGGAGAAATACTCGGAAATGCAAAAACAGAAGGATTTCTTCTTATATTTTTTCTCTTTCAGAACAAAAATGCTGCACATACGTGTTAAAAACTCAAACCAAAGGATATTCATTGGAGGGAGACTTTAAGGTGTGTGAGATCAACACGAATACACACCCTATCAGTTTTCTTTTTGAGTACCACCACCATGCCAGAACACCAGTCTGTTGGCTCCTCGATTTTGCTAATCGTGCCCGAGTCTTCCATTTGGAACATTCTTTCTTAACTTGTCCATGAGTGGCAATGGAACTCTTCGAGCTGTCTTTTGTGACAAAGGCCGAGCATCTGGCCTTAACTTGATGTTATATAGCTGCTTCACTTCAACACACAGTTTTGGGCAGCTGGTTTTTCAGTGATTCCATGGTTAGGTTGCCTAAGTGAGCCACTAGCTCCAACTTGTGACTAGCTGCTCTTCCCAGCAGTTTCCATATGGGCGACATGGGCAGTTGCCAAGGGCGGCATTTTCCAGGGGACGGCACGGATGAAGGGAATAAAATCATTCAGTATTTCTTTTCTGAAATATAAACAGCTGAGCGTGTCAGTTCTGTTGTCTGAAGGTGAATTTAACTGTCAAACAGCGCCCTCTGATGGCCGACGCTCAAACTGGCCCCTCATCTCATTGCAGTACAGTGCACTGTGGAACATACCATGTCAAAAAATGCGAGAGGGGGGCACAATTCACTGGTAGCTGTGTGAATCCTACACAGGTAATTGGGAGAATTTTTCAGTCTAACACTGAAGCTCAAGCTATTTTTAAATTTTACCACTTTAATTCATCACACCAAATTATGGCTTGCATTCACCATGACTGTGCTGTTTAAGATCAATTCCAATCTCTCAAACAAACTATCACTAGAATTTTTATAGCCCAAAGCTGAGCTGATGCCATGCTAAGCGCTAGTTGGTGTCAGAAGATGCTAACATGTTTATTGTTGTGAGTGCAGTAAAATATAAAGACTAAAACCATCTGGTTACCAATTTAGAGAAAGAGGAAAGAAGACCAAGAGAAATGGGACAAAGTTATGATACAGGACATTGATAAACTTTTTATTTAAGCCTTTGACAACTTTATTAAACATGCACAATAATATATGAAAAGTTAGGCTAATTTGGGCTATTGTTGGCCTATACGTTTAATGTTTAGTTTATCCAAATTATATTTATGCATTAAGCTAATTAAATCGATGTAATATTTGCTCATAACCAACCAAGTTAAGTCAATTCCTTTACTCATGCTTTCACTAAAATAGCATAACAGGAACGTTATTTCGATATTGTTCAGCACTGTCTTTTATTCTCAGTATGATTAAAATTACTTTGTCATAGTTCTCCAGCTTGTTGTCAGAAATTGCATTCAAAATATACAACTCCAATCCCCTGTACTTTGATATATTTGTCTAAATATTTATTAAGAATGTTCCATTATTCTATTCATATTTGATGCTCTTCCAAATTATTTGTGGCACACTTTTTAGGTCCTACAGAGAGAGGTAGACCAAATTTATAGTGTATTTTCTAGGTTAATTTGTATTAATTAAACATATCTGTGATGGTGTGATATTATCCTTACAAGAGTTATTCTTACTTTTAATTTCTCGTAATAGTTTTATAGGTGGTATTTTTTCAATATTTGAATTGAACGTTTGTGGGTCGTAATGAGGGGGGGCACTTAAGGGCGCTACTGTTGTGGCTCACCCAGGGCAACATCAGCGCCAGGACCACCACTGAGTGCTGTGTGCAGGTGTTTCAGGATGTACTCAACATCCTTTGCTTCTTTTTCTCCTTTCTGTAGGTTCAGCTCTGCATATCCAAGAACGTTTAATGGCCTTCTTCCAGGTCCAAGCAGAGGCTTGGTTGAGTTCTGAAGAGTGGGTGGGCTGCTGTTTTTGAAGATTTTTTGGACATCTGAAGTGGCACAACTGTTACGTCAGCTCCTGTGTCTATTTTAAATGACACGCTTTTATTGTTCCTGTGGATGTCTACCATCCATGGTTCTCCATTGCTGGCGATGCTACCAAGGAATAAAGCATCGACATCTTCTTATTTTTGCACACTCTTATGTAATGTCCTCGGCATACAGTTTCACTAGCTGGACTCTCACGTTTTGGATGGGGTGAAGAGCTGCCACACTTATGACACTGTGTTTGGTTTGCTGTGTGGAGTCCTCCATGGTTTGCTGCCTTTTCACTTCCTCGCTCTTGTCATGTTGATAGCTTTTACCAGGGTAAGATCCGGGTCAAGCTGGATGCATTCCGACAGGCGCTTATCAGACAGACCAACCACGAGTCGATCAGCAATCAGCGCGTCATGAAGTGCTCCATAGCCGCAGTGTTCTGCTAATGCATACAGTGCAGTAGCAAATGCGTCCACAGTCTCGTTTTCTTCCTGCTTTCACAAGTTGAATTTTACAGTCATTGATTACATTTTTCTTCACAATGTCTGCAGGCACACATCACTTCATCTGCTTCACCTCTCATGCAGTAAATTAACGTGTTTATTTGATTTTCCTCAGAGCTTGTATTCAGATTACTGGCAATGCAAAATCTGTCAAACCTTCTTATCCATTTTTCCCATTCTTGAGGCTTTGAGAAGTCAAAAGGCTCCGGAGGTTGGAGATTGCAGGTGGCGCTCGGCCCCGCCGGCGCTCGCTGCACACTGTCGTCCGCCATGTTCGAAATCCACTTCATCGTTCTTCTCACAACTTAACTTCTTCTGACACTTCTGACACCATGTCGCATTATCTAAAAGAAATAACGAGGGTCCAACTGCTTGCTTGTTAGATCTTATTTTACTTAGAACAATACCAAACATGCCTCTCGCGTGCGTCTCTGATGGACGTTTCACTGGATCCTACGTGGAAGGTGCACTGCCGCTGCAGTGACCTCATTCACATGTGTCCTTCAGATCATGTCAAAGTAAACATATAACATTGCCTTAACACCACAGCCAAAGGGGTCATAAATCACCAGGAAAAGCGGGCACGGTATAGACATGTTTTATAGATAACAATTATTTTAAATATATGTGTTCTCATAGTTATTTTTAATTAAAAAAATAAAACAAAAAGTAATTTCAAGTTTAAGTTTAACTGTTTTCTTTATGATTTAATCAGGACATTAGGAGGGTGGGAGGAGAACATTTGTATTTAAATGGTACTCCAGATAGATTTGGTGTTTTCAACACTATTTGTAAGCATTCTTTTCTCTCAGATTTTATAGATTTGGTCTAAAAATGTGTCAATGTAACCAGAAACTACATGTTTTAGCATTTTGTTTGTTTTCAAAAAGATGTGTGGTTATATAGATTATAAACATCCAAATGTTTTCTCATTGAGGCCCATTTATTGTGTGTGTGTGTGTAAAGTACTTGGAATGTTTTATTGAATGTATGTTTTGAAGCTTTTACAATAAAGTAATTTTGGTCCTTTATCTTCTTGTTTATTCCTGCTGCTTTTTTTACTTTATACTGATCCAAAAAGTGATCCGAACCGTGAGTTTTGTGATCCGTTACACCCCGAGAAGGTATACAGTATTGTTTATCTAAAACTAAAGTTTCTGCTGATCTCCGCTAGCTCCATGGAGAAATTGAGTGTTGTGTTAGACTGGGGGCGGTGCTGTCAGAGCAGACTCTTCCTGAAAGTGGCAGTCTCGCTCTGTGACATCAGATCGTGAGGAAGCCAATTTAAACAGCACAAAAAGCACTTTCTAAAGTTTAACATCAACCCAACCCACAGAATATACTGTATGTGGGTGTATCCAGTAAATACCACGAGTTAATGCAGGAAACAGTTCCAATGTGCAGTTTGCTGAAGCACTCAGGGTAAGTGGCAGCAAAGAACTGTTGGATGAGGGCATCTGAAGTGAAAGCCTCTGAAAATAAAGACCCAGTGGTGCTTTGGCCACTGAACATTATTGGAGACTCATTTCCTTTACTGTATGATTTATTTAGGCAGTGCTTATTGTGAGGTTCTGTCTGGGAGTGACCATTAGAAGAACACATCATGGTAGATATTTTGAAACTAAATCCAGGGAGGCAGATGCAGGTGGTTTGGACACAGAGGAGGAAGAGTGATGACGTTGGCCAAAAAAGATGTTGCAGCTGTCAGGAGAGAGGTCTAGAGGAAGACCAAAGAAGAGGTTCATGAAGGAAGCAGGACATGAGAGTGGATGGTGTGAGGGTTGATGGTTAGGGTTGCAACCGTCAGAATCATGTCTGCAACACTGACATTCTAGGGTCACTCTGTGGAGGAAAGATAAAAAAAAACAACATTCTCTGTGTAAGGTTAGCTACCCCTTTGAAAAATCTTGGTTTTCATTTGTGGAGATGTTAACTTGTGTGGGCCGCTTGGACGTCTCTGTAAGATGGTTGAAATTCCAACTTTCTTAAATTTCCAGATCACTTTTGTTAAGAGTATTTTATATTAGCTGATCTTTTTGAAGCCCTCACTCTTTTTTTTGTGTAAAAAAAAAAGACTTCCTTTCTCAGATTTTGTAACATGCAGAGTAGCATGTAGTGGGCCATGCAAATTTTTTGTGCGAATCGTGTTTGGTGTGAATGCAGCATTACACAGTGGAAGCAGATCGCCTCAGCTAACATCATTTTTGTTTCCCTTTCATAGAAAACTCTACTTTGAGGTTTTAAATGCATTGTGCTGTTCATTTCTCACTATAAAGAACACCAAAACTGTATTTTGATCCATTCATTCATTTAAGAATAATCCTTTGAAAACCTGCACTGTCTGCAGCAGCCCCTCCCATACCCACGAAAACAAGGAGGTCGAATCGTGCTGACGTCACCACGATGCCAACAGCTCCCTCCAGGAAGAACCTTCTCTGACAGCTCCGCCCCCAGACTAACATCAACACTCTATTTCTCCACAGAACTGGTGATGATCAGCAAAAAAACGTTCATTTTAGATGCAGAATACCGTAAATCTTCCAGTTGTGTCCTCTCTAGACGCGTGGCTCCTTTAAGACACACACCCCTCTTGTCGGTCACAGTCGTGAGTGTATTTGTGTTGTGAAGCAGTGTGGAGATGACCAGGGCTACTAAAGGCAGGTACATGGTATGGGTATCCATCTTTGAAGACATTTGGATACTATTTATTTTCGTGGGAGAAACGAAGAAAGACTCTAGGACACGTGTTAAAGTCAAGGCCCGGGGGCCGGATCGGCCCTCAGAGTAATTCTATCCAGTCCTCCAGATCATTTTATTTTGTTGTTATTAATGGTCCGATGTTATCTTGCGCTCATTTCCAACTTGCATAATTTTGACAAAATATATTTAACGGAGAGTAAAATATTGAAAGTTATTTCAGTTTTAAGTTGATTTATGAATGAATGAGTGATTGAGTGAATGAATGAAATGATTTATTTCAAGCAGTCAGGTAATATTTCATGAAATAATATATCACATAATGAATCACAAGTAGATCGCTTGAAAGGGAGTGGAAGGAAGCGAACTTATATAATCCCACCCCGACTCGACCATTCTCTCTACATGAATTATCAATATCCGGTTCAAGACTTAAAATCAAATATTAATAGATTCAGGTTATAAAGGATCATTAATATCAGTGATGTAATAAAATTTCAAAAATCCACAGACAAAATCATTTATATTAATCATTACCAATAAGCTAAATATACTCAGATGATTATCATCAGGAAAACATCATCCACATCAATCAATACCAGAAGCCCAAGCACATTCAGGCCATCATCACCAGAAAAAGTCCCCGCATCAACCAGCACCAGAAATCCAGAGTATATCAGATGATTATGTATAATCACCTGAATATATTCCAGACCCCTGGCACCGATCAATACCGGAGACCCCCCCCGGTGATTATGATCCGAGCATACCCCAGAGCTCCGGCACCGATCAATGCAGATAAGTTTCCCAGATGATAATCGTCATCAGGAAGAACGGCCACACGCAGCAGCAGGTGGACCTTCGGGAATCGAGTCGTTTTACTTCCGGGTAGGAAAAAACTCATGATATGACATATGATGATATAGGTGGATATAATTCACTCTGTAAGGCTTAAGAAAATCATGGTATGGCACCTTTTGTAGCTGTAGGGCCATTAGCCTGTGGCTAAGTTAATTAGCATGTGTTGTTGCTTTCTGCTGGTTGGAGGCTGTCCTCCTTAGAGATCTTAACATGATGAATTCTGTTTTTAAGACCACTAAATAGGGTTTTTTGTTTGATATTAAGGGTTTCTACTCAAACAATATGTCACTGGAGGTTCTTGTAAGTGAACTTAAGGTTAATTTAAAAATAATTCCTTAAACTTCTATGCAATAGAAAAAATAAAAACCCCATGGTAAAACCAATGCTCTATGTTAAGTGTAGAGAGATTTGTGGTCCAGAGTTTTAAGAGTATTACAACAGCTCTCATTATAAATCTGACCCTAAACCGCTTGGGGGGCTGTCTCTGTCCACTACACCAGAAAAGTCATGCTTGATTTAGCATACACTCACCTTCACCAAAATGTCAGGGCAGGTGACTACATCCCAGACTGTGATGGTGATCCTGGAGAGGAGCAGACTTGAAAGACTGTTGTTCTTTTCTTTTTTTAAATTGTATAAAGCACAGTTAGTAATAAACAAAACCCACACAGAAATACTTACCAGAACACAGAGTAAAGTATTCCCATCAGTGATCCAGGCAGTCGAAATGGTGTTGACAGACAGGCGAAAAAGGGGAAGTACACCAGCCCCAATTCTAGAGCTCCAATCAGGAACTCTATTGCTACATTTTCAGGGAAAGGTTCATTTTTTGAATTAGCACAAACCACATATACACTGCAGTGGGGATAAAACTAAACTGGGTACCTATCGCCCAGGCAGGGAGAATCAGAGGCCGGTATTCTCGGCGAAAGAACAGAATTGCCGAGTTTGCCATTGCACCAAATGCAAAGCCGTAGGACCAGCGGTTACTGAAGCTGCTCAAAGTATCCAACGGCCTGCATCATCGAGAAGACAAAACATCAGAAAACCTGAGAGCATTGACACAACAGAGCAGATAAGAACACAGAGATTTCTGGAAATATTATTTCAGTTCCACTCCAGTCATCTTTTGATCTATTTTCAAAGTGTTCCCAGTGGTCTTTTAATTATGATGCAGTTTTTGAACAAAATATAAAAGCCTGTGTCGTTCTCGAGGACATGGTTTCTGCAGAGCAGCAGCTGTCCTCTTCCTGATTAGCAATGATTTAAAAGAATAAATATTCAGAAATGCAGTTTTGAGCTAAATATTCTTTATACGTGTCATGAGAAAATAATACAAGAACATGTTAAAAACACTATTTTATTGGAGTGGCTCTTTAGAGCATATATTCTGCTTATGTACATACAGGCAATTCAAAGACTTGATTTAAAGGCCCTCTCACCACTTTTGTTGTGCAGCTGTTAGGTTGGGGTCCGAGGGGCTGTAAGCTAGGTTGTATAAACAAAGATGTTGGGAAATGAAAGTAGACTTACTCCACACCAACAGTACCGCTCACATCTCAGAGATGAATATCAAATGAGCTCCTCTGCTGAAACTATGTTCTAGAAACGACTCAGGTTTTTTGCTAAAAACATCATAATAATAATTATAACCACTGGGAACGCTTTGAAATGAGATTAAAAAGAGACCGGAGTGGGACTCTGAGTTCTAAATGATTGAAGTGTTTTACCAGCTTTAACATTTCATTACTTCAGTGGTTCCTGCTCCTTTCAACTTACACCACCACAGCGAAACGTCCTCCCAGGAAGGGCAGCCTGTTGTCAAAGAAGAGCTTACGGCTTCGAGTTTGGAGGAATGACAGCACTCCAGTAATCAGCACCTGGGGAACATATGACCCCTCCAATGAACACAAAGGTACAGCAACAATCCTAGTGCTGTTTCTGACAGATCCCTGATAGAATTCATCATTTGTGGATCATCCATTGAGCTCTTCTGTTTATTTTATAATTCCAGGATATGCATTAGAGGGATTTTGGTCTATCTCAATTGTTTTAAAGGGTCTATACTATGCTTTTCTTAAATCTTTCACAGTAAACTATATCCATATGTAACCATATATTGCCTTTGGCACACTAAAGAACAAATTATTTATGGAAAATTGTATTAATTGTTTTCATACACAGACGTAAGACACCTCAATCTCTGACGCTCCGCCCTTCGCTCATAGAGCCGGCCTCTGGCCTGGCGTTTAGAAGAAATAGGCGTCTGAAGATCGGCTCCAGCATTCTGCAAAAAGTTTAAGCCAACAATACGGATACGGAGCACCTTTGAGGCCGGACCGAACTGGATGCAGGGCGAGCGCCTCTCACCCACTTTAAGTTATGTTAAGATTCCAGCCCCTACACCAGAGCTGGACCGGTGCCGGACCAAGTATGAGTCCAGGGTTAGACCCGACGGATGTTGGAAACGACACAATTGAAATATATATTATGAATTTATAATGAAAGTGTTTAGCTGAGCAAAAAAGTATTTGAACCTGGGGGGGTTCTGAGGTTAGACAAGATTGTATATCTTTGATTGTGGGTGACAGGCTGTCGATGCCAGCTCTAGGATGACGACATGAAATGGGCGGCACCATCAAGGAGCAAAAGGCAGTTCCTCTAAGATTAAGAAGTCATTTTGGTTTTTAGTGTTCCAAAGGTGATATATGATAATGTATATGGATATCCTTCAGTCTGAACGTCTTATGAAAGGCATGGTGTGGCCCCTTTAAGAAGTCAAATAAACAACTTACTGCTGGAATGAGAGGAGAAAAATGAATGAAGATCTCCAGAGAAATTGTGCGTTGGCATTCTTCCCCATCGTTGACCCTACAAGAAAAGAAAGCATTTTAAGATTAACCAGCAAAACAATCAAAACGTTTGTGTGCTGTTACCAAGTCTGGATAAATGCAGAGGCCTGTGTTAAGGTGTATTCACACCAAACAAATTTCCTGGAGAATTCGCTGCTCACTGCTCGTCAAAAAATGTGTTCCTGACGCCGCGGACGCAAGTGGGAGGAGCTACCACCTCAGGGGTAGCCCACAGGCCACCTTCATGAAGTCTGTTCCTGATTGTTTGGGTAGAGACATTCACACCAGTGGCCCTCTGGAGGTCATTCTGTAGGGTACGAGCAGTGCTCAGCCTGTTCCTCCTTGCCACAAAGAGCAGGTAAGGTCCTGCTGAGGGGTTGAGGACCTTCTACGGCCTGTCCAGCTCTCCCAGAATAACCAGCAGTCTCCTGAAATCTCCTCCATGTTCTGGAGATTGTGCTGGGAGACACATGAAACCTTCTTGCTGCAGCACGTGTGGATGTTCCATCCTGGAGAAGTTGGACAACCTGTGCAACTTCTGTAGGGTTAAGGAATCTCCTCATACTGCCAGTAGAGAGAATTACACAAGACAAAATCAGCACGAGTGGAAAACCAGCCAAAAAAAGATCAAGAGGAGAAACTTGAAATGACCTCCACATGGAACACCAGTCCTGTTTGGAGGGTTTCTAATTGTTGCCACTAAGTGCACCTGTTGTTAATTCATGAACACCAATACAGATGAAATGATGAACGAGGCCTCAGCTGCTGAACCAACAAGAACATTATCAGACAGTTTCATTCAATTCATGCCAGGACCAATAAAAAAAGGTTCCTTTCATTTTTTAGAACAGTATATATTCATATATATAGTCATATATTACATTTGGACCATCAAGTAACAAATTATTTATGAAATATTAGTTATATTTCATGAGTTATTTTCATACCCGGAAGTAAAATGACTTGATTCCTGAAGCTCCGCCTGCTGCTGCGTTTGGCTGCTCTGCCGCTGCAGTTCACTTCATCCCAGAGAAATCCGTCTGTCTGCATTGATGATTTATCTACCTTTAGTAGGCCTGACCATCGATTTACTGCTTCATAACTGTTCACAACACGCACGCAGCTGTGCCTGACCGGGGGGTGGGGGGTCTTATAGGAGCCCCACGTCTAAGTAACAAACACCTGTTTGAGCTGGAATTTATTGAAGACAGGACACAACTGGAAGATATACGGTATTCTGCATCTAAAACAAAAGTCTTTTTTTCTGATCATCAGTGTCTCTGTGGAGAAAGTGAGTGTTGTGTTAGTCTGGGGGCGGAGCTTGCAGCACAGACTCTTCCTGGAGGAGCTGTTGGCATCGATCTTACGTCAGCACGTTTCCAACTGCTCGTTTTCGTGGGTATGGGAGGGGCTGCAGACAGAGCAGGTTTTTAGAGGATTACTCTTAAATGCATAAACGGATCAAAATTCCACTTTGCAGTTCCTTATAGTGAGGAATGAACAGTAAAATGCATTTAAAACCTCAAAAAGTAGAATTTTCATGGTAGGATAACCGTTAAGATAACCGTGAAGCAGCTACTATTTGAATGAATTTGACGCAAATTTAATTAGATGTGAGCAAACAATTGATTAAAATTATGCTAGCGTGCGGTGTGTGCACGGGGGATGGAGATTGATGTGGTCCACGGTACACACGTGTGCCGAACCGTGGGTTCTGATCCGTACGGACCACGGATTATCCGTTAATAGACGGTTTTCTATTGCAGCTGTTTTCTTGTAATCCCATTTTCTGCTTCTGTCATGGGCTCCAATCAAACTCAGAGAAAGAGAGAGAGATAGAGAAACAGACAGAAACTGAAGCCCCATGAAGAGCTGAAGACACCTGACTGAAGCAGCTTAAACCTGGGAGTTCTGGTCTAGCTAGTCATCAATCGCTGATTCAACGAGCTAACATGTGATTGATATTATAGAACAAATACATCATTAGTCAAGGAGTCAGTTTCTACTTCAGCCAGACGACTGAACGCGGCACATCAATCAACACACGGAACATGGTACAGAGACAGGAAACTGGGTACCAAGTAGTACTAAATAAAACACTGGGGTAATTTTCAAAATGAAAGAGCCTCATTTATGGAGAGTTCATACCTCCGTCACTACAGGTCTGAAACTACATCTATTGGCTTCATGTACATTTTAGGGCCGTGCATGTAGATGCATTAATGCACGCAATTAACAAATTATGATTAATGCATTACTAGTTATCAATACAAATGAATTGCACCTCTCTGAGCAGCAGTCTATCACACCGTGATGCACTGCTAGGTGGTGGAAATTTTTTTTAATACCATGGGTTTTAAAAAATCACCAAATCAGATGCGCGCTGCATTGTAGTTTCACCTGTACAGGAGAAAACTGTCAATCTCACCATACGACGTAGTCACAAGATCATCTCCTGACAAATCATCCACGTGTTTCCAGGACTGTGCGTGCGGAATGGTGCAGGCCCGTTAAAGATTGTGCTCTGAAATGCTGGCACACGCCAGAATTCCTGGCGTATGCAAACAGAGCACGCGTGAGTGCGCGTTGCTGAGAAGTCGGGCTGTGAGCTCCACGTACAAATTGGGCACACATTGAGTGTGTGCTGAATATTCAACACAGGTTGTATGTCGGAAAGGGTTTGTTACGTATATTGAATCGTGGAGCCAACCGCCTTCTTGCTGGTGAAACACTTTATTAAAAAGTTTTCCCGCACGCACACACAGGAAGGGGAAACACGACATGCAGCAACACATGAAAACATCCGAGTCTGCTGATGCTGTTGTCATGGTAACTCTGACCATCAAATACACCACACAGGTTAACATTTTCACACACAGACGCAGCAACACAACGCTGTCACCAACCGGGGACTCGGATTTAGGAGCTGCTTGTGGGTGGAGTCTGTTTCAAAGTACAGGAGTGCCAAACATGATCAGGAAAGAGTAATCATTGATCGCGGTGTGTGCCCGGTCGGGTTAATATGACACCCACAAACACATTTTAAAGGACAGAGTCGTGAAAACAAAAAAGCTGCAGTAAAATTTGGGGGATTTTCAACCCTTTAGCTTTAAGCTCCGAGGTTCTCTCTATTGTAGGTGGTCGAGTATCACTAATGAACAGTAGATATACAATAGAAAAGATTCTCCTCCCTGCCGCTACGTGCATGACCGCGCTGCTCCTTGTGGAGACCACCTCCTGAGCTCATGTTCATGAACATGTCCCTCAAAATGTGCACAGCGTGATCATCTGTGCGCTCGCCGCTCCTGTGTCATGGTTGGACAGTCAATCCAGCAGAGACTTCTCAAAGTTGCACAAGAACATTTTACTGATTTTGGAACTTGGTCCACATATAAGGCGCACCAGATTATAAAGCGCACCAGATTATAAGGCACAGATGATCTTTGAAAAAGTTCCATCTTTTATGTGCGCCTTATACTACAGAAAATACGGAACATTTGCTCAAGTAGTTGTTTTTGCCTTTACTAATAACTTTATTAATATGTAATTTTATGTGACCTCACAAAAAACCCCAATAATCTCCTGATGACAGAAAATGTTTTAAGGTCGGTGGAAATGAATCATTTCCGAGGCACACCTGAACATCTGTCACGGCGCACTAGTGCACCGCGGCAGACTGGTTGAAAAACACTGGATTAAAGGACCAAGAACCGTTTTTTTGTTTCTTTTCCGACTTCGAGCCCCTGCCCCTCAAAAATCCTGTGCACGTCCCTGTTTTAAGGTCTCTATCCCTTATTTTGTTGTTTTTTTCTAAAGAGGCCACACATGATTACAAATGGACAAGTTCAGTCTGATGAAGTGGTAATAGAACATCCTCTGAATCCTCTGATCCTGACAGGTTTGGTGCTAAAATAGAAGTTTTCTTCTTTCATCAGGTGTCATTGTACACAATAACAATGTTTGGTTCTACCTACAGTTGTGCATCAGTCTTCTCGTGCACATGCTCACACCTCAGAATGACTTTGACTCCTTTCCTTCACAGATTTAAGAGCTTAGCTCCCAGTGTTCATGCACATTTCTCACTGAGATAAGTCTATTTTGCAGTCTATCTTTATATCCATAAAGTTTTTTGTATTTATCAGAGTTATTACTTGAATGATCAATATGTAGAATTATTTGTAACCGACTGTATAGGGTTGTAAAACAGAAGCCATTTTGTCATACTGTTAGTTTACTGGTAATAAACTTTTAGTTTATGAAAGTACATGTAATGTAGCTTTTGAGGTTTGCTTTTAGGTAAATAATAGACTTCTATTTATCAGTGTATTAAAACACATTTAAATGTACTGGAAATGCATCTATTCTACTTTTAATGCTTTGTAAGAAAATGTTCAAGGACAGGAACGAATATAGAGGCTAAACATGTTTAGATATATTTAACAAAAACTTATGAACGTGTAAAGTTTATCTCCAAGTACTATTTCTGGGTGGATCGATCCAGAATATTGATCTCAGATACATTTCCACTCTAGTTTGAAATGTTTGTGTATTAGCATAAAGGCCCGCTGAGTGTGTGCCTCACCACTCTCTCCAGTCCTGTCAGATCTCTGATGCACAGAAAGAGCATGCACTGTTCAGCCCATGTCACAATGTTTAACAGCTGAGCTGTTTTTGACAAGTTACTTCTCATCTGTTATTATTCTTCTATTTAAAGGTATAGAAATTACAAATTATTTATATTTCCAACAATTGTCTTTTATCATCGTTAAACATTTCGTTTTATTTTGTATCAGTTAGTTTTTTTGCTTTGTAGACTGTTTTCCTTTTTCTTTATTTCTAGAAGTTTTTATTAAAATTACTCATTTTCCATTTAATTGAAAATATTGCCTTAATTCTGATTATATGCTTGTCAAGTAATTAAAAAAATTGGAACTCACAAATAAAAAGAAAAAGATTCACAGCGATTAAAAACAATGGAGACTTTGAGGTTTACGTCACATCCACCGCATTTACAAAACATCTCTGTATCGATATCGGCAATATTGACCCGATACCTGAATGCTCAGTATTGCCCAGCCCTACTAAGAACTTAAAAAGTAAACTAAAACATACTATCTTAAATGTAGTTTCAAAACCGGATCCTTAAATGAACTTGAGCGTAGCCTACGTCTTTTAGGTGAAGGTGAAGGTGGTCCTCACACCTGGGGGGTTCATCTCTGTCTGGAGGGTCAAACTGACCGGAAACTCCGTCTAACCATCAGAACAACATCTGCTGTTCTTACTTACGTGTTTACGTCCATCGTGCAGCTGTGGTTCCGAAGAATCCAAACTATCTTCTTTAGCTAAAGTCGAGAGAACTTCTTCTTCTCTTCTCTCATCTCAGAGCTTCAGCGATGGGCGTCTTCAGGAAAACAGCGGCTCCGCTCTTGGGACAAAAGCTGTCTGTCTGTCTGTCTGTCTGTCTGTCTGTCTGTCTGTCTGTCTGTCTGTCTGTCTGTCTTCCTTCCTTTCTTTCTTTCTGTAATGACACGAAGTGACCTGAGGATGTCACTGTCGAGATGCTCCAGAGAGGACTGAGAAAAGGCACGACGGAGAGTTACCGAGGTGGTGACGTTGCATGCATGTAATACGGAGGTCGGAGAATAAAGTCGTTCTTGGATAAAAGTCAATGAGAGTCCTGGACTATTTTTGATGTCCAAAAGATATTCACGGACATTACATGGTGTCAGAAGAGCCTGCGTGTCAGAGAAAAAGGCATGGCAAAGTTCACTCCGCCGAGTGACTTCAAGTTCGACAGCCCAGCGGAATGGCCGGAATGGAGACAGCGTTTCTGCCGCTACCGGTTGGCGACGAAGATGAACAAAGAAGATGGCGAGATTCAAGTGAGTTCGCTAATTTATGCCATGGGCAGTGAAGCAGAAAAGATATTCGCTTCGTTTGAATTTGATGAGGAAGCTCATAAAGAGAACTTTGATGTCGTATTGCAAAAGTTCGAAGACTACTTTATTCCAAGACGCAATATAATCCACGAGCGAGCGTGTTTCTACCAAAGGAACCAAAATGTCGGAGAAACGGCTGAAATGTACATAAGGACATTATATGAACTGGCAGATCACTGTGAGTTCGGTGACAAAAGGGATGAACATATTAGAGATCGTCTTGTCGTGGGGATATCAGACAAAGAACTTTCCCGCCAGTTCCAGATTAAGGCAGACCTGACGCTCCAATATGTGATTGAACGCGTGCGTCAGGCAGAGGAGATAACGCGTCAAGTTAATCTCCAGAACAACCGACCGGACTCTCAGCTGGCTAACATCAGAGCTGTCAAAAGGACAGAAGGTCAGCACAGAAGAAAGATGCAGCGTCATGAGCCCAACAGTCACAGTACTCACACTAAGGAGGAGTGTGGGAGGTGCGGTAAACCACGTCACTCAGATCAAAAGATTTTGCCCTGCATTGAAAAGTAAATGCAACAAGTGTCAAAAGAATGGACATTGGAGCGTAAATGTCACTCTAAAGCAGTGAGAGAGGTCACAAGTGATCCTTTGGAGCAGACATACTTCCTAGGCGCTGTAAACAGGGAGGAAAAGGATTATAAATGGAATGTGAATTTACCCATAAACAAAGTGAATGTAAACTTTAAAATCGACACAGGAGCAGACGCTACAGTCATCGATCAAGAGACATTCAAAAAGATGGGTTCTAAAGTCCAGCTGGCGCCTCCAGACACACACTTCGTAAGCCCAGGAGGAGACCTGAAATGCATGGGGAGGTTTCAATGTGAAACCAGATACAAAGAAAAAAACTACACCATAAACGTGTATGTGATTGAAGGGACAAGTTGCTTATTGGGTCGTAGAGAAGCCTTAGAAATGAGCTTGGTAAAGAGGATTGAGGAAGTCAGTGATGTTTTTGGATCCGGCGGCCTGTTAAAAACAGAGCCAGTAAAGATCGCCCTCTGTAATGACGCCATCCCTTACGCAGTGCATGCAGCTAGGCGGATACCCCTGCCACTGGTGCCACTGGTGAAGAAGGAACTTCAGCGCATGGAGGCGGAAGGCATCATTGAAAAAGTCACCCAGCCAACTGAATGGTGTGCCGCAATGGTCCCTGTCCTTAAACCCAACAAAAGAGAAGTCCGCATTTGTGCAGATCTGAGGAAACTGAACAAGGCAGTAAAGCGAGAGAAATATGTTATGCCCACTGTAGAGGAGATACTACCAAAACTCACAAAATCAAAAGTGTTCACATCGCTGGATGCAGCAAGTGGATTTTATCAGATTCCCCTGCAGGAAGAGAGCAAGATGTTGACTACGTTCATAACCCCATTTGGAAGATATGCATTCCGCCGTCTTCCTTTGGCATAAACAAGCGCCCCAGAAATCTTTCAGAGAAAAAATGGCGGAGACTCTGGCCAACCTAGAAGGGTAGAGATTTTTATGGATGACATCTTAATCCATGCAGAGACGGAGGAGCAACATGACCAGCGCTTGGATAAAGTTCTGAAAGTCATCGAGGCAGCGGGCCTTAAGTTGAACAGAGCAAAGTGCAAGTTCAAACAAAGAGAAGTTCGTTTCCTCGGCCACATTATCGACGAGGCCGGGTCAGAGCAGACCCACACAAAGTGAATGGTATAGTGAACTTCCCGCAGCCACAAAATGTGACGGAACTCAAAAGGTTCTTGGGGATGGTTAACTATTTAGCCAAGTTTGTACCAGAACTGTCAACAGTGGCTCACCCGTTGTATGAGCTATTGAAAGGACATGTGGAGTGGACATGGGGGCCTGCACAGAGTGAGGCATTCCAAGAAGTAAAGACTGCTCTGACAACTTCTCCAGTACTAGCCTTTTATGACGCCGGCAAGCCCACCCTCGTGTCAGCTGATGCTAGTAGCTATGGGCTCGGGGGTGTCCTCCTTCAACTACATGGAGACCACTGGAAACCAGTGGCCTACTGTTCCAGACGACTCAGTGATGCAGAAAGAAGATATGCACAGATAGAGAAGGAGTGTTTGGCCAGTGTGTGGGCGTGTGAACATTTTGACAAATATTTGTATGGGCTGGACTATTTTAGGCTAGTTACAGATCACAAACCACTAGTACCTCTTATGAACAGCAAAGATCTAGACTGTGTACCAATTAGGTGCCAGAGGCTGCTGATGAGATTCATGCGTTTTAATGCCATAGCAGAGTACGCACCGGGTAAGACCTTAACGGTAGCAGATGCGCTCTCTAGGAGCCCAGAGCAGCATTATGGCGATGGAGTCAGCCATGAAGATGTAGCAGCACATATTGAAGTGATAATGAGCCAGGTTCCAGCCACGACACACAGGATGACAGAGTTAAGACACAAACCGCAAAAGACAGCCAGCTACAGGCAGTCATAGTTTCATCAGAAATGGGTGGCCTGAATATGTGGATGTTGTACCAGAGTCGATCAGGGATTTCTACCATATCAGAGGAGAACTGTCAGAGATTGATGGTTTAGTGATCAGAGGCAGGCGCATTGTTGTTCCCACTGAAATGAGGGAGATAATATTGAGAAGGATACATGATGGACATCAGGGCCTGGTTAAGTGCAGAGAAAGAGCTAACCAGTCTGTATGGTGGCCCAGAATGTCTGAGGCAATTGTCACAACAGTACAGCAGTGTGCATTTTGTAGAGAGAAGAAAACTTCGCAGAGAAAGGAGCCATTAATGCCCAGTGAGCTCCCAGCAAGGCCGTGGCAAAAGGTTGCCATAGATTTGTTTGAGTTTAGGAGAAAAAACTACTTGGTAGTATCAGACTATTTCTCTAGATACCTTGAAATTTTACATCTGACAACAACCACAAGCAGTCAGGTTGTAGCCACGTTGAAAGCCACATTTGCTCGTTTCGGCATCCCGGAGGTGCTGATGAGTGATAATGGACCCCAGCTAGTTTCTGCAGAGATGAGGGAGTTCAGCAAGGAATATGACTTTGTTCATATTACCTCAAGCCCACACTATCCTCAGAGTAACGGTCAAGCCGAACGGGCAGTGCAGACGGCTAAAGCTATTTTGAGACAGGATGATCCACTTCTTGCCTTAATGTCGTACAGAGCAACACCTTCCTCCTCTACAGGCATCAGTCCAGCAGAATTACTGATGGGCCGGAAACTGAGAACAACATTACCCACCCTGCAGGACAACCTGAAACCGGGATGGCCTGCAGAAGAGGAGATTCGACAGGCTGATGCAACAGCCAAGCAGAAGCAAGCTCACTTTTACACAGAAAGAAACGGGGTGAGACCGTTACCTCCATTGAAGCCGGGGGACTCGGTGCTCACTAAACTGGATGGACAAAAAGGATGGACAACATCTGGTGTGGTTCACAACTCTAGCTCTACTCCAAGGTCCTACGTAATAGAGACAGAAAAGGGGGAGCAATACAGGAGGAACAGACGACATCTACAGTCGATCCCGCCACCGTCACCTTCCAACCCAGTCAGCGAGAACATCGACCAACCGAACATCGACCAACCCATTCCTGATGCCATTCCCGCCATCAGGTTTCCTGAGGAGATGCAGGTTGTGAAAATGCAACAAACCCCGTCCCCAGGGACAGGTATTGTCACTCGTTCAGGCAGAGTGAGCAAAGCTCCAGTCAGACTCGATTGGTGATCAGAGAATAATGAAGCTTTAACAAATACTTAACGTTTGATTGGTAATATGTTCAAAGATCTGTTTCAGTTTGTATGTCATTTTGCTAGAGATGCTATAGTAAAATTCAGGTGAAAGTTTTGAGTTAAATATGTATAGGACAATGGTAATGACTACAGAGACTGTTAACGCAAAGAGGTTTTGTTCCAATAAGATTTTAGTTTGTTTAAAACATTGTTACTTTGTCGTTACTTGAGGGGGAAATGTAATGACACGAAGTGACCTGAGGATGTCACTGTCGAGATGCTCCAGAGAGGACTGAGAAAAGGCACGACGGAGAGTTACCGAGGTGGTGACGTTGCATGCATGTAATACGGAGGTCGGAGAATAAAGTCGTTCTTGGATAAAAGTCAATGAGAGTCCTGGACTATTTTTGATGTCCAAAAGATATTCACGGACATTACACTTTCTTTTTCCCCTGCAGCTCAAACCGAACCGCTGCGGTTCCGGAAAGGCTGGTTTCCATGTGCGGTTCCGGCGGCTGGTTCCCTCTTCATCCTGCAGAGGGCAGCACTGCGGCGCAGAGCCGCTCTGAAATCACATCCACAGGAAGGATGTTCTTCTACCTCTATGGTTTTTCCTTCAAATGTTCATGAGAAAATGAAGCCATGAAGTGACACCAACAGAAGAACTTGATGTTTCTGACTCGCTTGTGAGCTGCGTCTAAAATTCTGTTTCATTCTGCTGCTATTTTTGTTAAATTACACTTGCATTTAAATAGATTTTGAAATTAAAACGTCTTAAAAATCTGTTCATGAACTTTAGATAAGTTTAGGTGACCTTTGACCTGCTCCAGTTCAGCTCATTAATCATTCATTTAGTTAAAAATGCTGCAGATTTGGTCATTAGATCAAAATGTGATGAGATTTGCTTTAAATGTGTACGTTGATTTTTCTTTAACATTATATAATTGATGAACATGGTACAACATAAAGGACATTTTTCCTATGACGTGTGAGATAATCTGAAAATGTAAGAACTACGTCCCCGTAAGAATAAAGTCCTGAATATTGAGATGTGTTTCTCAGCTTGTTGTCATTGTTGATAAATATGGAGAGAAATCAGTGTCTTCTCACGGAGGAGATGGTGGCTGTGCTGAGGTCTAACAGGACCAGAAGAACAAGGACCAGAGCTGGACAGACAAAATCTGCTCTCCAGTCACATTCACTTCTCCTTTCTCATCTCCTTAAACAATGACAAATGTCCTGTCATTATGACTGCATGAGGCTTGACCAAACATTCATGTTGAGTATTGTCTCCATAGCAACCAAGTCTACACTTTAGCTCACAGATAAAACCATGACAAGAGATGACTTCTGCAGTTTGCATTCTTTTAATAGTATTTTTTTTTTCAAACACTTGAGGTCACACATTTCTCTTTGTTTCCTGAAGAACTCTGCTCAAAAACATCAAGTCTTTGACAGAAAACTCCAGACAACATCAAGTAACAGTTGATGTTTTCTTCATCATCAGTGAACTCCTCGTAACGTCCTGAATGCCTTCAAACATTAATGCTGCTGCTGTGGACAAAAACAGGATGCAGTCTGTTATTTGCCTCACCGAGGGGGAGGTCAGAGTATTCCTCGGGTAATAAAGAAGGAAAGAAAAAGCCCAAATACTTTTGCAAGCTAGTAGGAAATGTAAGAGAACCACAGCGCAGGCACAAGACGGTTTGGTTCCTTTCCTGTCATTCTTCGATGCCGTCCTCAGGATCAGCTCCTGCTGATGGGGGACAATCCATTCTTAGGGTTAAAAGAGGAAGATTTCTTAGAGGGAACCTTGGAAAAATAAGGAAGGATAAAACCTGAAACAAGGAAAAATACAGATTTTCTTTTCCTGATGGTTTAATCAAAGCAGTAATGAGTTCTTGTGATAGTTTGCACTTAAATGCTAACTGGTAGGATTTCTAAAAATAAATAAATAAATGAGCAGTCGTCACCTGTGATGTTGAAGAGCTTGTTATTGCTGCGTTATGCATAGAATGTGTTGTTCAACATTTAGATGAACTCTCATCAGGTTGATGTACCATATTTTACAACATGTGGAGGCTCAGCTGAACTGCTTAAAGGAAACGAGAGTTCTGTTACATCACATCTAAAACCATTAGAGAGAAAAACAAATGAAGGAACCAAACCATGATTTGACCTTTCAGAGTGAGCTATATCCATAAATATAATCATAATCATTTGGAACATTAAAAAAACAAATTATTTATGAAATATGATTTATTTTTCATGTGTTTTTCCCTACCCAGAAGAAAAACGGCTGGATTCCTGAAGCTCCGCCTTCTGCTGCATGTGGCTGCTGTCCACTTCATGATGTCATCCTGGAGCCAGCGGTGTGTCTGTGTTTCTCCCATGAAAATAATCCAAACTTCTTTAAAGATGGATGCACACACCATATTTCTGCCTTCAGTAGCCCTGGCCATCACTACACTGCTCCACAACACAAACACACTCAACGTCCATCTCGACTGTACCTGAAGGGTGTGTGTGTCTTAAAGGAGCCCCCCATCTGAAATAACAAACACCTGTTTGAGCAGGAATTCATTGACAGAACATAGCTGGAAGATATACGGTATTCTGTATCTAAAATGAAGTTTTTTTTTGCTGATCATTAGTGGATAAAGGGATAAGTAGAGCGTTGTGTGAGTCTGGAGGCGGAGCTGTCAGAGCAGACTCTTCCTGGAGGGAGCTGTTGGTATTAACTTATGTCAGCACGTTTCCAACCGCTCATTTTTGTGGGTATGGGAGGGGCTGCAGACTGTGCAGGTTTTAGAGGATTACTCTTAAAAGCATGAATGGATCAAAATGCCGCTTTGGGATTCTTTATAGAGAGAAATGAACAGTAAAATGCATTTAAAACCTCAAAAGGTAGAATTTTCATGGTAGGACCACTTTAAAGATAGTTTCAAAAATGATTAAGATTTTATTTTAGTTCACAATTGCTATGGATGTGTTTTAGTCGAATAAGCTTGTAATTTACTTTCAAACTACTGACAGAGTTACTGATGCTTTAAGACAAAACAAGTCAAAAGTTCTCCTGAGATAACTGTGTAAGGAGATGGATTCCACAGTCTTTTTTAGAATAGCTCTTCTCAGTTTTAGCTTAGCTGAAGCATCATCATCATCATCATCATCACTACTAATGAACTACTAAATGTTAATGTAGGCTGTGGCTTGTTGTCTTCTCCAGGTCCTCTTCCAAACATCACTCAAAAGTCTTCGTCTAAAGCTGAGAACTGAAGAACTTGAAGCCCTACATAAGGAGGTAAAATCTGTGGTTTTGTTTGAGAATAGTTTAACCACAAAACATCATTTTAATATCAAATCACTCAATTCTTTCTCTTACCTACCATTGCTTTGTTACATTTTTGCAGATGCACACATCCTGTTCTGAGGAAATAACTAGAAGGGAAGAGATGAGATAAACGTCTAAATGTTTTAATGCCCACAATGAAGCTACCGCATTTTTTTATTGTTAAATAATTCAACTGATAATTCCTGGAAAAGTAATAGACTGGCTTTTCCACACCCAGCTCATTAGCTTTCAAAAGAACAGCTCCTGTTCCAACCTATAAATCAAAATGGGGAGCTGTCTAAACAGCTGAACTGCACAAAAACTTTTTTCCTTTGGTCAACGGCTTGATCAAACAAAGGTCGCAGGTCGATCAGAGGTGCAACCACCTCTGAAAAAATCCTGAAAAAACTTTCATAACCCACCAGTCCAGGAAATCTCATCAGGTCCATCCTACAGTAGTTGCAGGAACAGGATAAGTCTCAACTGCCTGTTCTTTACTCTGCAGAAGACAAAGGGTGTCCTGTCCAGCCACATGGCCTAAAGTTGCTAGCAAACTCACACTTCCAGGTTGCCTCTGAAGTGTCCCTCGGTCAGGCGATGAAACAGGAACTGAATACTTTCCAGTTGAGACTCTCAGGAAATTGAGTAAGCCTCTACTTTGTTCAAACAGACTGCACACTAAAGAGTTCCAATACTTTATCAGTCTCTTGAAAGCAGCAGATGCATTAGGAGGATCAAAAGGCAGAAAATTATAACTGTCCAGCAGAAATGTCTTTAGCGCGTGGAAACAGAGACTCACCAACACTCTCCAAACACCTCAAACCATAGGTGTCAAACTCTGGCCCGCGGGCCAGATTTGGTCTGCAGTGTAATTATATTTGGCCCGCGAGGCAATTTGAAATTAATGTTAGAACTGGCCCGCCTGTATTATACATTGGTAGAATTTTAACACCGTTTATACTGCAAATCCCATAATGCTCTGCTGTTGTTTCGATGCGTCAAATAGGACAGAGGCAGACACGCCCCCTCCTCAGTGTATGGATGTACGAAGGTAGTGATGTGGTGATTACTGCATATTTAACAAGCAGAGCTTAATAGAATATTATGTATAATTCAAAAGGTCAATTAGAAAATCGCATGGAAGATTAAGAAAACATTAAATCCTTGAAATTTCTACTATAATGAATTATACATATAAAAAAACGATTCCATTTTGTTTTCAGCTTCAACCTGCAGCTTTGTTCGTTTAAAACTTCAGCCCACTGTGTATTTGAGTTTGATACACTGCCGTAAAGGGAAATCAAACACTAAATTCACTTTTCTGTCTGCTGACCTCTATAAATGGGGCTTTAAAAGTGCTGTCTATCGGTCCTTGCCAAATTGTTGACAATTTAATATGAACTTGTTTAATTCATTAAATGTAATCATAAACTGTATGTGTGCTGCCCCTTACAGGTTAAAACGAAGTATTACAGTTGAATTTTGTGGTCAACGGCTGTAAGTCCCAAATCATTTCAGAAGTTTCACTTCATCATGCTCTGCAACTCCAGTATGACACCCACGCCCATCCAAAGGTCACCCGCGACGTCGAGAAGGGCGAAGCTCACTGATGCAGAGAGTAGCAGGCTTGTTCCCGAAACCGGCTCTTGGGATGGGGAGGCAGCCTGCTTGACCATTCTACATTAAGCTGATTTTGCATAAACGATGTAAATGGCTATAGTGAATACATCATTTAAGAGGCTGGAACATGGGGGGACCTGAAGCCAGCAGACTTCATCTTGTGTAGCTAGTGTAATCTGAAGATCAGTGACTACAGCGTAGTGGTTGGTGAGTGTTTCCAGACGGCATCGGATAAGGATGTGCTGGACGGCTTTCATGATGATGAAGAAAGTACAGACAAAAGGAGAGAAGAGGACAAACTGGTGGAAGCTGTAAAAGGGAAATGTTGCCTAACTTTTAAGGCTCTGGGCGGTTCTCCCAGATGATTGGATATCCATCCATCTTCTTTCACTCATCCAGGACCGAGTCTCAGGGGCAGCAGTCTAAGCAGAGATGCCAGAACTCTCAACCACTTCCCCACGAAACACAAAATACAATGGACCCCCGGAACACCTCTCCAGGGAGGCATTCTGGAGAAATCCGGAGCAGATGTTCGAGCCACTTCAACTGGCTCCTCTTGACATGGAAGTGCAGTGGATCTATTCTGAGTTCTCTCCAAGTGACAGAGCTTCTCCCCACATCTCTAAGGGAGTGTCCAGCCACCCTCCAGAGGAAGCTCATTTCAGCCGCTCAAGCCACTGTATTTGGGACCTTGTTGTTTTCTATTGTTTAGTGTTAGAATAAAGAGCAACTGGTAAAGTGAGAGCTTTGCTTTCTGGCTCCTCTCTCTCTCCACCACAACAGACAACCACAGAGATCATATAACAGCGGATGTCGCACCAATCCGTCTGCCGATCTCACGCTGTGATCTTAAGAAACTTTAACTCCTCCACCTGCTCTGCACATGACTTCCTCTCTGCTCTTTGCAGAGGACATCATCTGCAAAAACCAGAGAGGAAATACTGTGCATCTGCAACATCATCAGCACAGGATTTCCTCTCAGGATTTTGCAGAAGATGTTATCATCTGCAAAGAACACATCAACCTCAGCAAAGAAATGATGGTCTTGTCCTAGAAGACCCCTTCTATTCTCTGGCTGTGCCTAGAAATTATGTCCACAAAGTTTAGAAGCTAAACCGGTGATAAAAAGAAGCCTGGCTAGAATACAAGGAGCACCGGGAACAGGTCTGGCTTTTCCAAAGAAGATGAGATCATTAGAAAAGAAGAAAGACTGGAACCGGTTGACTTTTGATAGTTTGAAGGAAGAGAATCTGCAGGAAATAATTCTATATTTAAAGATATATTCTATATATTTATGGCTCCACAACCAACCTGTGCAGAATCTTCTCTAAAACAGAACAGATCATTAAGAAACCAGATTACATCCTCAAAGCTCAGACACTTTTGTCTTTCTTAACGTTATTTTGATAAAAGTCTTTATTTGTTGGTTTTGTACACTTTTGTATTTTGGATTGTGGTTGCAGAGTTTAGTGTTTTTCACTTCAAATGTGTTTAAAAGGAAAAAAAAAGCTTAAAATATAAAGACTTAAAAACTGAATAGTTAATAACTATTCTTTTTCATTTATTCTGTGCATTTTATCTGGAAGGGATAAATAACAGAATATGTATAATATACACTTTATATGAATAAAAACATGTTTACATTAGTTATGGATATTGTGCATAATCCTACATAGTAGTTGATAGTAAATTAAATAAAGCAAAGAAGAAAAAAAAACCCAAAAATCCATTTGGTAGCAGAAAGAGCTGCTGTTTTCATTGAACTAATGCAAAAGAACTGAATCTCTGAGAAAAGACAGAATTCATCACTACTGTGGAGAGAAACAAGGAAAGATTGTTTTTACTTTGTCTGGAAGTTTGGAAGTATTCTAAAAAAAAATGAAAGAAAAGAGAGAAAAATGAATAAAACAGTTTATTTAGATTTTTTTATATTATTCAATGATAAAAGGTACAATATTTTGAAGAGATATATACATTCAACTTGAGCAAACTGACTAATGATACCAATGATATTCACAGCAGAAAGTTAAAGGGTGAGTTCCTCATAGGGGGCGTGAGAGAAAATAATTGAGAAGCACTGCCCTACTCCAAGAGCATTCTCCACACGACACCACGGGGCCTGCAGTTTCTCCAAACACATAAGGACTGGATGAGCAAACTCCCATGAACCCTCCTTCACCTGCAGGGGGTTCATTGGCTGCTCCACTGCTCTACAACGAGGACAGAAACAGCATTGTTGTTCCTAGATCTGAGGTTGGACTATTGAACAGTCTCCTCTTCAGGACTCTGGCTTAGACTTTTCCTGGGAGGCTGAGGAGAGCGATTACCCAGTGGTTGGAACACACCCTTCTGCCCTCAACTGGTCCAGATGACTAGAGCTAACGTGATTAGGGAGATAACAGTACCTGGTGTGTCACCGAGCAAGAAAGTTGATACTGAGACTTGGTGGTGGAATGAGGAGGTGCAGGAGTGTATATGGAGTTCAACACTAGCTAAGAAGAAGTAGGACACAGAGGATTGAAGAAAGTAGACAGGAGTAGTAATGGGATGATGATACCTCAGGGTGTATATTAACACTTTACCCCACTGCTCCCCCTCTACAGCGCATTCCAAATTATTATACAAATGATGTTTTCCTGATTTTTGTAAATAGCATATGGAAAAAAAATGGTCTCTGCAAAGGTTTTATGGACTTGATAAAAATATTAGACCGCTCTCCAAGGGTAAGTGTCCTTGTGAATGGCATCACATCACTAGAATTCAGTCTCGGGATGTTGACACGTCAGGGTGACCCTATATTCCAAAGTATCTGTGCTGGGGATTGAACTGCCAGCTTCCAAGTCATCCTGATACATCAGGGTTCTGACTTATCTTATTCTAAAGGTTGTCTTATTTTAAAACACCTCCAGATTCTCTCCTCCACATCCATCCATGACTCACTTAATGCATGTCAAGACCATAGACTGTACAAGAGAACTGGACAGTGATGGTATACTGTACTATCGAATGTTTTATTAAAGGGTTTATAAAACATTTTTATTTTAAAAAATGTAAATTTTCTGTTGATTCTTTGATGAAATGAGCTTTTCAGGATAAATCAATAAATCCAGATTCAAAAAAACAACCGATCAGTTTTAGGAACTGATCACTGATCCGAGCCTGACTTGAGTTGTCTCAGTGCTAAAATGACATTCTATGAAATATAACTCAGTATTACCTTCAATGATCATTTTACAAATTAGAACCAAACTTGAAGATCAACAACTTTAATTATTCCTCTCTCTTTCATTGTTGAAGTATATACTGTATATGCTGAACATTCCAGAATTCTTTTGTTCCAAATAGAAGTAATTGCAGAATTGGTACCAGATACAAACACAGCCAATAATTTAAACCTGTTGAGATCCATTTTATGACCTTAGAAGTAAACCTGCAACAATTCTCTATCAGCTTTCACTTTCAATAAAAGTCAAAGTCACTTCATTACAAGGACTTTATTATTTAAACAAAATGCAGCAGATATAAGTGAACAAGGTCAGAATATCATTAGGAAGAGATGATAGTAAAAATGTTGTAGTAATAAAGACAGGACTTGCAGTAAAGTTGACACAAAACAAACACCCACCAACACATGAAACTGTCAAACAGCTACACTTTGGAAGATCTTTTCTTCTGGCGCAGAGGAGACTGAACGTTCCACAACTTGGGACCAGCATCTCTGGAAGAACACACCAAACTAAAGTCAAACAAAAACAACTTAACATTAGTAGCACTACTTTAACACATATGTGTTCGTATTCGTCATCAACATATATAGTAAAGCAACCATAGAATAGAAATAAAAAAAACAACTATAAAGACCAGAAAGAACATTGAATGTAATCTGCAGGGTGGTGTTTTCATTTCCTTTGTAAAGCAACTTCCACTACGGAGCCCCAAAGTGCAAGAAAAACAGAATTATAAAAGGGATAAAAAGTATAAAAGAAGTAAGAAGGATAAAAGACAAACACATAAAACAAATATTAAAATCAATATAACAAACAAAGGCAGATGGGCGATTTGTCTTTGAACATTCAGTTCAATTCTCTACATGTAATACACACAACGAGGATGACACACATTTGTTCACACAATAAAGCTGGTAAACTAAAAAGGGGCCATAAAATGTAACACACTAATAAAACAGATGACAGCTCTACTCAAACGTAGGAAAAAGAAAATGGAGATAACTCAGTCAGTCAATCCTAAAAGCATTGAAAGCTGGTACAGAGAACACACTGGGGTAAGTGGTGTGTGAGAGCTGTGACGCACTCCCTTGTTGATCGTGGGGGTTCCATTCTAAAACACAAGGAGATTGATTGACAGGTTCAACAACCAATCAGGCAGCATAAAACCATGTGCTTGCTAAAAAAAACAAGAGAAAATTGTACACAACAAAAAAAGAAACTTGGTAAAACAGAGACTGCAAAAAGGGAACTACAACATAGCAAGAGAACACTGCTTAGATTTTATTTAGAAGGGGCCTTTTAAACCCATAGGGTCACCATATAGTGAGAGAGGAAAAGAAGAACCAGACAGTACAAAAGCCCATAAAAACAAACAAGTGATGAACTTACTGCTGCTCATCTGGTCTCATGTGAAGGACACTGGCTTCTCCACTGATGGCTGTGAGGACAAACAAACTAAACAATGACTGGAGTGGGTGTGAAGCTTCTTTTATTGATATCCACAGATAAATGAAATGAAAGACAGAATGAAAGAGTCTTACTCGCTCCCTGGTCACTGTAGATTGCACTGAGGCCTTCATTAAATGTTATTTGCAGGTTTGTGTCTAGAAAACAGCAAGCAAATGTATAATCAATGAAAACATGACAGACACACTAATCATCTCAGTTTTCTGATATTCAGTCTCAGCACTGATGTCTGCTTTGGAATATAGACCCTCTATGTACCACTGTTTTGTAATGTTATTTTAAGAACAGAATGATATCAACATCCAGCTCCATCTCATCTTCAATTTAACAAACACTTTGCCAAAACAGGGTCTAAGCCCCTTTTTCCATCAGAACTGCCTAAATCAGAGGTGTCAAACTCTGGGCCTCGAGGGCCGGACCCCTGCTGGTTTTCCAGTAAACATGCCTCTGATTACCTGGACCAGGTGTGTTTAGCCAATAAGGAGCTTCGAAGGCAGTTTGGTTGGAAAATGTGATGGACAGCGGCCCTCGAGGCCTGGATTCTGACACCCCCTGGCTTTAATCTTTTGTGGTGTAGATTCAACAAGGTCATGGAGACATTCCTCAGAGAGTTTGGTCCATATTAACATGACAGCATCACACAGTTGCTGCAGAATTATCAGCTGAACCTCCATGAAGGAGATCCAAATTCCCTGTTCCACCACACCCCAAAGGTTCTATTGGGTTCTGGTGACTGTGGAGGTCATTAGAGTCCAGAGAACTCATTGTTCTAGAAACCAGTCTGACATGATTCCAGTTTATGACATGGAGTCTTATCCTGCTGGAAGTAGCATCAGAAGATGGAACACTGTGGTCAGAGAGGATGGACATGGTCAGCAACAAGACTCTGGTAGACTGTGGGGTTGGAACCAGGATCAGTTAAGGGGTCCAAACTGTGCCAAGAACATGCCCCCACACCATGACACCACCACCACCAGTCTGAACCGTTGATACAGGCAGGATGGATCCATGTTTTCATGTTGATGTTGTTGTCACCATCAGAATGTTTCAGCAGAAATAGAGACTCATCAGACCAACAACATGTTCCATCTTCTATTGTCCAGTTTTGGTGATTCTGTGTGAATTGTAGCTTCAGTTTCCTGTTCTGATCTGACAGCAGTGATACCTGCTGTGTTCTTCTGCTGCTGTAGGCCATCTGCATCAAGGTTGGAGGTGTTGTTGTTCTGCAGACCTCGGTTGGAACCATTTGAGTTCCTGTTGTCTTTCTATCATCTGGATCCAGTCTGGTCATTCTCTGACATCAATGAGACATTTCTGCCCACAGAACTGCTGCTCTCTGGATATTTTCTCTTTCTCTGACCATTCTCTGTAAACTCTAGAGATGGTTGTTGGTGAAAATCCAGTAGATCATCAGTTTCTGAATTCAGACCAGCCCGTCTGACACCACAACCATGTCATGTTCAAAGTCACTTCAGTCACTTTTTCTTCTCCATTCTGGATGATCGGTTGGAACTGCAGCAGATCGTCTTCATCGTGTTTACATGATTAGATGCATTGAGTTGCTGCCGTGTGATTGGCTGATTAGACATTTGTGCTAATAAGCAGATTGACAGGTGAGTCTAATAACGTGTATCTAATCAATAATAAAGTGTATTTTGAGAGACTATATTTCATAAAAGTTTGTTTTCAGCAACATACGAGTCATTTTTTCTATTCTTCCTTGGCTGATAAGTCGGACTTTGTTAGGGTGATCGTTTTCATGCACTTCTAGTATCTGGCTTAGCTTTTTCCTAAACAAATTGAGTTTTGAACACCAAATTTGAATGAGATGAGTGTGAGAACAGATATGAGAACACCTTAAATGTGGACATTTCTGGGTTGAAACAAAAACCTGGAACATGCATGGAAAACACTGGAGCGCTCTTACCTTTGGGTGTGCTGAAGGCTCTGTCTTTCAGAGCTTCACTTAGCCTCCCTGGAATCAGAGTTACATGAAACAGTCAGCAATGTCTGCAGTCACTGTAGAACTAAAGTTACTAGATGTTTACAGGAAACACAGTCTCACATTAATCACTGAACATCTTTGATTAAAAACACCTCTGCTGAAGTGCTTTTCTGTACTGTCTGTCAGCGCATTTTGCTTTTAATGTTTAGTATGAGCATTGGATGTTCTGGACCTTCTTGCACTCACATTGGAAGTTTCCACTTTAACCCAATCATACCTGTTCTTTCCAGGGCGATGGATTTTGAGCGGCTGCACTCCCGCCTGAGGAGAGACACAAGGACTCACAAACCAGCTCAGAACAATATTCAGTGCTAGAAAAGTAAATAAATTCTAAACTTTAAAAATGACTCTTTAAATTAAAAAAAGGTTTTTAGGACTCTGGGAACTTACAAGTCAGTCACAGGTCGTCTGAGCATCTGTGGGTGTGGACGAGGAGGCTGTGGTGTGGTGAGGTTAAAAGTCAGCATGCGGCTCTGCTTAAGCGGGGTGCTGGGGACTGAACCCTAAAACACAACAACACTGACACCTTGAGGCGACGCCTGGAACTGACAGGCTTCCAGCAGTCAAATAGAGACTCAGCAGTCTCCTACAGGCCTAAGCCACTGCTGCTGATGAGGTCTCATTTCAAAACAAACATCTAAAGCTGTCACTACAAAGTGAAGAGACCCATCAATACATCTTTGCAAGTCTTCCCATTTTTATTTGACTTGGACAATTGTCTCACTTCAGATAAAACAGCCGTTTAACGGAGAAGCTCCTGTGAGTGACAGCAGGACCTGGTGCTGGACTGCAGGTCTGTCAGTCTGAAGAACATGGCAGTTAGATTATAACTCTGTCTTTGTGCTAGAGGATTAAATTGACACTAATCTGTGGCAGGAAAGTGTAGCAGCAAAGATCTAAAATTATCATTAATGAGTTATTGTGTCTATTGAAGCTGAAATGGATTCAAAGATGTGTTTTAAAGTACAAACTGTTTCTATTTTGTAGTTAAAGATATTTTGGTAATATTTCTAAATCCATATTCATCATATTTTTATTTTAATATTGATATTTTTTCACATACATTTAAGTTCATTTTTTTCCAGAACGTATTTCAGTAAACTGAGCTGAAGTTGATTCTTTTCCATTAATGAAAAACACTCGATTAGTTTACTTTTAAAGTGAGAAACTTTCCTGGCATTTTGCTTTGAAGACTCGTTGTCTTGTAATAGTGCATTCCATTTGTTTGGTTTGCCTAGTTGGATTTATGTACATAAGTCAAACATTACTCTCTATTTCAGAGAAATAACGACATTTGTATTTTGTTCGTGTATTTTTTATGACTTTACATCAGATTTATAAAGATGGCGAATCGCCGATCTCAGACATTGTAAATATTTTTAATATAGGTCTAAACACTGAACCGCATCCTGATTGGCTGTAATTCTTGTCAATCAATCTTCCCTGGTCTGTCTTCCTATACAGAGCTCCTTCAGTTTGCCACAAATACATTACTATTCCATCACAGTCAGTTCTTTGCTTTCATTCTGTAATACTGGATTTATTTATTTATGAAGATTAGAACTCTGAGAGTTTAAACGAGAGAAAACTATGAATGTGTGATTTTACAGCCTTAAAACACCTACATTTTGATTACACCATGAGTTATTTACTCGTTTATCGCATCACTGCGATAAACAGGTACAACACTGTACTGTTACTTTGCATCTTTTCCCTGACCGGTCATCTGATTGTTTTGTCAGGTAAAGTTCTGACATGTGCGGTTGGTGGGTTTGCTCTTTCTTCTCTCAGGCTGCAGTTCTCCATCTGTTCCTGCATCTCCTTTTCCTTTTCCATCGTCTTCAGAGCAAATTCCACTTCCGCTGCCAGTTGCTCGTCTCCAGAGAAGAACTCCTTCACCTCATCGCGGTAGCCCTGCATCATCACCTGGAAATGACATGAATCAATCACTGTTCTGCCACAGAGAGGCGCCATAAAAAATACACAGAAATACTATATTTAGAGCTGCAAAAGGCAGAACAATCCTGGTCTGTTTCTACTGGAAACAAATAACCTGAAAATTAAAACGAGATCTTGTAGATCCAAACATGAAAAATGTGAATCAAAATGACAAAGGAGAATGAACTGTAGCAGGCACTACACTGAGACCAATTTGGTTGCATTTACGACTAGATTTTTCAACAGTGCGCCTAAAAAAAATTCTTGGTCGCACTAGTGTACCCAGCCGTTCTATGAGAAGAAGAAAAACCACAATCTCTACGACTCCAGAAGTCTCCTTCCTGTGTGTGTGTGCAGGTGTAACAACCTCCAATAAGAATTATTAGAAAGTCCATCTGAAAGAGTTTTCACACAGGCAGAACCCAATCTACCGGACACTTTGACAGTGGTTCAGGTTGGGTCTGTGCAGGTGGAAAACTCTGTTCAAATCCTTCAACACCGGAGCTTCAGCTCCAGCGTTTGGATAAATTCTTCCGTCTACCGTTACCGTGATGAGCTTAATTCCAGAGGATTCTGAAGCCTCGCGCTGATGGCAGCTCTGTGCGGTTGTGAAGTGTTTCCATAATCCACGTTTCTCGTTGGATCCCACCGCAGAGAAGAGCAGCTTCATGCCGCGGCGCTCTCATTATGAGCGTCTACGTTAGTAATATTGTGTATATCGGAGCAAAGCAGGAAGATTTATCTTCCATACATTTCACTTCTTTCAAACTGCACATTTTTATTGATTTTTATATACAATATAAATGTAATAGTTTATCATTATTGCGGAACTGTGACAAATTAAGAACTTTATGTTTACCAGTTTGTGAGTTAATCGTTTTAAAGTCTTCATGCAGATATTGATGGTGAATAAAAAGGAAACTGACCATGAAAAAGTGCTGAGCTAAATTCAATGAGGTCAAGAAGGTCAGTGCACCAAACTTTAGTTCTGGTGCACCTCAGACAAAAAGTTAGGCACACCGGTGCAGCCAGTGCAAACATTGAGTCTAGAGCCCTGTGTAGTGCAGTTTCCTCCATGTGAAACGGCAAGGCTTCAAAAATCTGTCTCAAAGCAACCTCACATGAACTCTGCGATGGGGTTTGGGTGAAAATGGATGAAGATTTATGAACAAGTTTAAGTGAGGATTAAAGAAATACTCAGAAATTCAAGTTTTTAAACTTCTGTTTCTGCATCATCAAAAAAGGCCACAAGAACATTCTAAAATCAACATTGTGATCAGAGTGGTTCTTTAAGTTAGCATACAGTGTGGGTTTCTTGATTAAATTTCATGCAGCTACATGTTACTGTTGGTTTTAAATTTATCATGCATTCCTTTGTTGCCGTCTCTTGAACTTTTTTTCATCTTATAAGTCAAGTTATTATTTTTGAAAGTTCTATAAAGTCTGGGCTCACCTGCAGGTAGGCCATGAGGTCTTTGAGGACAGGAGATCTTCTCTGCTCCAGCAGGTTCTTCAGGCTGATGACTAAGGGAATGGTGTTCTCAACGAAAGCCTTCTTCTGGACCTTTGAATTATAAAAAAGAGCATCAGAATCAGCTCATCTTAAATGTAATCACTAAACAAAACCATATCAAATAGGTACCTCTAAGAGTCCTTATTTGTTCTTAACACACTCCCTAGCTCTTTCTAAAGCATTCAGAGCTGCTTACCTGTGACATCACCTTCTTCTGTGCAGCCTGCAGGGCAGCCCTGGCCATGTTCTCCTCCTCTGGTTCTTCTCCTGCAGCACCTCCTGCAGATGTAGCTTGAAGCTTCATTTCCTTTAGGCTCAAGATGGCAAATGTCTCGGATAAAATCTCAGCACCGTCTGCATCCAGAGGCAGCTCCTCATCAGCAAAGCATGCTGGGATGGGAAAGAGTAAAGAAACTGTGACTGCTGCTGCTCAAGAAGACGTCAAGCCCCCCCGTGTCTGGGTGTGCTGACCTAAAACAGTCTGGTTGATCTTGTTGGAGGTGTTGAAGCGCTGTGCATCTGTGAAGTGCTCCAACAGGAAGCGATAGATCCGAAAGCGCTTCTCGCGGTGCTGAGCTCCTTTCAGGGAGAACCGAACCTTTTCCCTGTGCAGATTCAGAAGAACCGTTCAGAGTAATTACCCAGCATGCACATCCTTACTTTACACGCACAATAACCATCACTTCTCATATGGAAGTCAGAGCATCCTACCTCTCGGTCTGAGGGAACTTATTGTAGGACTTGTGTTTGTTGTAGGAGTTGAAGTGGAAGATGCACTCAATGAAGTGCTGACTGAACATTTCTGGGTTCTTCTTGAGCAGCAGGTGGAGTAGACAGTACTCACACAAACTGCAAAGGAATGGAGGACATGTCTCTTTAATGAGAACAGAGTGGTTTATCCGAGTGAAGCTTGTTTAGTTATAGAAAGAGTTGCTGATGAAAGAAGGCTTTCCATCAGCATCTGGTCATCTTTCCTGGTTTCTCTGTTTCTGTTGATCATGATGGCAGCACTCGTATTAGAAAACCAAAACTGTCATGTGATGATGCTTCATTAAACAGAAAGTCTCCATCAGGAATAGGACTGGGAATCTCAGGGTAAATCATGATACAATGGGATTCACGATCCATGACTCACGATACCAATAGTATCTTGAGTATATTGATTATCATTGTAATAATCAATATATGACAATTTTTAAAACTAATATATCTGTTTTTATTCAAAACTTTTTTTTTAGAATATTTTAAAACACATAATGCACAGCTCTGTCCAACATTAAAATAAATTAAATAAATACTAACCATAATAACATACAAACAAAGCTCCACTTAAGAACCAAAATTCAGAAAACATCAAATAACCTTCTCACTTCAGAGACCTATAAATGGTGAAATAAAAATTCATAATTGTGCATTTCATTTCATTTTACAATTAGATAATGTATTATTTTTTAGGCACAATATGAACTTCCAGCTTGTTAATATGATCTAATTTCTGTTTTTGTACAGTGCTGGTATTCATATTCATTTCCACCTCTTTTTATTCAAATTTCCTGCACTTTTCTTAGATAATAAATACTTTATTCATATGCTCCATATGTGTACCGCTGCACAAACAGCTTAAGTATCAATAACGCCGCTAGATAACTCATTTGGACGGTCAAACGTTGCACAACTCTCCGTCTGGGCAACGTTTGATGTATCTTTGATGCATTTCTGATGCATCTTAGCGCAGTTTTTGTTACATTAGAGACAGCGCGCTGTGCCGTCCGCATGCGTTTTCATCAGTCAGTAGAGTATGTAGTGAGAGCGCGTGAGTCATTTGGTGGTTTTTGAATTTAAGATCTCTTGACCTCCAATCTCTTTACGCTCTAAGGATTAATACTTTTCAGAAGACATGCTTCTTTCATTTCCTTCTAACATTTGTAATGTAATTTTATGATACTGATTTTCTCTGATACTTCAGTTCAATATCAAATTTGATTTCATTATTCATTTTCTTAACAAATGATGCTTTGACACAACGAGGAACAAGTCCCCGGCAGTGAGCTGTGTTTAGCTTCCAGTCACCTGACAGGTCACATACCTCGCAACAGAAGGGACCGGGTCGACGAGCGTCATCATGAAGCGGAAGAATAAGGAGCCCTTCCATTTGACAAACTCCTCCTGCAAAGAGCAAAGTCATTTCAGGACTTTCTGACAGAACTGTTCCAGTTGGCTGAAATCCATCTGTGAACCCGAGAGCATTGCATATGGGATTTTACTAAACAATCTGTTAGAAGCAACATGTTTTTTATTTCAGAAGAAATATTTAGAACATCTTAGTTTCATGGTTTTTTTACTCATCTTTATGTACTGGCCTCAGAGAAGATGTTGAGGTGTGTGTTTGTGTTATAACAACAACTTGGAGAATAAAATACTCCCAGTAAATCAGGATAATTGGGAAAAACTGAGTGGATGTCATAAACAGTGTTTGGTTTGATGTTAGGTTAAAACAACCGCAAACATTTCTCTGCTACTGCAAGAAAGACAAACGAGGTCAGATGAACGGACAGAGAGCGTTCAGTCTCCAACTCGCTCTTTTATTTAGTCCAGGGCATTCTCTGGAGGAATCATCTGAAGACAGGTTTTTACTATCACTGATGTAATGTTCTCCCTCTTCCAGTACACGATGAGGGTGGATGGCGGTTTCATAAAAGCATGCATCAGCACCTCTGTGCTGGCAAGAGAGGAATGGGTGGACTCTGATAATGTCTTCAACATGATCAAATCAAATCAATCTTTATTTATATAGCATATAAATAAAGACACATTTACTTTTCATATAAAAGAATAACACAAATCCTGTCTTAACAACATTTTTAATACAGGGGATAAAATTCAGCTCTGAGTTAAATGGTATGCCCAAGTTTGTGAGAAGGTTTAAAATTCTGAAGATGTGGTAAAACCATCTCTCTCAACTTTTGTTCATGGAAGGTAATGCTCATCCACGTGGTACCAGAACTGTCACAGCTGTACTTCAGGAAGTGAGAGTCTCTGCTCTGGTATGACCAGCAGTGACCTCTGACCTGAACCCCTTAGAGCATGTCTGGGACCAGCTAAAGCAGAGACTGAGTGATGGTACCACACCGCCAAGTGAGCTGGTAGAACTGATGTAGAGCTTGTGGAAGAGTGGAACGCCTCAGAACATCACCATGAGTCTAGTGAGGAACGTGTCACTGTCAAACTGTCATTGTGGAAACGCCCACTAATGAGACAGTCAGTTTTAGGTATTTGTGGAAATCTTTTTTGTCTGCATTTTTTTGGATAATAACAATCAAGCAAATCATTATTGGTTATAAAATGCAACTTTCAGACAAGACAGGGAAAGCACAGATGTACATGTGATAATGTGATAATGCTTTTTGACATTTCTAATGGACTTAAAGTGGCAGAATTTGAAGTTCAGGAAAATTTTGAAAAATTGCAAAAATGTTATAACATTTTAAAATGCCTTAAAGGAGTGAATACCAAAAGTACAACCATGAATGTCCAAAACTTCTAGAACGTTTTGATACCAAACTTGAGAGTGCACAATGCACGTAGAACAAGAAGAATTTCTTGAAAAATTGCAAAAATTGACAAATTTGTAGAAAATGTGTTAAACAATCCTCAACACACGCCGAGGAGAAGACAGCTTTAAACTCATCTTGAGAGGAAACCCTATAAGTGAGTGGACAGAGCAGGACTCACCTGCAGCAGGTTAGTGAGCATGATCAGAGTCTGCTCCCTGATGACGGCCTCATCGTCTCGCAGACAGGCAGAGATGTCAGGGATGTAGTGGTCCACAACGTTGGTGTAGCGAACACAAAGATCACACATAACCACCACAACATTGTTGCGCACGGCGACCTCTTTGTCGACCTCCAGCTCTCTGGCAAACACCGGCAGGTACTTGTGGACCAGCTCCTCCCGCTGCAGACACAGCTTCCCTGAACCGCACAGACCGCAAACTCACCATGACAACTCGAACATGAAGAGCAGCAAAAAGTTCTCAGGAAGAAGACTTTACCTAAAGTCAAGACTCCGTGGGCTTTGATCCGGGGGGGTAAAGAGTTGACTTTGAACTGAGACAGAGGCAGTGAAGGTGGGACATCATCCTGGCAATCTGTTCAGTCAACAATAATTTAAACAAAGTTAAAGACATTTGACTTATTTCATACTTTTACAATGGAAACCTCAATGAGTAAAATAAATCTTAAGACACACATAAGACACAATAAAAAGAAATATTTAAGACTAACAAATACAAACTCAGAGTGGCCGTTCCAAAACCTCAACCAGCCAAATATGCTGCAACCACAATTCAAAGATGACTGATACAAAAATGCACAAAAAATGTGTATTTAAAACTGACTGTCTCTAATAACACAACATACCATCAGATGGATTATTCTCAATGGACTGAACTAAAAACTGAATTAAATGAATACTTTAAAAAAGGTTCTTAATCAGGTCATACTGTGCCTCATTTTTGTCAGGATTACTTTTATTTGGCTTTCTGTTGCTATTAACATTATTTTAAAGCTACACATGCCTGAAAAAAAAACAAAAATAATGTGATCAATTGTACAATAGTGTGACATGTACAATATATGAGCACTAAGAAAAGATATAAACATTTGTATTAACCCAGACCGGTTTTCCATTATCCATGAGCTTTTTCTAAACAGCATTAAGGAATCCAAAAAGAAAATCTTGTGGCTTTTAAACCACACGTCTGCCGCTCGCCATACCTGCCAGTTTGTCAGAATCTGCCGTCAGCACAGATTCCACCAGCAAAACTGTCTTCTTGCTCACTTTTGCTGGACATTGAAGTGATGTCACACCCAGAGTGTGGAGATGCTTTATCTGAAGAATACATAACATTTCAAGTTTGATCCTTCTGACAGGATGAGTAAGGTTTTTCTCTGATATAACAGATAAATCATTTAGATTTAAAACACATTTTACCCACATTTGTGAACTTTTAAAACTAAAACTGTTTTCCAGAATAAAAACTGTAGAGGAAAAAAGAGAGTTTTTTAGAGCTGTGTTTTTCAAACAGTGTGCTGTGGTACACTACTACTGTCCTGTTAGACATCATTAGATGTGCCGAGGAAAATGATTTAATTTCATCTAATTGGTCTAAAAAGTAATAAAGCTTTATCGGATATCAGCTCTGTGTTCATCCAAACAGGAGCAGGTTTCATACCGAGTAGTTTGAAACATCAAAGATCATTAAAAAAAATAACACTGTTCAACAAATAGTGAACTTTGGATCAGAAAAGTTTGAAAAACACTAGAATGAAAAGCCGAACTTATAATGACTTATAATAACTTTAGTTTTTTTTTTTGTTGGTTCGCATCTGAACTAAAGCCACTATAATGGTGTTCTTTAGCTGACACTAAACATTTGATCTCAATGAAGCATTTTATAAATCTCCAGTTTATTCAGAGGATGTCCAGCAGATACACAGACCCATTCTGGTAAATGCATTTTGGTGGAATCATTTTCATTTTCTAATGTTTAATATGACTTTTTCAAACAGAGTGAAACTCTTTGATTGACTGTATTTCTTATTTATTGTTAACACGTATGTTAAAGCTTTTGTGCTCACGTGTCAGCGACGATGCTTCAGCTGTTAAAGGGTTAAGGAGAAGTGATCACAGGGGTGTGGTGGATTAAGAAGGAAAGGCCTGCTCACCATCAGCTCTTCATCAAAGTCCTGGGCTCCATTTTCATTCAGGATGACAGCAGATAAATAAGCTTCACAAACAGACAAGAGCTCGCCACAGCGCTTATCTAGAAAAGCCTGAAGACAAGAAACCCACAGGACTGAAGCAGAAATGACCGGAGGAAAGACCAGGACAAGTCTTTAGATGTTAAACTTTTAACACTTTGGCAAAAAAAAAAATCTAACTCTCCACACTTTGTTATGCAAGAAATGTAAAACTCCATGATCAAATCCCTAAATCCCCGTCTTGCTAGAAAAGTTCAAAATAATGAATGCATATTTAAAAAACAAAATGTAGGACTTGTTTCCAAACCTGGGTCTGTTTGATACTCTCCTGACAGCCAAGCTGATGAAGAGTCTGCACAGCTGCACTGATCAGCTCCAGAGACAAAGTGAAACTCTTCAACAAAGACATCAGATCCTCTGAAAGAAAAAGATAAGTCAAGTGAGGGAGACAGCTTTTTCTAGTGATCATTTCCAAAATGTCCTTTCCACATTTATTTACCAACTATCCTCTTCTTGGTATCGTCGTTTAAATGAACAGCAATGTCTCCCATAACAGATAGGATGTGACAGAAGGTCGTCACATCCACATCCCCTGAGCTTTGTGGGTAATTAAACAGACACAATTAGATGGTAAAAATTGACCAGAACCAAAATGCTTTACGTAGAAGTCCTGCTCACCTGATCAATGCGTCCCACGACTCCAGGATTTTGCCACATGGGAGTTTGGGACATGAAGTGACGACCTTGGACAGCAGCAGCCAGGCCCCAGCAGCATGATCAGCCTTAAAGTGTGACATCAGGTTTGTGATGAAAGCTGGCGTGAACTTGTTCTGCTTCGACCAAATGGTGAAGGTTCTGCTGAAATAACGGCTAGAACGAAGAAAACATTACAGTTAGAATCTGTCTCCCGTTGCCTGGTAAAAAGAGTGAGTGTGATCCTAAAGACTCACGCCAAAGAAAATTGAGTTTTTGGTGTTTTTAAACATGTTCCTGTAGCGTTTTTCTGATGATGAAGGACATTTATAAAGAAATTCAAGATCAAAATTCTGTTTCTGATCATTTCTTTGTTCTAATCATTGTGAATCAGGAGCAGACAAAAAGAAGCTGTAAAAAAAAGGCTGTAGTTGTTACGTATAAGCTACCATCAGCAGGACACAAGCTCCCTGCTCCCATTCTGATGCATCCACTTGGAGATAGATCCATGAACGTCTTTGTTTTACTCCTCTGAGTTGGAACATCATAATTTCTTTAGTTTTTGGAAAATTTGAAAGAAGATTCTGCATTAATTGTGCCAAATTGTTCTTATATTTATATACAAAACAGTAACAAGTTAAAAAGCTTTTAGTTTTCACACCGTTTCAAATGGAGCAGTTTTTCATAATGAAGGTCTTGTAGAGCAGTGACTCTCAGTTTTTTTCAGTTTAATGTCAGACAGTACATTTATGGACCGGCCTGCGAAGTTGAAGTCAACAGCCCTAAAACCATCAGCACACGCAGTCACATGGCCCAGATGAGCAGAATACCAGGACTACGTGGTACGTGGACTGTACAAAATCAGTCTGATAACTATAGAAAATGGATTTAGTTTAGTAAAAAAAACTGTTCTCACCTCAAGTTTCTGCATTCATGCGACAACAGGCCGAGCAGGTCCCATGTAAGCCTCTGATTTGTATCCATGTGATGGCTGGCAGAGTACAGTTTGATTTGATAGAGCAGCGCTTGTTCCAGAGCATCCAAGGCCTTCTCCTGCACCGAGCTCTCAGAGTCCACCACTGCCGGCAGCACGCCCTGCAGCCACGCCTTCTGGACCGCACTGCACTCTGCTTTAGCCTGGTAGTGAGAGGACACACAGACACCATTTTCAGAGATGGACAGGAACATTCATTACATTCATTGTAGCAACTTTTTGAACATTTTCTCTACTTTAACTCGTTTTATAGACCCATACGTTTATTTGAGTAGATTAAAGATGAGAATCCGGCACTTTTACATAGCTACAGTTGGCTTTATTCCTTTAATGCTTTTATTTTACAAAAAAAACTGATTTACCTCAGACTAGGGATGCACAATACATAAGATCATCTTATTAAACACAACTGCATGGAAATTTCCAAAAGTAAATAAATTAACCAAACAATAGCTGCAAACTGTCGTCGATCGGATCAAAGATCAGATTAAAATAGAAATGTGTACTTGAGCCTGAAAAACTTTATCCGATTGTATAAAACGTTTACAAGCACCACACGGTTGATTGGAATAAATCATGTTGACGAGTGCAGAACTGTTTAAAGTGCCGGAAATAGTCGTACAACAAGAAACAGAGAATTCTGGGATGAACAAAGATCCTGTATAGAGCAAGATGATACTCTGAACATTCTTTCATCATTATTAATATTTTTTAGTGACTGTTCACTCATCATTTTTCTAAATCTGTGCGGTCTTGGCTGGATGTAAATATATGGGAATAAAAAATCAGCCTTTATTCTGTAAGGACATGATTGAAACATGAATTCACGTGATTTTTTTTTTTTTTTTTTTTTTTAAACACGGTTTCTCAGGACTTTTTGGTGCTAAGCAGCATTTCTGTATTCAAAATCCGCCTCCGCCAGCTCATTTTGTCCTGAAGTTCTCCCGGGAGACGCGGTTTCCCGAATTCTGGAGTTCACTCGCGCAGAGCAGCTGGACTGACTGCTGAACTGTCTGAAGCTCAGACCGTAACAAGCACCCCCCGCCGTCCCTAGTTTTAAATCTGAATACCAGAACTTACACATATTTCAACTGGACACATTTAAACTGTTATTCAGGACTTGAGAAGATCGTTTTCAAACAGTTTTTTATTTAATTCTGGAGTAAACTACTCTTACTTGGGTACAACTATTAGATCGTCATACCTGCTTTTTCCCGTATTACAAAAACTACCAAACCAAGCATACATTGGCAGAAAAGTTGATTTTGCAAGTTACACTGCTGCCGCTTTAATCTCAGTTATTGTAAAAATATGTGAGTTTTCAGAGTTCTCAGAGTTTCTGGGTATGACTCACACTGAGCAGCTCTCCAACACACTGCAAAGCCTTCTTCCTCACAGACACCGCTGGGTCTCTGGTTCGCTCTGACAGAGTTTCCAGATTCTCCCAGGTGGGGGGAATCACGTCATGCTTCAGGAGACCCAGCAAGGTCTAAGGATGTTAAGAGCCACACATCAGGTTCTACAGTGGGAAAATGATCAGTTCTAGCAGATCTGACCAACTCTGGTCGTCAAAAACCAAAAAGCCAAGTTTTTGCCAGCTTTCCCTGCACTGCTTACTGATGATGATGAGTGCATTCAGAATGTAGAATCACTCCAGTCAGCTCAGCAGCAAGAAGAATAGAGAGTGCTAGAAAACAGTTACGGCTGTGGATTTGACCACCAGAGTTGACCTTTAATTAAAAACAAAAACAGCACCTGCAGCGCTGCCTTCCTGACGTTTGCCTTGGAGTCCTTCACACGGCGAAGAAGGAGAGCCAGGTTTTCCTTTGCTGCTACAAAACATGGAATGACTCTTTTAGTACGGTATGGTCAACGTAGAGGCACGAGCGTGTTAATCGAGCCTTCACACGTGCTTCTCACAGCTTGAATCTCACCATCAGAGCCGCAGCTGTCGGCACTGCTGATCTCCACCGTCCTGAAAGGCAGACTCTTCATGTTGCTCTGCGTGCAGGAGGGTCCTGCAACACAACCCCGTCACAGCAACAGTGACTCCATGAGCAGCCCGGGCATCCTCATCAAACTTCACTGGAGTGTTGACATTTGGGCTTGCATTTGTTACAGATCCACTCCGATGAGAATTGTGATTTTGGTATTTTTAACATGTTCTTGTGGAATTTTTCTGACATAAGTTAAGAAAATTAACATGAAGTGAATTAGGAGCAGAGAAAAAAAATGCTGAAAAAGAGCTTATTTGTTATGAACGTATGCTGGGCCGACCTCAAGCTCCCTGTTCCGCTCCTTTCTGATGCATCCACATGCAGACAAAAAGATCCATCAACATTCCACACATTTTCCTCGTCTGGAATCTGGATCTACACTGTACGGCTGGATAGCTTCAACATTGCTCACCATCATCATTTTTGTTCCACCAGTATTGGTAGGTTGGGGGTGTGAGGGTCTGTAAGCGGAGGGTAAACAGATGGATGATGGGATATATCAGCACAGGTTAACTCCATGCCAATGGTCCTGGCCACACCTCAAAGGTGAATTTCTAATAAAGTCCTTCTACACTGCAGAAACTTTATCCAAGAAGCTGACAGATTTCCTGATTTTAACTAAAAATTCCATAATCACAATTAAAACACCACTGAGAACGCTTGAACAATTACCTGAAAACTGATCAAAGTGAGACTTTAAACAAGTGAAGCACAGCAGACAAATGAATCTGCTCTGATGGACTTGGACCCCTCAATTCTTTTGAAGAGGGTTGGGTGTTATTTTTCCACACATCTTGTATGGCCACTTTGTTCAGCAAACAACACACCGTCATATTGCTTCTACCAGGGGTCTGCAGCCTTTAACAGTAAAAGAGCCCTTTGGGATGGTTTTCTACTGATCAAAACTTAGCAGGAGCTGCAAAGTCTTGCTGCTGTGCATTAATAATTTTTTATAATAAATATGAGTTATGCTTCTTTTGAGGCATGAATAAAAACAGAAATGTAAAAAGAAACTAGCATTTTCTCAAAATGTGAAATCATTTTTTACGTTTGACAGAAGCTCGTAAGATTTCCTTTAAAAATAAAAGATGCCTTGTGCCAAACCGGATCAATCCAGTATAAGATAATATGTGTTTTTAAACTAATAAAGGATCAGACTTCTTACCAAAGTTTTGCTTAGTATTTGAAACCTGTGTATCTTCAGGTCAGCAGGGATGGTACATCTTTACATAGTTCATCTTTGGGGTGCACCTCAGACAGAAATGTTTAAACTTAACTAATATAGATTAAATAAATGTTAATTTAGTAACCCTTTACTTGAATAAAAATACAGTTTTTCTTTTCTTTAACCAGAGCGCCATAATGGAAGGGTAAAAGAGCCTGAAGCGGCTCCAGAGCTGCAGGTTGCACACCTCTGGCTTACGCTTTCATTTAGAGCTTTTTCTTATTTTCCAATCCAGTGGAGAGTTATAAAATTAACTAATTCTTACAAACTCAGAGATTAAATATACTACATTAACATTATCTTTCCTTTAAAACTGCTATAAATGTATATCAAATGTATCCTGTATTATTAGGATTTATTTTTATCAACAAGCTTGATTAATAATACAAATCAAAGATGGCAAATATGCACGTGTGTTCCTGTGAACTACAGCAGAAACATGCAATCTCTCTGGATCATCCTGAATAAAAATCTTTAGAGGATTTTGACTTCTTTTGGTCCTGTAGCAAATTTCAAACAGGCCTGAACAGTAAAGCAACAAAGAAAGAAAATGCACCTCCAGACAGTTCACTGTCCAGCCCCGTCTGAGTCCCAGCTGAAAACAGAAGATAAAGAAAGGCTGCTTTAGCCACGGGATAAAGATGACAAACAATGACCATATTTCAGTTTGTTTAAACACTCTCTACAATGAACGAAAAACTCTAAGAAAATGACAAAAGTGTGAAAGCCACAAAGAAGCATTGCAAAGGCATCAAAGCAAAACGTTTCTCATTTGTAGGATAGATTTGTACAAGTCTGCTTAGAGGTTGAATATAATTAGGTATTAAGATAGATTGTAGTATTTATGAATACTAAATAAACTTCAAATATCCGTCAATACTTTATATTATTCTCTTTCACGTTCTGACAGTGAACAGCTCAAGTGAATTTGTGGAAAAACTGTTAACATTAATTCTTAATAAATCCCCTTTGCCTCGGTTTTCAACTTTCTCTGGGTTTAATTCTGCTAGAGGAGGGGTGGGCAATTGTTTTGACTCGTGGGCCAGAAAGGGTTCTAAAATTTGGCATAAGGGCCGGACAAGGAGCAGATGGAAGGAGATTTTGTAATCAACCTCATAAACTAAAAAAATAATATGGAATTTAGAGAAAACATGCTTTAATTTTGATTAAAATTCACATATATTAATTTAAAAACAGAAAATTTGGGAGTTTTAATTTCTAAATTTTGATTTTTGTTCTCTTTTGGTTGATCCAATGGGTTGATGTTCTTCAGAGGAAAATGTGAACTCAAAGAAATGCTGCATTTATGTGGTGTAGGAATAATCCGAAAGATCACCATCTGACTCAGAAAGGAACACACATGAACGTCAGAGAAACAACACCATTCATGGGAAGAAACCAGAAATACAATGAAAATAAAACAATAATTTGGATTTTTGATTCAATGTATTTTAATTGGAGGGCCACATTAAGTAGCTTAAGGGGCCGCATGTGGCCCCCGGGTCGTAGTTTGCCCACCCCTGTGCTAGAGGATGAGTGAGTAATAAAATAATACTTTCATTCAAACGTCTAACTATTTTATTCTAGTTTACAATCCTGATTGCAAGAATGCTCTTACTGGCAGAGAAGAGGTTGTGGACAGCCCTGGTGACATTGAGTGAGGGCAGTTCTAAACACTGCGCCAGGCAAGAAAGGGCGTGGCCTTGGACGGTGGGAGAGACGTCCATCCTTCGAGCAAACAGCAGATCCTGGATCAAAAACTTCTGTGGCAGAAAGGTGGCGAGCTCTGCATCCTGACACTCCTCCAGCCTCCTCTCTGGCTGCTCCAGCAAAGCCATGACCACATCCACGGAGAACAGCCGGTGGACCATCTACAGACAGCAGAACGACAAGTCAACACTGACGGCAGCTGGTGATGGAGCCAGGCTGATGTGAAAAGCCCCCTCCAGCCATCTTTCCATCCGCTGTAAAAGCGTGATCTTTTCATTAAGATCATGCTGTTTCATGCCAGTAACCCATCTCTGCTTTGGGAAACATCTAAGGCATATGCAAGAGGGTTGATAATTTCCTACTCAGCTAGCAAGAAACGCACAATTGAGAAGCAACAAAAATTATTGGAAATAAAACTTGCAAAAATGGAAAAAGAATACTTTAAAAAACCTACGCAATCTAAATTAGAAGAAATAGATGCCACTTGATGCACGTTAAATTCTTTGTTAACACAGAGTGCTTCAGATAAACTTAGATTTGCAAAACAGAAATTGTTTGAATATGGAAATAAACCTGGAAGGTATTTGGCATACCCAACAAAGAAACAAGCATCTTCTCATATTATTACCTCAATTACAGGCGAAAGTGGAATGCCTACCACCAATCCCAGACTCATTAATGACTCCTTTTGTAATTTTTATAAGAATTTATATAAATCTGAAAAAGTTCAAGACGCGCACATGCAAATGAACATTTTTTTTCTAAGATAAATGTACCTAATTTGAAGGAAGATGATAGACATACTCTTAATGCACCTATTCAAAAACAAGAAGTTCAGGAGGCTATAAGATCACTTCAGAGTGGAAAGGCTCCAGGACCTGATGGGTTCCCCAGTGAGTATTATAAAGAATTTCTAGACTTATTGATTGAGCCATATTTAAATATGTTAAATCATTCTTGAGGCTCACACTCTCCCCCCATCACTAAGAGCAGCCAATATTTCATTAATTCTTTAGAAAGGTAAATGTCCAGAAAATTGTGCCTCTTATAGACCAATTTCACTTCTTAACGTGGACCTTAAAATACTTTCTAAAATCTTGGCTAATCGATTGGAAAAATTTCTACCATCCCTCATTAAAGAAGATCAAACAGGTTTTATTAAGGGTCGGAATTCTGGAAATAATATTAGAAGATTACTTAATGCAATTCAGTTTTGCCAACTACAAAAATTAGAGGGTCTTGTAGTTTCTTTAGATGCAGAAAAGGCATTCGATCGGGTTGAATGGCCTTACCTTTTTTCTACACTGGAAAAATTTGATTTGGGACATACCTTTATTAAATGGGTTAGGATTCTATACACACAACCAACAGCAGCAGTTTTAACTAATAAGGTTAAATCGAGACACTTTGTTGTTGAAAGAGGGAATAGGCAAGGATGTCCCCTTTCCCCATTATTATTTGCCATAGCAATAGAACCTTTAGCTGAGGCAATTTGGTCTGACCCGACAATAACTGGATTGTTTGTTGGTCTGAAAACTCACAAAATTGCTTTATATGCAGATGATATTTTATTATTTTTGACAAACCCGACTGTCTCAATAAAAAACTTAATACAAAAAAATCAACGAATTTAGTATCTTCTCTGGTTATAAGATTAATTTTTCAAAATCAGAAGCTATGCCATTAGGCACTATGCTTAAAACGTCTAACCCCACCCTCTTATTTCCCTTTTAAGTGGTCCCCTTCAGGATTTATGTATTTAGGTATATTTATTACACCTGACTTCCACCATATGTTTAGAGCCAACTTTTACCCACTTTTTGATAAGCTCAAATCAGATCTTGAACGTTGGAGCTGTCTTCCAGTATCCTGGCTGGGTAAAATATCAATTCTGAAAATGAATGTTCTTCCTCGTCTACTCTATCCAATTAGAATGATTCCTATCCTTTTCACACTCAAAACAATACGTAAAATAAATGGATGGTTTAGTTCTTTCATCTGGCACAATCAAAGACCCCTTATAAAATTGAATAGCTTGCAATATCCAAGTGATGTTGGAGGCCTGGATCTGCCTGATCTTAAAAATATCAGAGAAGTGCTCTTTTGCAGTTTATACCAGTTTGGGTTTGTAAAAATACCACTTCTGTTTGGTTGGATCTTGAAGCTGTAACATCTGACTGCCCCCTTCTAAATGTACTTTTTTCTAACAATTTGAAACTTGTCAAGGAACACTCTAAAAATCCAATCATAATTAATACAGTTAAGGCGTGGAGAGCAGCACAGCACATGGAAGGGAGACTTAGTTTAACATCAGTATACACACCATTTACCCACAATTACGATTTCACACCAGGCTTACTTGACTCAGGTTTTAAACATTGGGAGTCCAAGGGCATTCTCTGTTTGGGAAACCTTTTTCAGGACGGTGTCCTCATGACCTTTAATCAGATTGTGGAAAAGTATGGGATTTTAAAAAAGGATCTTTTTCGTTTCTTTCAGATAAGGGATTTCATAAGAAAAAAAACTTCTTTATTAACTAACTTCAATGTTTCTAACATAGAAAAGCAGATATTTTCTATTAAAAGTAATGTGTCAATAAAGTGTCTGTATAATATCCTGAAAAACTCATCAGGTGTTGGCCCTAAGGACTTGGGACAGATTTGGGACGGGGAACTTGGTGTGGAAATCACGGAGGATATGTGAAAAAAAATCTGGCATAACACTGAAAAGATCTCCGTCTGTAACAGAACCAGAGCTCTACAACTTAAAATGTTACATAGAACACATCTTTCACCAAATCGTCTTTCTAAATTCAAGTCTACTGTTACATCATTATGCCCTAAATGTAAAATTATTTCTGGTACACTAACACACTGCTACTGGTCCTGCCCTGAAATTCAAAGCTATTGGATATTGATAGCCCATGCACTGCAGCAAATGTTGAAAATAAATATTACCCTAGAGCCGGTCACATTCCTGCTTGGTCTCCCTAACACACAAATTAAGAATACAGTTCACAGAAAGTTATTCAATATACGAACTTTTTGTGCGAGAAAAAATATTCTGTTGAACTGGATTTCTGAGAAGCCCCCAACACTACATGGATGGCTGAAAATAATAATGGATCACATCCCATTAGACTATTTAACATGTGTAGTGCACGCCACAACTGATCATTTCTTTAAAACATGGAAGCCTTTTCTGGATTATGTAACTATTGATGTGTCTGTTATTCTTTATAGAGGTTTTCTGTGAAACAGCTGCCAGTTCTGATAGAAAAGGACTTGATACCTTTTATTATTTTTCAGATATCTATTTGGAGATGTTTCGTCTTTTTATTTTATTTTTATTTTTATTTTTTTGATTGAAATTATTTTGTTTTATTAAGTATATGTTTTTGTTTTGTTTGTTTATGCATGTGGTGTTGTCTAGATTTATTGCTCTATTGTACTGTTTGTTATATAGTAGTTTCCTTTTTTTTCAGGTGTATGTCTTGTCTGGAGTGAAAATGAATAAATATATATATTAAAAAAAAAAGATCATGCTGTTTTTGAGCAAAAGAAAAAAAGTTATTTTGGAGGACATAGTTTCTGCAGAGCGGCAGTAGTTCATTAGTAATCTACCTGTGAGTTGTGGGCAGGACCAGTGAAGTGGAGTAACCCCGCCCCCTTTTTCCTCCCCATTACTGAGAACTAGTGATGGATCCAGCAACACCGACATGTCAGCTCACGTGTCGAGCTCAAAGAGTAAAACCTAGTCATGTGTCATGTAGCAGTCATGTGACTTCCTACAGCTAATGTGTTTTTAAGGAAGCCCATTAACCAGCAGTGTTGCCAGATTTTGGTTTGGGCGGGTTTGGCGTCAATTTGACAGGTTTTATTTAGTTGTATTACGAGTCTGAACAATCTTAAATCTAGGAGAAATCATACATTTAAAAAAAATGACAGATCCTCTCTGTTACATTCCTGTCACATGGGTGCTGAATCAGTTCAGTGGTTTAGTTTAACAGAACAGGACAGTCTGTTTTTCGTAACCCGGATGAGCGCCCAGCTTCTAGCTGTCGACAGATTCTCGCATTCAAACAGCCCTTTTTCCCTGCCTGTTTTACTTTATTGATTGTGGTGTTATAATTAGGTCTGTGGAATCATTTAATAATAGTTTCAATAGTGTTTTAGGCTTTTTACCTCCCCTTTCCCCCCGATTCTTATTTTAAATGAATCAAGTTGTGTTTTTTAAGTTAAATGTTGCATTTGCTCAGCAGGATGATGTACCTAAAAAATGAACTTCCTCAATGCTGAACATATAAAAATGAATGAGAATGAAGAAGCCATAAAGACTGTAAAATATTTTTGTGTATACTACACATGTTTATTTCATCAGTATATAAGTTGTAGTTGTATGTAGTGAAGCAGCTACAGCACCACCTACAGGACAACAGTCACTTTGAAGATTTTCAGTCAGGGTTTAGACCTCACCATAGCACTGAAACTGCACTGGTTAGAGTTACTAATGACTTGTTATTGGCTTCAGATAAAGGACTAATCTCTATTCTGGTCCTGTTAGACCTCAGCGCAGCCTTTGATACCATCGACCACAGCATCTTACTCCAGAGACTAGAGCATGACATAGGGATCAGAGGATCTGATCTGATCTGATCCTATTGATCTGATAGATACCAGTTCGTTAATGTAAATGGACAGTCTTCTCATTGTACTCGAGTTAGCTACAGAGTTCCTCAGGGCTCAGTTCTAGGGCCCATCCTGTTCATGCTTTATATGCTGCCCTTAGGAAACATAATTAGGAAACATAGCATTAATTTCCACTGTTATGAAGATGATACGCAGCTGTATTTATCCATTAAACCAGACCAGAATGACCACCTAGAGAAACTGAATTCCTGCATCAGAGACATTAAGTCCTGGATGACAATTAATTACCTCCTCCTTAACCCAGAAAAAACTGAGGTCATTATCCTGGGCCCTAAACACCTGAGAGATGATCTCTCTGATCAGATAGTCTCCTTGGATGATGTAAATATTTCCTCCAATTCTACAGTTAGAAACTTGGGGGTTTTATTCAACCAGGATTTATCATTTAAGGCTCACATATCACAAGCTTGTAGAACTGCATTTTTTCACCTTCACAATATATCTAGCATCAGAAATATGTTATCTAAAAGTGATGCTGAAAAACTCATCCATGCATTTGTTACGTCTAGACTGGATTACTGTAACTCTTAATACAAAAAGTTCTTTAAAAGTTTCCAGCTTGTTCAGAATGCAGCAGCCAGATTGTTAACAGGAACTAGCAGAAGAGAACACATCACTCCTGTGTTAGCTTCACTCCACTGGATCCCAGTTGAATCCAGGATTAAGTTCAAAATCCTCCTGTTAACCTATAAGGCTCTGAATGGTGTGGCCCCATCCTATATTAAAGACCAACCAATCAGAACACTTGGTTCACTAAATGCAGGACTGCTTGTAGTTCCAAGAATCTCTAAAAGTCCAGTTGGAGGTAGAACCTTCATCCACCAAGCCCCTGTTCTCTGGAATAAGCTCCCAGCTCATGTCAGAGATCCAGCACAGTTTCTACCTTCAAAGTTAGCCTTAAAACATTCCTCTTTGGACAGGTTAGTGTTCTGACAGGTTAGCTAGTAATCAGAGAAGATTTAAAATGCTACTCCTACATTGTAATGAAGTTTAGGGGAATATTTATAATTTACATACTTCATTATATACTTGATATGCTAAAAATATGTAGATTCTCTATTATTTGCTATTATTACCACCTGTTATGGGCACCATTCTGCACTAAACTTACTTCTATTTTAATTAGATTCCAACAACAATTAGTTGTTAGAAGGCTGCTAGAAAGCTGGAGAAAGTATGGTGCTCTGGGGTTCTGTCCTCTATTTTCATCTACTTCTCCTCTATTCTTTATCTTTCATTTCTCCATTAGTTCTGCATGCACCTGTTGGTGCAGTGTGATTCATATGTTGTTCCTTCTTTTCCCTCTGGAGAGAGGGGAAAGAAGGAGAGAGAGACTTATTCAAGTCAATTTTCATCTTCATCTACCCATCACTAATGAGAGCTCTCTGTTTTTTCGTCTACAGGTGGATGCATCCGAATGGAGCAAAGCAGGGAGGTACTTTCTATTAACTTCATGTTTTAAAATAAAAATCTAATAATTTTTTGTTTTACCAACTCGTAACAGAAAACAAATAAAATATCAGTCTATAAAGAACAATGACCACAGATTAAGGCCAGTCAAAAATCATGTTTCCTTGCTAGTAAAAACAAGGCCGTTTGTAGAAACATCAGGATTCTTATGTCCCAACTGTCAATGTAAAATAGCTTCTATTTGTAGTAATCTGTTCAGGCAGCAGCTCAACAGGACACTTTATCGCACACTTTTTTTTTACATTAATTTGAAATAATTAAGCACAGTAATTTGTGTTCAAGACTATTTTTTGTGCTGTAAATAGAAATGCTAGAGACCAAAGTCTTCCTGCATAAGGCAGATTTGTACTATCAACCCACTTTTTACACTGACCTTTGGTTGTCTGGAGAAATTGAACAGCCATCTGATGAAGCGGCTGTAATCTGCATTTTCCATCTGAGACGTCAGCATTCCCACTGCCTGGGCTGCGTGGCTTCGGTACTCTGATTTCTCCACAATCTGCACATCAACACACCAAATCCCTGTGATAACAGCCGCTAACACCCCCCCGCTGATGAAGTGTCTTCACAACTGACCTGGAAGCAGATGTGCTGCAGCAGAATGTCAAGGAAAGGTTTTGCCAGCTCCCTCTGCTCTCCCACCAAATGACTGGAATCACATTCAACAGATCAAAACGGACATGAAAGACCTCACATAAAACTAATGTAAGACGAGCACACACACATGCAGCCGGCATTTATGAAGCTCCGAGAGGTCAGTAGCTGGGAAAGGCTCCAGCATCCCTGTGACCTCAGAGTGTTTAAAGGATGGATGGAAAATACAGAAGAGCAATGAAAACAGGAGAACGGATGGGAAGGAATGGATGCATAGATGGGAGTGTGGAAATAAGAGAAATAAATAGATGAGCATTAGGCAAGCACAATGACTGCATATGAGAACTGGACTGAAACACTTTACTTCCAGCTCCAACCAAATGAAGTCAATTCAGTTACAACTTTTTCTGATACGGACACCATGTTGGAGCCAGACAACGGCAGTAAGCAGTGACTGATCAGTCAGTCAGAGTTATCGCTTCTATAGCAACCGCTCTCACTGATCAGGAGGATACCAGCAGGTACTTCCTGTTTGGGAAGCGAGGAGGCGAGGTCACTCAGTCCAGTTCTCTTTAACAGTCAATGATTTAGAAAGAATGAGTGAGTGGAGGAAAATAGAATATTGGCAGGGAGGAAAATATAAAATATATGATGTGGAAAAAAATAATAAAGACAAACAGTGTCCAACAGTGTGAGCTGTTGAGCTGATTGTGGTGGAGGTCTGTTCTAAAAAATGTTACACATTTCAATGTTTTTCTCAAGGAAAAGTATTTTTCTTTGAGATTCTGCCCTCTAGTGGTCATGGGAATATTTTTAAATGCAGGCTCAGATTTACAGAACTGTTGCTGTGTGGATAACTAATGGTCAGTCTCACTCAGATGACATCACTTTAAAAACATTTGTTTTACAATAACATTTACAAAATAATGTTAAATAAAACAGTTGCACTTCAAGCATGAATTAGTCACTTCCAACAATTCCAGGAGAGGATGATTTTAAAAATTAACCCCTACCCTGCACACACCAACCTTTTAATTTCATTCATGCTTTAAATGAAGACAAAAAACAAACAAACAGATTTTTATTAGCAAAACTTCAAACCTCTCACCAAACAAACTGAATAGCATAATCCCTGATGGCCAGAACGCTCTGACTGAGAACACGGAGGACCGGCTTCCCTCGACTCTCTTTCTTCATCATCAGTATGATGTAGAGCAGCTGATGGAAGACCCTGCGCAGAGACTGCACAGACAAAGAACACTTATTCAAATCAATCCATGCACTGAGAAAAGCCACAACTTATTATTTCATATGCTGACATGATAGCACAATTATTTAAATACAATCAAAAACCAAACGATGTAAGGAAATAAAGGACAAAGGGGTTAGGATTTGTAGTATCACAAAAAACCTTAATTGCAAACATAAGATTAAAGCTCTGCAGCCCCTCTGATGTTGAATAAATTCTACAAAAAATGTTTCTATCAAGTGTAATTTCTGAATAATTGCACCAAAAAGGCACATTTGTTATTAATCTGTCATAACTAACAGTACATGAGGCTATTTATGAGGATGTCTCTGGAAAAAATCTGATGATACCATAGAAACACAAACATGCTGAACACCAGTAAAATACAGACCTAAAAATGTGCAGATGAAAGGAAAGTTTCTGATTTAGAACACAGAAGTAGAACATTGGAAAGATTTATGGAATAGGAGCTTCAGGAATAGCCTTCTCAAAGCTGGGGTGGTTATAGGTAATCATGCATTGCTTAATTAAAACAAGAAGATTGGCATCATGGTTTTAGAACGACTATCTGGACTTGTTCTAAAGATCAAGAGTGTCAGAGAACTAGGGCTGTAATGAGTATTTAAATACTCCGTTATTTGTAATCTGTTCTTTACAAATTTAGTACAGTAAAAATACACCGTATGCAATGCAATTATTGCTCTATAACAGGTCTTAAGATCTTGATCTCAAGTGGGCCGGTCCAGTAACATATAGTAAAATAACCAATGGTCAACTTATTATCTGTCACTTTGTTATTGTTTTTTTTTTCTCAGTTGAAAAAAATGCCACAAACAACCTAGTAGCCTTATCAATCATTAATCCACATTTTTTCACAGAGACCAATGGATTTAAAATGAAATGGATTTCACTTTTTTTTATTGTTCATTTAATTTTATACAGAATAAATATTTTACATCTGACATTGAGGCAATCCTGAGAGTAAACTCAAGAGGGGGCAATAGAAAAAACAAAAACCCTGCCTAAAATATAAAAGTGCAAATCAAAAAAAAAAATTAGATTAAACTTGCAAACATTTGTGAACATAAGAATTTGAGTTAACCTCCCTTTCTCTCCTGAACCTCTGCATTGTTTGGCCTTCACTAGGCTGTTAATATCAAGATTCAAATCCTGTGTGATAAAACAATTGTCAATGTGCAAAATACAAAGAAATGTACAAAAATCTTTTCCTGTTGGTTGCTTTTCCTGCACTCCCCCTAGTGGCGAAACTGCGCATTGCGGTCATTTCTTTACAGGGCCATGGCTCGCCACAGGAATGGGCTAGAAACTTGCTTTTTCCCCAGCACACACTTTTTTCTCTCAAGACGGGCCGTATTAAACCATCCGGCCCGCGGCCGTATTAAACCATCCGGCCCGCGGGCCGTATGTTTGACAACCCCACTCTATGCCGTTACATTTGAAGTACATCAACCAAGCTAACTGATGGGCTACCGTCACCGGACAGAACTCAGTCTTGTGTTTGTTACGTTTTATTGATTCTGATCTCCTGTTCCAAATGAAGGTATATATGATGATGATTAAATACACTTTTCTTTTAATATTCATAAACCCAATTAAAGACTAGATGAGACCAAAAACTAAGGTGACTGGATCTTACTTCTTTCGGGTCTCCATGTTTTGCTGAGCAGAGCAGCTGAAGTCCATAGAAAGCCATCTCTGGAAGGCTCCTCATTTCAGCAACATCTCTGCACAGGCATAAGATCAGGCTGCTTTCATGGAACCTCTCTCAAAAATATCAGAGGTGAAAGAATACTCACCGTGGAGCAGCAAAGGTAATCTCACCAAGGACAGGTTCAAAGTGAAGCAGCTGACTGAAGATCTGCACAGAACAGTGGACTTTATCTACTCACGCTCCTGTGGGGTCTGAACATAGGTGGAAACTGGAATCACCTGCGTGAAGTTGTTGGCAGTTTCTGGACGGTCTTTGAGTGGAAATGTTAGCAGGAGCCTCAAAAGGCTGTGGACCTGAAAAACAGCTGCTTCTCTGATCTTCACCAGATCTTCATTTGAGAAGTAAATATCCTCCTCCTCCTCATCTTCCTCTTCCTCAGCTTCATCCATGTCCATCTGAGAACAAAAACGAAACATCATAAAAGCCTGTCCAAAATGACCAAAACACAATGTTTCAGCTAATAATCAAAGGGTATATTATCCTTCTGTAAGAATCACAACCCAATGTGTGAAATCTGACAAACAGGGAAGTTTGATCCTGAACAGCACAAACCACAGAGTTCTGTACCTCATTTCCTTCACTAAAGTGATAAAATGTGTTCAGGTGAGATCCAACTTTTTTAAGCTGGAATTTTACTGATCTCCTCCACATGTACCTTAAAGTTGTTCACCTTTTGGGGAACCGATTTGCACAGGTGGTTTGACAGATTTTTACACCAGAAGACCAATTTCTCTGCCTAATTTCCAGCCCTATGTACAAAGAAAAATTAAATACCTGAATTTCAGAACAATAATTTCTTAAACAAACAAAACCACATTACCCTGAATGTAAAATATAAATAAACAATGGGTTAAAAGCAAAGATAAACATCATACAAAGTCAACTTCTTAGCTCTGCACTCTTGGTACCAATCGCTTCATCGGCTGGAACCCCTTCTGTCAACTTCACCTAATGACCTCTCTCTCCTCAGAAGGTTGGAGGCAATCACAACAAAGATTTTGGGAGATGCTGTTTGTTACATGGGGCGGTGTCAACTGTGTGCGTGTGTGTCACAGGGGGTGGAGTCAACTGTTATACATAGTAGTTTTGTTATGAATAAATGCTCTGGAATACACAAACAGGCAAGAGTAAAAGGTTTTTCAGAACTCAGTAGTGATGTGGTCGTCTCTGTCCTGAAAGGACTCTGTACCTGTGGAGGTTTTTTCCTCTGGGGTTTGGCCCGTTTACCCTCGGCCTGAGAACTTTTCATTCGATCCTTTTTGCGCTTTTTTCCAGAGTCCTGTGGCCAGCAATGTGAGGTCAGGTCAGAGCAGGTGTCCAACAAAACTTCATGAAAAACTTGGTTGGCAATGCTTCCTGGAAAGAACGGGGGAAAAAAAGGTAAAAAACATCCAAAAAAAAAAAAAAAAAAAAAAGTGACATTTGAAAGAAAGAGTTCAAACACTGAGGCTCTCTTACCTGGGATCTTCAGTAGCAGCAAGTAGAGTGAGGCAGCGTACAATCCACTCACTCTGTGCTGAGCGTCGGCTGCTTTGGCCCCCAAGACATAGAAAGACAGCACAGCCACTAAGGCCTTGATCGACACCCCATTCTCCCTGAGAATCCCCCAAATGCTCTGCAAAAACAAAAAAACAGTGGCAATGTTTTCAAATACATCAACCTTGTGGTTTCCTTTAGAACTTAAAAAGAATCTAAACAAAATGGAAAAAATTCAAATGTGAACATGCCACATTTATTTCAGAGCATTTTTTATTATTATGTTTTACACAGCAAAGTGGAAACCAAAGGCAAAACTTGTTAAGAAAGAAAAGAAGTCCACCCCCCACCCCCCAAAAACATTTTTTAAAAAGGCTAAATAAGTCCACGTATGTAAGCAGTAAGCATATGCCCATTTTAAAAAACAGCTAAAGCGAGAAAAGCTGCATAAGATCCAAAACCTTTGAGAAAGTCCGTCTTCTGTCTGGTCTTTACGCAGGATGTCTGCATGGAAGCTTCACTCTCCCTTCTCTCAACTAAGGCTGGGCGTCACTGCCACAAAACTCTGAACCAATCCAAGAGTTTGCATGTTCTCTGTGGATATGATTATTCATTCTCTACATATAGTTTGATGATATATAATATTTTTTTAACCCAAACAAAAGGTAAATATCTTACTGATGATGTCCCATTACAGCACCCACTTATCTCACGTTAAAACCTCTTCTGTGATTCAGTGACTAGCTTGAAAGACCGACTCTGGGCAAATAGTTTTAGGAAGAACTCTATCCATCATGCAGTGCACCAAAACTAAATGATCACAACAATATGACAGCTGCTTGATTCAGGGAGACAATAAAAACCTGGGAGGATCCATTAATGCTGGTAGAGTGTTGCTGATCAGGAACGTAGGTGAGAAAACATTGATACAGGCTTCTGAAGGCTTCGTCCTCATTCTCATCAAGTTCTTTCTCCAAGACATCATCCAGTGGACTCCTCTCAGTAAACTCTGTGTCCCATGCCAGGTTGACCCAGGCTACCAAAAAGAAACCACAGGTGAAATCACAACATGAAAATAAAAAACACTGATTAGAATGTTTCACTCTTTTAGTTACATCTGGATGTGCACAAAGACAAATTTGTTTTATTTAAAAAGTAGTCACAGATTGAGGTGACACTCCAGTACATTGTCTGAATAACTTGACAGGAGCGGTCACGCGTGTATTTACCTTATATCATACAAACAAGCATCAAATGAAAGTAGTTTGTACAGTTTGAAAAGCATTTGAAAAGATGGGTTGCATCAAAACATGGTTCAACTTTGCAAATGTTTCTTCTAATGACATTTCAGTCATACTATTGTAGCCAGTGCTTCTAATTCAAACCAAGACACGTATTGATACACCTTGTCACGTTTCACTGCAACACTAACAGAGTTCTCATTACAGTTTTACCACATAAACCATCTGACTTTTCCTCATAACAGAGAGCAAGATAAATGAAAAGATAAAAAGGTGCCCAAACAGGAATATCAATTTCTAGATCAAAGGGTCTATGTTGTATCCACATACAAATGAAGGACAACTCAGTGCATTCTTACTAAAACAAGGGGTGTGCCAAAATATCAATATTGCGTAGATGGTGATAAATCTTGATATTTAGTTCTGCGATTGATTCTCGATGGGTTCTAACCAAGTATTATTTTCTATTTATTTTATTAATTTAAAGCGGCTGTAAAACACTATATTCATCATTTTTTAGGGAGACGTTCCTTTGAAGGAAGATAGGGGGCGCGCTTTGCAAGGCTGGCTGTCATGAAAGCTACATGAATTATTGCATTTTTGTTCTGTTAACAATTTTGCACCAAGTAGTGATGCTGCTGTTCATGTTTACCATTATTGGCACTGAATTTTACAAATAATCAGTATATAATTAAAATAAATAATCAATTGGTGTTGATCATTGCAAAGACATTGTATTGATTTGCACAAAAGTGGTTACCATTTGTTGCATATAATATTACACAAGTTGTTTATTATGATTGTGTTCAAGGTAAAATATAATGGGGCTATATTTCTCCCCCCAAAAAATTTGTTTTTCTATATATTGTGAGTTATTAGAGATGATTTTTTACCAATTATCGTAGTATCGCGAAATCATGAGCCATGTATTGCATATCGCATGGTATCACGAGTTACCCAGTGATTCCCAACCCTAATTAAAACATGCACTCAAAGGACACTTTATTAGGTCCATTTGTTCTGCTGCTATTAACACAAATTTCTAATCAGCCAATCACACGGCAGCAACTTAATGCATGTAGTCATATAGAGATGATCAAGATGATCTGCTGCAGTTCAAACAGAACATCAGAATGGAGAAGAAAAGTGGCTCAAGTGATTTTGAACATGACATGGTTGTTGGTGTTGGGGGTGTGTGTATATGCATACATACCCATACATACATACACACACACATATATATATATACATATATATATACACACATATATATATATATTATATTATATTATATTATACATATATATTATCTATCTATCTCTTCACCTAAAACAGGGGTCTACAACCTGTGGCTGCAGAGTCACAGGTTGCTCTTTTATCCCTTTATTGTGACTCTCTAGTTTTAGTGAAAAATGCTAACGACTGAATGCATAATAGATTCGTTATTTAAGTTTTGTCATTTCCGCTTAAATTTTTTACATGTCAGACAACTAAACAAGAAAAAGGTTTAATTTACTGTCAGAAATTCTGTAGAAATATTCTTTAAATTTGTGCTTTTAAATTATTGTCAGTCAAATAAAAGACTCCAAACATTGTTTTCTTTTGGCAAATTACACTAAAGTTATTAAAGCTTTGAACAATGCAGTTTAAAATGATTTAGTTATGTGTGTTGTGCCTTAGAGAATGACCATAACAAGCTCAAGTTGTCGTCGTTCATATATTAACAGATTCTACTAAAATGTTTTATATATTAGAGAGTAAAGAGGGGGGGGGATGATGGTGGCACAACAAAATCCTTATAATAAAAAGATGTTTGACTGTTTTTCAGATGTATAAATCAATGTTTAATTTACAAAAAAAAAAAAGCAAAACACATATTGTGCCGTAAGTGAGGCTTTGTGACTCTCGTTGGGTTCTGGTCTGTAAGAAACTACACCACTATGCTATATGCTCCCGTGTCAAAAGTTGCAGGTCTCTGTCCTACAACAAGAACATCAGTCTGATACAGTGAAGAACTAATCTCTGCAGTGTCCTCTTCCAGCATAATGCCACACAGAAACCTGCTTCCCTGCTTCCTGTCAGAAAGATTAACATCATTGTTCTAAGCAGGTCCTGGGAGAAGAAAATTACCTGAGAATAGTCACTTCCTGATTTTATACCTGCATGAATCAAACTAACACGATATGAAACAGGAGAACTACAAAACACTGAATGCACACAAACGGAGAAAGCCCTGTGTTTAACACTTAAATTACAAGGTGATTTTAGTCCGTTTGAGACTACAGTTCACGTCAGAATGATACACAAACTCAAGTGAACAACGTTACGATCGCGCCAAAAATAACAAACGTAATTTAAAAATGTTGGATACACACTTTACCTTCAGGAATTTTGTTTAATTTGAGGAACTGAAGAGCTGTGATAACATCCATCTTGTTTGTTTTAAATTAGCCCGCCCGAAATCTGTTGCCTTTATACGCATGCGCATTAACAGGTTTTCTTCTGATGAAAATGTGATCACTATCGCCATCTACTGGTTTGGAGTATATCCAGTCAGTCAGTGGGAATGTGACCAAACCAACTCAACTTTCTTCCACAGCAATTTTTCTATTTTATATCTTACAAACCCTGAAAGTCGGACACGCAGGACACGAATTACGGAAATAGCTGTGGTTTTTAAACAATTTAAAGGGAAACCAGTGAATTTTGTCAGCAGCTGTATGAACCTAATGGTATGACCCACGGTCCCATACTGCCACCTCTCGGCAAAACATGGTACTGTCTTGCGTTGACCAAAGAGCAGCTTGTTTTGTTTAGTAGACCTGAGAAGATGGGGTCAGGGGCTGAAAATATGGATGTTTGCGCCACAAAGTAAAAATGAAAGTGAATTACTGGTAAAGGTATTTTTAAATTGCAACTAAAGTAAATTTTGATATTCTTGAAAACTGTTTGAAGTAGCTCAGTATGAAATTGGCCAGTTTATCCTTAGCAAATAGTACACAAATAGTACATATTATTTTACAGTTGCAGTATACTTGAGTATTTAGCAAGTACACCATATACATGTACTGTGGTGTACGAAGTATACTGACTAAATACTTCTTCAGGCCAAATTGGAACATGATAAGTTTTCAATATACACTGCTCACAAAAATGAAAGGAGCACTTTAAAGAAACACATTAGATCCATCAGATCTCAATATGAAGTTGGATATCTATACAAATAACAACAGGACAGTGTCTTAGGAACAAAAGGATGCCAAGTCTTTTAATGAAATAAAAGTTTTCATTCTACAGAGGCTCAATTGTGTAGACACCATCAAATCAGAGTGAAATGAAGATGTGGCAGGATAGTCCATTTTCTCCAAAACTTCATTTCTGCAACTCTAAATGCTTTTCAGTATCTTGTGTGCCCCCCACGAGCTTGTATGCATGCTTGACAACGTGGCGGCATGCTCCTAATGAGACGACCAATGGTGTCTTGTGGCATTTCCTCCCAGATCTGTGTGAGGGCATCCCTGAGCTGTTGTACAGTCTGAGGAGCAACCTGGCGGCGCCTAATGGACCCAAACATAATGTCCCAGAGATGTTCTATTGGGTTTAAGTCAGGGGATGGTGATGGCCATTAGACATCTGATTAGACATCAGACAGTTTCATTCAATTCATGCCAGGACCAATAAAATAAGTGTTCCTTTCATTTTTTGTGAGCAGTATGTAATAGTAGCCATATCAAAAGTAAACTTCAAGCGCCTCACGTTTTTGCATAGATGTTGTGGTACAATTAAATAGAGTACTTTTTATTAAGGGTATACATTTAAGGGATGTACCAAATTATATTTGAATGTGCTGTATCACATCATTCCAGGATGTTTAGATGACATTTAAAATTTTTATGCCATAATTTTTGATTATTGAGAAAATTCACAACTTGGCAGCCTTCAAAAATTACTGTAACATAAAAAGGTTGTGATCCTCTTAAAAAAAAAAAAAAAAAAAACTACAACAGTACATATTTTGGGGGGGATTGAATATTTCAGATATGGATCGGTCTCTTTGAAATTTTCACCCTTTATAATTAACTGAAGATGTGACGTTTAACATGTAATTTTATATGGATGGAATGAGTCTTCTACATGTCAGGTTTTATTTAAAAAAATAAATTGTATTAGTGAATTTTAATGAAAGACTAATACACTAGCATCTTAAAGCAGCTATATCAAATAAATAAGAAAAAAGATTACATGAAGAGGACCAAAAAGGACAGATTGTCCCAGAATGAAGGTAGAGGCTTTAGTGGGTGTGGTTGATCTACACTTTCCTGTTTATTCTCTCTGCATTTGTTCAGAATTGGATTTGAATGTAGTCGTTGATTTGTGTGCCCGATTGTTTGAAAAACCTTAATGCAAAACTCACCAACCCACACCCTAATATTCAAATGATCCCTGTGACATGGATCGGTCTGTAGTTATCAGGTGGAGATGTATCCAGCAAGCTTGGCTTACCGAGCGCTGACGCATGCAAACGGCAAGAGGCCACACCAGATGTAAGAGACATCTATCAATTCTACACTTAGTGAACTGAAAAGAATGAAATAAAAGTGTTATAAAAAACTTAAAAGGGAAAACATCTTTAGGAGGTGAAGAAGACTCCATTCTCCGCTGTGAGACAGAGACAGTAACAGGATCGACCCCCATATCTGACAAGGACACATCATAAAAGATGACGCTGATGGAGAGATGTTTGCACTAATATCTGATCAAATTTACCACTGAGCACATGTCATGAAGCCATTTGATCTAAAGTTAACACAGAGGACCCAGAAAGAATAGTTTCTTGTTGCACGTTTGGTTCGTACCACAGAGCACACGCTCTCCACTGCGGCTAGAAGCTGTGCATTCATGTCAAGGACCTTCGAGAAGAATCTTAGAGAAGCTTCTACTGGACTCACAAAGGCAATGAAATCAGCTTCTAAACTCTCCAAGAAGCTGGAAAAGGACTTGCAACACACCGGCAATTATCTCTGGGACCAAAGACCCCCTGGAGATCAGTGCAAAAAACAGCAGCAAAAGATCGACCTCCTGACTGAGACCAACCCCAGCCTGAGGGGGCAGCTCTTCAGGAACAACAATCTGGAGCTCAGACCCTGAAGAGTTACCTAGTGAGTTCATGAGAGTAAATCTCTCAGCCAGGAGAAGAGTGATGTGTAGAAGTTCAGAGGGTCTGAACCACCACTGTGGTCCTTGAACCTCTGGAAGAGCATCTGAAAGAGGAGAGGAGTCGCCTCCAAACTACAGGACAAAAACCCTCAATGACACCACGGCAGACATTTTGTTGGCTGGGATTGTTCATAGGGTCCAATGCGCTTTTTATATTCAGTCTTTGGAGGTTTATTAACTGGTGCTTTAACTTATACACAGCAACAAATAGATATGTAGAATAAACACAAAAATATTCTTAGAAAATTATTCATATTATTAAAACAATAATAATAATTATTAAAATTATTAATATTCTAAGAAAATTGTTGAATTTTATAAATACAGCAACATAATAATCAAAAGTCCTTATTATTTTGTCTTTAATGTTTTTATTCAATATTTTAGCATTTTAACTCAATGGTAAATTTTTCATGATAATATTTAAACATCACAAGTTGACTTTAAAAATCAAAGTACTCTCAGAGCACAACTCGCTCAGAGGATCAGTCTAACTTAATTCTACCACAATAGAATGGGATTTGGTTCAAGCCTTTTCTGCAGTGATTAGTTTCCCATAAAACCCAAACCGTACACCTTCTGATGAATGAAACCAGAGTAAAGTCATGAACAGGAAGAATGTTATCAAAGGCTTTTCTGTCTTCAGGCTGACCCGCCCTCCTACCATCACATTCATTCATCTTCATCACTGTTCAAACAACCAAGTCAGAACAATCAAGGATTTCAATACATGAAAATGTTGGATCAGATGACGGTCAAATACGCCCTGAAGGTTCTTTTATTGGGATAAGTGTACTAGGTCCAACTGTTAATTTTGTCCTGTTTTGTTCTGACAGACTAGCAGTCTGTCAGTTCAGCACACATTCTCATGTTTCCATACAATGCTTGAAGACAAAAAGGACTTGTTGAGTCTGGTGTCATGTCTAAAGATCAGAGTACAGAGTCCTCCCTTCATAGTCCTCCCAGGTGACACAAGGTTGTGGTTTATAGGCAAACCTGGTCACATCCAGTTCAGGTTTACTGTAGTACCACTTGTCAAGAAGCTGGTCCACCTGTTCTTGCTTGGTTATGCCGTGGAGTCTCTCTTCTTCATCCTCCCAATCTTCTCTATTGACAGGAATGAAGGGAGGATGTGGAAGATGAAGTATGGTGTCCTCCCGCATGTCCTCGAAAAACTGCACCACACACTTACGGGCAAAGTCCCGAGCGTGCAAAACGCAGGTTTCATCGAAGAGCCGCTGCTCCACATCCAGATAATTGCTCCAATAGCGAGTCTGCAGGAACTTGGCGTGGTCATCAAAGATGGGCTTCACCAGCCGTCCCAGCGCTCCCATTAAGATAAGGAACAGGAGGATGGACCAACCCACTGCCTGGACAGGACAAAGAAGGACAGCAACACTGGGAAATGTCATGCTAGGAAAGGTTGGCTCATAAGGAAATATATGTTGTCATATGTGTGGAGTAGGGCTGCACGATGCGAGGAAAACTTGTGATGTGTGACATTAGGGATCAATATTGAGATTACAAGTTGACTTGCGATACATGAACAAAAAACGCATTAAAACATTATGTCCATTTACCTGCAAGCGTATCGCTCAAATAAAAGTCAACATAACTTAACCTCCAAATGAGCCACGTCTACATAGGAGCTGGGCATCTGGACGTGTTCAAGTAGAAAAGGGTTTTTCTACGAACTTCAGGATCTGGTGTTCACACTGGACTATTGCTACCCAATACTAGTGCACGGACCTACTGTACAGTTGGAAGAGGCTTAGTGTGAAATGTCAAAGCAGTACAAATCTCATGACTCTAGCTCCAGGCTTTTTCCAATCTATGAAAGTTTTGATGTCATATGTTTCCAGCCAGACTCAAAATGAAACAGTTGGTTGTTCCGTGTTTTGAAAAGGACGCTACTCCACTGGTTAAACTTTTGACTCACGCCTTGTACTTGGAACCTGAAAACTGATTTAACTACAGCGACACATAAACTTTTCCTTGGAAGTGGTGTCTAGAACAAACGAGCCAGGTGTGAACGTAGCATTAAGCCCTCATTGAATACTTCAAGCTGCCATGAGGTTGTTTAGCATATGTGTCTTAACCTCAGGGCGGCCGTGGTGCAGTTCTGAGCCACCATCAGTGTGTGGATGGGTCTGTGACTGTGACCCTTCGAAGGAAAGGGAAAAGCGCTATACAAGTATACGCCATTCATTGCAGCTTGGTCTTTTGCTGTACACACATGGTTCAGGCTGATATCATGATATTGCGATTTATTGTGCAGATCTAGTGTGGAGGGTGTGTGTAAATGACACCCAAGACCAATAAATCTACCAAAAAGGACCAGATACTGAGGATATATGTGTTATTGATGTTATTAAGACGTATTTACTTAACACTTTAACACCTGAGATATCACAGTTCAAGTTCTTTGACTTATCCTAATGTTTCAGTCATTGACACGATCATTCCAGCAGCAGATTCTGAAGCAGAGAAAGCAGCTTGTGCCTCTTTTCTCTGCTTCAGAATCTGCTGGAACTATTGGGTTATTGATTGAAAGTCAGAATGTGTTAAAGAGTGTGTGTTATTTAAGCATCGCCGGCAACATCTCAGGTGTTAAAGGTTAAAGCTACAAGAACTTACCTGTGGATAGCACCGAACATAACGAGAGACGGCTTTGCGGAAAGAGCTGTTCGTGAAAATAACATCCTCTTTGCAGGGAACTTTAGCCATAATTTTGATCATGTCCAGCCCAGTGTTGTTTGGTGCTCCTAACAAAAGACACATCAAAGTCACAACTTAAGTAACAGTTCAAATTAACCTAAAGTTGTGTGCTCGGCGTGTTTTAGGTACCTGAGAAAAGTGCAGGGTCTACACTCACACTGAAAGCACAGATGAAGATTTTTCCATCCAATAAAGTGACCAAGATCCACACCATTGGTGCCAGCAGGGCCCTCTGGATCATGGCGGAGAACAGATATCTGTAGGAAGACGCCACAGAAACAGCAGCAGTCAGATGTTTAGTCGTTCTCCGGTTCTGACCGGGTCAAGAGCTAAAATCTGCCGCATTTCCTGGAATATTTCATTGTTGTGGGATCGCTTCCAACTCGTGAATTTATCATGTAAATGTCATTAGAACACGTGTCAAAGTCGAGGCTCAGGGCTCGGTCTGGTCCCACTGATAATTTTAAATGAATATCATTACCAGTCTGGTGTTATCTTGTTATCATTTTGAACCAACACAGCAAAGCTGAGAGATCAAATAGGAGTGGTTTAAGCTTCAGAAGGGTGTCGTCATCCTCTCCTTCACTCTCACTCCAGAGAAACATGAACATAACCTGATGAAATAACTAATAACACAGTGAAAGAGTCAGACAACAAAACACATGGACAAAAGCCACACTTAGACCCCCATCTGCCCTGACACGCAAAGGGAACAGACAATAGAGCTTTTGTTCTTAGGGTGTTTTTTGGCTGATGGTGTTGCTCACAATTAGGAAAACTTCAAGTATTTTTGGGGTAACCTCAATTGAAAAGTTAACTGGTTTAGTTTAACTTAAGGTTTATTTCTGAAAAATATTCATGTCTGTTTTTACTCATATGTATGCTAAAAAATTACTTCTTAAAAGTTTTAACAATTTAGTTTTTATATGTTCAATAAATGTTTATCCTGTTCAGCCTGTGATCTGATGTCTGTTCTGGATTTTGCCCCCTGTGGGATGGGGTTTGATACCCCTGCAGAGAGGATCCCTCAGTGTCTTCACAGACCAGAGGGAACTCCCTCCCCAGAAATGAGTCATCGTTTTCATTTTGAGCACCATATTTTTGAGACTAGAAGTCACAACGGCCTCAAAAAAAGCATGATAGAGAGGAAAAGAATCATATTTAAGTTGCTCTTTTGAGAGAAATGTATACAACAAAATATGAGAACAAGAACAGACATTTCATCTTCAAAGGAAATCATTATAACAGAAAAGATAACAATAAAAGACTGAATATATCCATGCTTTACAAACACATTGATACTTATGTAGCTTCATAAAACATAGGAGGAATCTAGAAGAGCCTACCAGCTAAACTTAAGAACAACTAACCAGATAACCATAACATAGAGAACATGCTCAACTAGTCACCTAAACAATTTATGTCACTTCACTAAATCATTGAATTCTTTATCCTCTGGGTTAATTATAACAACTGTGAAGCCTGGCGACAGACTGAGCAACGCTTCTTCTTCTGCTCTGCTCTCAGCAGCAAACACCCACAGTGCCCTCCAGTGGTTGTTGCTATTATTTTTAATCTAACATCTGTCACACTCACTGACTGTATAATCACTGGCCATATTAACCCCTCCCCTCTCATGTTCCAAACAGGAAGTACCCGCTGGTTTCAGGAAGACCAAAGTCCTATAACTTCAATAGAGAAACAGATAGTTATTTCTCAGTCATTTTATTTATCAGAATAATCCTTCTTGCTTTGATACATTCTTCTTAACATCTTCTTTATAATCCTAATTTATTTTAAAGGTGTTTTCTCTTAATGGAAAGTTATTCAAGTATGAACTAACCAATCAGATGCATAAGTAAAAGCATGTGAAACAACGTATGATTGACAGATTCTCCAGAGCCACTTTCCGTGGAAGGGGTGGGGACTGTGAACAAGCTCACTCATGATTGGTGACACTTCCTCTATTAAATGTGACTCAGATTGACTTGGACCAATCACCGTCGACGGGTTTCAAAATGACAGCAGGAACGCCGCGGTGACGGGCTTAAGGCGTTCTCTATGATGCAAACACCTTGATATGTCCAGTGAAATGATAAATGTCTATGGTCACACCTGAGTATAAGTCACACCTGTGCAAAAAATGTGACGTACACAGTAAAATTAATGAGATTAATACTAAATGTGATTAATGATTAAATACATCTACTCAATAAATCGAGTTCCAGCTCATCCTGGGAAGAGACAGATTTATTGTTTGTTTGTTTATTTGTAGGAGATAAATACCTTCTGCGCCATCATACAAATGCATTTTTTAACTGTTTCAATTCACTCCAGTCCTCTTTAGATCTGTTTTCAAAGTGTTCTCAGTGGTCTTTTAATTACAATGATGCTGTTTTTAGCCTAAATCAAAAACCTGCTCAGTTCTCTAGGACATAGTTTCTGCAGAGCAGCAGAAGTTCATTAGAAATTCCCCTCTGAGATGTGGGCTGAACTCCTCCCACTGCTGAGAGCTCGGAGCAGGAAGCTTACGGCCCCTCCCAGTGTATTTATTATGTCACAAGTACGATCTTTTCTCACCTGCATTTCTACGTGTTCCTGAGTCACAACAAATTGACTAAAGAAATACTCAAAAAAGCAATTTTGAGCTTAATTTCTTTGAGGTCACAACATGCCATTGTTGTGGGTGCCAGAGCTGTCTCAAAGGTTCAAAGGCAGAAGAGACTCAGAGGGCTCTTATTGGCTCTTCCCAGGGGGCATGTCACGCTCACATCTCTTCAGCTGCTGGGGCCTAGCACAAGAACAATACCGGCATACCTGGCCTGTTGATTAGCGTCTGTGGACGATGACAGATCAAGACCAGCCTGACAGCTTCACAGTGAGATAAAACAGTTGTGACTCTCGTACTGTAAGGATCTGATTCAGCTGCATTCTTAAAATCCACTGTTGCGTGTCCTTTTGGTTCACGTTTGCACAAAAAGACCTTTGTTGAAACTCTTTAACTTACTTGACAACAGCAGGATTCTTTGGTCTGTTTCCTGCGGGCCTCATCCACTCGTCCATCATGACCCCCGTGTGCCGGTTGACCAGCACTCCCAAAAAGAAGAAAATGACAGGCGGAACGGTCATCACCCCGAGGGAATAGAGTTTGTTGTACTGCGGGAGGCACGGGCAGTTAAAGTCAAAGCTGGTGTAGAGCTTGACGCTGACCAGAGCCAGGACGATGCAGATCCCATTGGAGATGGACTCGGAGTTTGACTGGAAGTACTGCAGGACCAGCTTCAGACGGTCCATGACTCGGACTCGCTGGGATTCAATCTGGAATGGATAGACATAAACAAAGTTTCTCCAAGAACTGATTTGTGTTTTGCTGCCCTAACCTAAAAGTAGTAGACTTGAAGTTTATTTTATTCACTTGACTTGAGTACAAGTATAGCAAGTCTACTATGTAGCATGTCTATGGAGAGTAGGAAGTACACTTCTATAGATTTAATTGGAACATTTGAAGTTTACAATATCTTGACAGTATATAAACCATGAGTACACAGCCTCCCTAATGGTACTGATTTAGTATACTTGTAGTACATTTAAACCATCTACCTTTCGCTAAAAGAGAAAACAAAGAGCTGCATGTTTCACTGACCTGCGATGAAAAGTAAAAACAAACGTGTGATTAGGTTCCCCTGAGCGTTTGTATTTATAGTTCCACAGAACGCACAGCCGTGATCCTGGAAGAGAGAGAACATGTGAACACCTGAGCAGGTGTCAGAGCTGCACAGACACACCCAGTCTGCTGAACACACGGCAGGTAAGAGGAGGCGCAGCGACCTACGCCGCTGCTCCTGAACAGTATCCCAGCTGATGCACTGCTCGCGTGAGAGAACCATCAATCCACACACGGAAAGAGTCTATCGCGCCAATTCTCATCAATCATCTTGATTTTTTTTTATTGATGAACTTAAAACTGTTGTGCACTTTAAAATGTTTCTCATTTGTAACTTTTCATGTTACTTGAAAAGATTAAGTCTGAGAAAAGTAAGAAATTGCATATTTGTTTCAGAAAATAACTGAAAATATACTTTTATTTTGGTATATTGTGATATGTATCGTTATTGTGATATAAAACATTTATATCGTGATATACCATTTTTTCCATATTTCCAGCCCTACATAGCTATGTTACAAGTCTTAGTTGTTCCTATTCTTCTGTCTTTCTGGATGAAAGTGTCTGTAAAAACAACATCCAAGTTTGGGGGTGAAGGGTATCAGGACAGACCCCAAATTTGTTTCTGTTACGCATGCACCTAAACTTCATTTATTTAAAGTCCCCCTCTGATGAAAATCCAGTTATTTTAGTTCTTAACATTTAATAAGAAATCATTTGTTTTTATTTCTCCTTTTAAATCAATCCAACAGTCTTGGACAGACTCTGTTTTTCATGAATCATCTTCTTTCTGCAGCACACGCACTAAACCCTCATCTGGTCCGGCTCGCTTTTTTAAATAAACTTTATTGTAAACGTCACTTTCAGGACAAGAAACTGCAAAATAACCATTACTTTACATTGTACCAGGACATGTATACAACTGTATTAAACAAAGAAAATAACAAAATGCCAGAGGAGAAACAAACAAAAGACGTCAAATCATTCTTGCCAGCACCAAGTTATAGAATCTGTTGAGGTTGTTAGTGAAGTTAATATCTAAAGATTTATTAAGGAGGGGAAAAAAATCAATATTGCTAACCGATTAACAGATATGGAAAGCAATCAGAGTTGTTGGCTAACTAGGGATTAGTTATGAATGAAAACAGGAGTTTCAATGATCGTATGTCCATCATTCAGTACACATCTCCTCAGAATATCAAACTAATTCAATCATTTCCCAAATCCTGAGGAAAACAAAGGTGCACTAGAAACAATCCCAGCTGGTAAAGAGTCATAAAAATGGGGGTGTTCATTCTTTAGATTTAGAAGCAGTGGTCGGCACATTAAAAATGAAATGGTTAAAAGCTTTTTTGTTACAGCAGACCTACCTGTGGTTCCATATTTGAAGATTTGAATGTAATCGACTATAATAAACAGTTTGGTGAATGTAGAGCAGATCTTTCTAAAGGAAGGAATGAAACGCAAGAGAAGTTTCATTCTGTTTAAAATGATTTCATTTAGAAGATTACAATGATCTATTCTGAAACTGAAAATCTGGCTTCCATTCCATCAAGAAAATACTCCTTCTCTTTGTCAGCAAATACATTTCAAATATAACGTTTCTTGCTGTTTTGGAAACAAAATAGTATATATTCATTAAGATAAAATGCATGCGTGTGCGCGTATGTGATGGAGATTTGATAAAAGAATCTCTTCTGGTATCATACAAAACAAGTCACAAAACGAAAGAATCAAGTTTTTATTCCAATAAACTCAGAAAAAAGAACAATCATTTCGATCCATTTCTCTCTAAATGACTCTTGTTTCTTGTTTTAGTTTGATCATGTGGTTTTCAGACTGAAAAGCTCCAAACGCTCAGATGAAGTGGTTTAAGGACTTTATGAAACAAAATGAAGATCATCTCCAGACAGTGAAGCTGCAGCGGTTGGATCAGGTCAGACTCATCCCTGATGACTCTCCGGCTTCCACCACCCGAAAGACCCCCACCTTTTCCTTCACCACGCCCATGTCTTTGTCTGCAACAAAAGGGGAACGACTCATCTGTCTTTGGCGTGTCCTGAACGGATATATTCAGAGGTTTAAGTCTGGGTCTTCTTCTTGCTGCAGGAGGTCGTCCACTCACCTATTAAATCACTGCGGTCCAGCAGGACCTCCAGGTCCTGGTCACTGATTACCCTCCCTTTGGAAGACTTCACCTCCCTGTGAGAACACACGGGTTAATGAGTTAGAGGGCCGGGAAGAGGCGTGGCCTCCATGCAGGGTCAGCGCTCACTTCTCTGGTCTCTGGGCTTTGAGCAAGTCACGCAGCTCATCCAGGTCCACGCAGCTTCTGCCTTGATTCAGCTCAGCTTTCCCGCCTTTGAACTTATCTAAGGAGTAAAAGAAGCCATCAAACCAAACCCACTGCAGGGTTGAAAGAACCCGAGACTCAGACAAACAGGTTAAACGTAAAGGTGCAGTCAATGGTGATCATGGTTAAATCAGCCTCTCTCTCTTCTGGGGTCCAAAAGTGCTCCGGCGCAGAGGCCGGACTGGACCGGGACAGTTTTCAAGTTATGTAAAGACTCTGGCGTCTGCAGTAGGACAGTGCGATGCAGCGTGAGCCCGAGGGATGAATACACAAGATGCACAGAAAGTTGAGAAGGACATTACTGTACACACTACTTGACATTTCAGGAGTGGAATCCAGACAAGTGTTTTCTAGAGATTTGCTCAGAGAAGAACCACCAAACGTTTCAGAGTACAAACTACCGATGAGGTTTAGTGATGAAGTTTTAAAGGTGGATTTGGTTTTTGGTCAGACTTCTATTTGTGCTGGTTTGCACTGATCGTTAAATTTGAATCAAAGACCCACTCTGATGGGGTTTTTACAAGTTCTTGTTGCTTTTTCTCACGATGGAGCACATAGACAAAGAGAACTGAGCTTAAAATGTGCATTTCTGAGTATTTCTTCAGTCCAAGTCTCAAGGATTCTTACTGACCTGATCTGTGTTGGTAAGATATTAATATGACTATGTAAAGTCATATGATGACTAATGTAAAGGGAATTGGACGGCAGAGCCGGGGTGGGATTATATAAGTTGGTTTCCTCCCACTCCCTTTCAGGCCAGCTGGTTATCCTGTGTCTGCAGGTCTTTGTTGGATGTATTGCACATGCACTATTCTTGATCTGAGAGCGTGAAATAAAGCGTCTCCCTACTCTTATGGATGACCATCTGCTCCAGCTTCCTCTTGGCCGACGCCCTCTCCAGGATCTTCTGGTCAATGGTGTTGGCCGTGACCAGTCGATACACCACCACCGGTTTGGTTTGTCCAATGCGGTGACAGCGGTCCTGAGCCTGCAGATCCGCCTGAGGATTCTGGGAGTGGGAGAAAGGATCAGAAAGAATCTTTGACAAATCCAAGATCCCAGAGACACATGTGGCTTATTTTAGGCCATATTATGAGTCTAGAAATCCAATTTGCTAAGAGAAATAGTTTTATTTTAAAGAAGATTTGTTTCTAGATCAGATCCTCTTGAGTTGGGAAACATCTGCTGTACAGAACCATCAAAATACTGTTCCAAAGTCGCTCTAGAGGTAACAAAGCCTGCTGTTATTATCAAAGATTGTTCAAGAACTCACCCAGTCACTGTCAAATATGATGACTGTGTCAGCAGCTGTCAGATTGATCCCGAGTCCTCCAGCTCTGGTGCTCAGCAGGAAGACAAAGACCTCCGGATCTTTAGAAAACTTTGAAATCTGAAGCAGGACAGAAATGTAAGACCCAGTCTGAACAGGAGACCAAAACCCCCGGAGGACTCACATTCTCATCTCTCTCCGTGTAGGACATGCTGCCGTCCAGCCGGCTGTACTGAAAACCTCGCAGGTAGCAGTAATCCACCAGAATGTCCAAGATGGACGTCATCTGACTGAAGATCAAAACCTGGAGACAGCAGCCAATCACACGGACGATGACTTCAACAAAACCAGATGACAATCCATCATCATTCTAGAAAAGCTGTCAAGAGATTCAGAGTTCTAAGGTTTTTGAGTTAATGTAACCGTTGTTTAGCTTTAGCCTTCAGTGACCAAAACTCTTCAATCATTTACACAATAGGCATCACTCTTGGGGTAACAGATCACAGACAGTGTCACGGTTTGGACCTTTTTCAGTAAAAAGTGAATAAAAACTCCAGCAAACTCCAGATGTTAAACCTATATCATTTTATGGAAAAACAAACATTTAATAATGTTTGCTCATTGAGGCCTAGTTATTAAAACAAAACATTGTTAAAGTTTGAACACAAATAAAATGCTGAGATATGTCATTTCTGTTACAACCCTAGGTCATTCCAGTGGATTCCGTCGTGGTGATTTTTGATTTTATACTAGTCCATAGATATGACGAGTGGATTTCTGCTTTACCTTATGCCCCCTCGTTTTCAGCTCAGGTAACAATCGGTCCAGAATGAGGAACTTCCCAGAGCTCTGGACCAGCTCCTCATCAATCTGTAACAAAGAACATGCAGCAAAGTCAAACATCTGAAGGTTCTCACTCATCCAAGACCAAGATTCTGTTCTCCACGTCAACTGAACCAAAAAGGCTGGTCTACAAGATATTTTGGTTTTTTATGAAAGTTTGACCCTTTAACACCCGAGGCGTCACCGACAACACTAAATCTTTAGCCTGCTGTAACTTCTCAACATTAGCATGATAATTCCATTAGAGAAAGCTTTCGGCACTATTCTTCAGAATCTACTGGAACGATCATGTTAACAATTACAAAATACAGTAAATCAAAGAGCATAAACACTAAAGGGTCGATACCTTCATGACATGTCAGTGGATATTACCAAGTAACAGAACAACCATGGTGACGAGCAGTGGATCATTGACTTTTGACATCCCTAAAGTGGGTGGAGCAGTGGTTAGTGCGTTCTGTTCAGGGTGGGTGGTGCCTTCATGTAAGAGTAGCTGGGTCAGGAAACCCCGAAACAGATCTAACGAGGTGAGAGAATGGATGGATCTCTGGAGGCTTCAGCACAATGGCATCAATTCCATCTGCAGTTAGAACTGCAGAAGCTACGGAGTTTTCAGCCATTAAAGTCCAGTAGCCGTACGGATCACTAGCCACTGTCCGGCCCATACGTGTACCACGGATCACAGACAGGCTGTCAGGGAAGGCAGTACGGCAAGCCAAAAGGATCAAACATCCCCAGTGCCGTGCCTCACCTGCACCTGTACAACAGATAGTAATTATTAGAATTACTTAATGCTCCAACAGTTAGTTTCAATACTACAATTTATACCAGAATATAAGGAAGGTTTAATTTGAACTTTTTCATTGAAGATTTTCTTCGACATTGGGCATATTCAGCATTTTTTTTTATTCTCAGTTTTTGTAGATTTGACCTCCAAACATGTAAATGTCATCAGAAACTACATGTTTTTACATTTGTGTTTATGTTCACACCTGAACCAGGTAATTGTCATGAGTCTCTACACTGATTACCTGGTTCAGGTGCGTTCAGCCAATAAGAACATGCCAGGTATGTTGGAAAACATGCAGGAAGGCGGCTCCCGAGGACCAGGGTTCCCTACCCCTGCATTACACCCAGGGGTGTAAAATCAAGGGTCCGAACCCTCGGGACGCTGTAAGGATAAGGCAGAGGATGTGGTACCCCACCCAAACCGCGGCCCAGAGTTGGGGGACTCGTGATTTCATGGAAACAGCCAGCATGTTAGTTGAGGACTGTAGAAACGATCGTGCATTCTCCTGATTTTCATATTGCAGAAAGATTTGTTTCTTCTGACGTTCATATATTATCAGCTGAGATTCAAAGCGGTTCACTTTCCTGTGAGAACCAAGGTCACTGCCCTGCAGAAGGGTGAAAAACAGAATGTGGAGCTGCCGAACTCTAAAACGAGTGAAGCCACGTTGTTATACCTTAAAAGGACACAGGAACTTCTGCCTGAAACATGATTGGATATGTAAACGCCTGTAGTGCTTATGTCATCTGTCAATTATAACTAGCCAGTTGCTTCTGGATGACAGGATTCAGGATCACAGGGTTGTGCAGAATCTAATCCTCCCTTTGTGAAGGTGAAACATACAAACGGGGTTTGTCTGGATCTATCACCCTCATCTGAACAGCGTTCCTTTCTCCAGACCCACCAGAAAGAGAAGAGTTCTGATTTCTACAGGACACAACATGTCAAAAAGTGACATGGAGGGGTCCTGAAAGTCCCCCTACAACAATCGTTTTTATTTCAAAAAAACATCCCAGTCGTGTTTTAATTATGATTAAGAAGTTTAAACCAAAATCCCACAACCTAAATGTCTTAAAAAGATATTCTTCATGTTGATCTGAAGCCTTCCTCCTCGTGGCTTTTGGAGGTGAGCGGCGCTGCTCTGTCCCGGACCCCCCCCCCGTCTCATCATGGTGGCTCCGTGTCTCGCTAGCGTAAATCATCATCCCTGCTCCACAAAATTGTCTAGCAGTTTCATTTTGAGCTGGAGGTCAGCTCAGACGGGGAAGTTGAGATCTTCACAGACCGAATGTTCACCGATCCTTTCCAAGTGCGGTCAAATGAGCCGCAGAAATGTGAACGACGGCTCATTTGACTGCAGTCAATGTGAAGGTAGCATCTTCTCTTCTCCAGAACCTGAACTAGACACGCTAGCCGGACCAGATGAGGGTTTAGTGCATGTGCAGCAGAAAGGAGATGAGTGATGAAAAACAGAGTGTGTCCAAGACTGTTGGATTGATTTAAAAGGAGAAATACTCAGAAATGCTAAAACTAAATGATTTCTGATCACATTTGTTCTCTTTCAGAAGATAAATGACACACAGACATGATCAAAACTAAAAAACCAGGATTTTCATTGGAGGGGGACTTTAACCAAACGTCAGTATGTGACGACCCCGGAATGAGGATGTGGTGTCACGGAAGCAAGAGAGAACAGACCAGGAGAGAGAGATCCAGAGGATTTCATCAGTGTGCCACTAAAAACAAAGTCAACTTTCAAATAAAGCACATCTATTCTTCATTTTTTCTCCCATCAGAGTGACCACGGTTTCTGTCATACGTCATTCAGAGAAAACAAGCTGCACAGCTGATCGCTCCAGCCAGAACGGCGTTCCACCTCCAATTCTATTACCAGAACGCCACCGCGGACCGTTCTGGTTTACCTTCACCCCTGGTTACACCCCTAAGTAGCCCTGAAGAAAAGAATTCTGGGAAACTGAATACTTGATAAATGGATAACCTGATGCAGATATGCTCAGAAGACCTGAACACGGCTGTAGACTTCGTCCTCTGGAAACAGAGGCTGAGGATTGTGCGGTGAGCATGTCCATCAACTGAGCTGAAGCTCTTTAGTGGTGAGGGGATGGATGGACATTTGCACGTCTACCTCATGAATCAGTGTCATCCAGCTCCATTCTAGAAGGCTTTAGCAGCAGCTGCACCATCATCACCTTGAACTCCTGCGTAGCGGGATCCAGAGGATACTCCACCAGGTACGGATGGTTGCAGCAGCGCTTCAGCAGCATCAGCACATTCTGCAGCTTCAGGTTGATCTGAGCGTCCAGAGGACTCTGAACATCCAGAACTGGAGCGGAGCTGTGTGGAGTAGAGGAGGAATGATGTGAGCTCATGTGACAGATGAGTCCAGAGGCACTTTGTTACTTCACGATTCTTCTGGTTATTTGAGACCAGAGTGTTTTGAAGAAGCTGACCTCTGCTCTGCTTCCTTTTGAACCCTCTCCAGATACTTCTCCAGCGTAAATGGCGTCTCGTCTTCCGTTTCTGTGTAGTCGACCACCCTCCGACTTCGACGTTTGGGTCTGCCGCTTGGCGTCAATGCCACCGGAGCCTCGGCCTAAATAAAGCATGGCAGGAGTCACTGATGAGTCTTCACTTCTCTGATGAACACTGAGCAGACACACGATCCCTCACAAGAGAGTAACATGAGAAGAGGCTTCAATAATGACAGAAGTGGCATTGTGAGGCACAGACGAGCTTCTGGAGATACAGATATGAGGCCAACAGGCCAGGATCTGTCTGCAGCAACCTTTGAACACCAACAATGCTTGAAGAAGTCTATCTGACCTAAAGTACTCATTACTTTCTAAGTCCTGTAGTACAAAAGCTTTTCAGCTTTCTGATGATGATGCATGATGGACTCAAACATGTTCTGACCTGCAGCAGTCCTGTTCTCAGATTCCATAATTCATTTTCAACGTCACAAACTCAACAAAATTAGTTCACGATTAATACCTGTAGAAAATGAATTTTGGGCATTGTTGGGTTAAAACTAGGTTTCAAGGTTGTACAGCATTAGTGGCACTCTCAGAAGCAGCGTTTCATACTGACGCATCAGCTCAGCAGACCTTTTCCTGGCCCAGCATTTTGGCAATGCTTTTGTTGACCACAGCAGTGTAGAAAGCCTCCTGTTTGGACGTCAAAGGCGCATAAACCACAATCTCTTTTTTAGGAGGCACCTCCAGAGTCACGTCTGACTTCAGCCTCCTCAGCAGGAACGGAGTCAAAATCTGTGGGGATAAAACATCCCACAGGTGAGGAGCAGAACCCGGTTCTGTTCACACTGAAGAATGCTGAACCAGAGTCTGTGCACACCCAGAACCAGTACGTCACGAGTGCACGTAACCCGAGTGTTTGTAACAAGTATTTCACAGTACAGTGACCACACCCGCCCGCCACAATGGTATGCTCCTCCCTTGAGGAGCCTGAGGGGAACTGCAGGACACACCTTCAAGATGCAGCCGCTCCTTTTTAAACCAGCCTCCGTGGGCCCGGACAACCCAAAACCCCAAACAGGTGCATGTGAATATTGTAAGTTACACACAGTTGTGTCGTCGGGTGACCCTGTCGTACCACTCTCAGGTCCCGGGTGGGCAATCTACAGCCCAGGAGTTGTATGTTTCAAAATTCTCCCCCAAAAATTGTTGGAATATTTTTCACAGAAACAAAGAAAATGTATGAGGAAAAGAAAAAACAGACAAACAGAATTCCAGCATATAGACAGCAGAGAGAAATCTTGTTTTTTGACCTGCATGGTGTGACTTTGGCCTGGATTTCTTTGTATTTTCATTCAAAAATATGTTGATTAGTTTGTCAACAAATTTTATTCTTGATGTTTTTATAAAATTATACCAAAAATTTTCATTCCATTGTGTAAAAACAGTTTGTTAAAACATTTTTTGGGTTTCCACAGCAAAATGAATCGCATCGATTTTATGTCGAGTGTGTGAAAACAACATGGAAAAATGAATAAATAAAGGTCGTGTCTCGTAGGTACAGTTCTGCTGATTAAAATGATACCAAATAATCAAGCAGGTAGTCTTTCAAATTGAAGATACAGAGGTACATAAAAAAAACGAGTTTTAGACCATTAGTTCCAAAGAGTTCAAATTAAACATTCTGAATGTGCAATTGTGCAGTTAGTAAGTGGCGGCAAATACTGTAACTGGGAAAAACAGGGGATACATTTTTTCCAGATTTGCATTTAATTAGTTCTTTTTTTTAACCCTAAATCAGAAACTACAAGTTTAAGCATTTAGTTTGTGTTCAAAGATGTTTTTATAAAAAGGCGCCAACGAGAAAATGTTTTTTATGTGATATGCATGTGAGTGTACACTTATGCTTTGAAGTACTACTTCTATTTTTTATCAACCTGGATTCTCCGTACAGTTTGGCTGTTTTTCACCTGCAGACAGCCCTATCCACCCTAAGAGCAGTTGGGAGCAGGGCCTCGTCTCAAGCTCGCTCAAACGCAACCAAAAACAGAGTTTATGATTATAGAGACTGTGTCCTGGTGAAAGGAGAATCCTGATTCCAACCTGGTGCAGCATGCTCAGGATGTTCTGCTCCCGTTCGGACACCTCGAGGCTCTCGGGCTCTCCCAGGCTGTTGATGTCAAACCAAGACTCGAAGCTGGAAGACAAGCGTGTTGACGGGTCTCAGCTGTGAAGCCTGCATGGCAGCGAGCGCTCAGTGCTCAGCTCCTCCGCTTCAAACACATCCTCCAGACTGATCGAAGCTCTGCGGCTGAACCAATCACCTTTTTAGGTCGTCAAAAACCTCCGGCAGCAGGAAGTTGAGGAGGGACCAGAGCTCGGCCAGGTTGTTCTGCAGCGGCGTTCCGGTCAGCAGCAGCTTGTTGTCAGTGGGGAGAGTCTTCAGCTCCCGGACCAGCCGACAGTTCAGGTTTTTGATCCTGTGACCTTCATCCACGATGAGATACTTCCACTGAAAGCGCTGAAGGACAGAGCAGATGCAGCCTTATTGACCCAGGAAAACTCCTAAGGTTGATTCTCTGAGACTGGAAGATGTTTGACAAAAACAGAACATTTAGAACAAATAAGTGTCATAATTCAACCATTAAAAGAGAGAAAAAGGCTCCGAGTGTTGCTCCATCTTTACACAGCAGGTTCACCTGTTCGCTGCACTGATGGTTGAATTCTGTTGTGTATCGTTATAGAATGGTGTGTAACATTTGACAGTACCTGCAGAAATTTCCTGTCAATCATGGAGATCTCAAAGGAGGTGATCACCACGGGACACATGTTGAGGGGCCCCTGAGGCCTCCGAATCTGCTGCAGCAGCTTGGCTCTCTCGGGCTGGGGGCCATGGTAAAGCAGCACAGACACCTGGGACAAATATGACCCGGGTCAGACCAAACTGGAACTAGAACTGGTCCTGATCCGGTGCGTCCTCACCTCTGGTGTAAAACGCTTGAACTCATTGATCCAGTTGGGCAGAGTGGAAAGAGGGGCCACTACCAAGAAGGGGCCCATCACCCTTTTCTCAATCATCATGGCAATGTGAGCGATGCACTGGATAGTCTTTCCCAGGCCCATCTCATCCGCCAGGATCCCGTTGATGCCGTTCTCCCACAACATCTGCAAAACGAAAAATACCGACGTCAGATTTCAGCAAAAGAGGCAGACCTGCTGGACCGCAGGTCCTCAAGTCCGCTTCAGAGAGACGGACACAACATGAGCTCCACTCAACGCGTTCTGTGTGGAGAAAACCTCAATTCACATCAGAAACTGAACCCGTTTATCCCAGAGCAAAACCTCATTTATACCACGTTGGACCAACAACTTAAATTGAGTCTGTCTGGTTCTACGTGGTCTTCCAGCCTTCAGCATTTATTGGGATTTTCTGTTTCTGACATACATTCTTATTGACATTGAAGCCTGTTTAAGAACATAAAGCAATGTTTTTCCATGTAATAGAGGAATTATGTTTTCTTTTCCTGACTTATAAGCAAGTTCTAAATCATTTTGACTTAAAAAAATAAATTTCAAAAAAAAGCAGCTTCGACCAAAAACAACAGCCAGAATCAAAATACTGTAGGATGTTTTACAGCTCCAGATTTATTCTGGTCACAGACCAGTCTTTTCATCGATCTGTCTGCTGGAGGCTAAGGGATTTTTTTTTTGCTTCAGTTTCCCTTAACTTTGAGGATGAAGTTTATCTTCATCCTCTAAAGCCCACAGCGCTGATCTGTGTGTGTTTTTGTGTGTTGTGATTGTACGTTTACTTCCATCTCTACAGTCTGTTTAGATACAAAAACACGATTGCATTTGTCAATTGCAGTATTTTATTGTGGAAAAACTGGTTATATTTTGAAAATTGACTGGATTTTCTCGTGCGTCTTGATGCAAACTTCCTGTCAGAGTTGAAGTGGATCACTCAGAGCTCGTGCACAAAATAGAGCAGACTCCGAAACGATGCGTGGAGGACCGCGGCGCCTTACATCTGGTGTGAGCTACACCATAGGTTAACAAGGGCGCCGAACGGAAGCGGCCTCCGTTCTGCGTCCAGCGTCAACCAGGCGTGAGCGCATTTCTAAACTTTTCTATAAGATCCTGAGTTTTAAGGTCATTAAAACATCCGAGTGAACCTGTGTCCATAATTCACTCATGAACCAAACATCAGACCATATGGTGTTTCCACAGGAAGACAGACTGGTTCTGTCAAATGATCGCGTTAATCGCAATTAATTCATGACAGACATTTTAGTGTGTGTGTTTTTTTTAATCACATTAATCTAATTTTTGCGTCGGATGGTTACTTCCTTGTTGGTGCACACATAGAGGAGCCTTTTATCCTGCTCATTCTACGCTCATTTAAGAAAAATATAAATACTGAAAAACTAGAACTTTATTCCTGTTACATCTTTTTTTTAAATTGTTTCTTTTTTTTCCAAAAGCAGACAGTTTAACATGTGGTGCATGGTAATGGTTTCAGTATGAAGTGCACACAAACGCGCTCTGCTCCAGCTCCTTTATGAGAATGATGACCGTCATGAAAAGTTTAAAACAAAATGCTTCATTTTAGAAGGAAAGTTCAGCCGTTTCTTTAAAATGATCAAATTCACCTAAACAGGTTAAAGGAAACCATCAAATCCCTCATGTCTTTTCTACTGTCCTGCTGTTGTGGGAAACTGTGGAATAAGGTTAATAGACATCTTAAGAAGAAGTTTGTGTTCAATATTTTTGGATTGCACAGAAAAGTGTTAAATTAGAGTAAATGAGAGAACTCTGGACCTAATGTTTATTTGTTTGTTGCGTGTTCAAAATGTAAAAATATATAAATTCTTCAGCTGTGTCAAATAAAAGTGTAAAGTGTTTCAAAGCCACCCTTTTAGTTTTATTTTGATCTTTTACTGCACCACAATATCACAAACTTAAACTCAAAATGAGGTTAAAAAATGCTAAAAAAAATCATTGCGATTAAAATAAATTAGATTAATTAATTACAGGTCACGATTAATTAATCGCATAACACCACCAAGCAACAAAACTCCATGTTAAATGCTCCCCACTTACCCTGAGCCACTCAATGCCCTCGATCTGGTACCACCTCATGATGCCTCCGGTGAAGAGCTGCGGCTGCTGGACAGGAACCGGCTGTCCGTCCACCTTCCTGTGAGGGTGCAGCAGATGCTTGGCTTTCTCTCGAACGCTCTCCGACAGACGGTTCTTTATGTCCTGGTTGGAATCGCTCATCTTCTCTATGTCTTCGGCCTCCAGTTTTTTATGGGCCGGAGCTTCATTCTGAGAACCCGATGGAACAAAACATGAGTCAGTATTTTCATTTTTGCAAATCACCACCATTCAGGTTTCAATCACTGCTGATTTTCAAATCATCTGCTCCCAGAAAAAGGAAGAACAGAATAAGTTCTGGTGAGTACTTAGAACCCCCTGCAATGTCCATGCTTGATATTCTCATTTATTTTCTGTTTTCTCACCACAAAACAAACATAATTAATTTGTTCTTATTCAAACTCTTTTTGAATCTAGAAGTATATTAAGAAGAACTAGAGAACGGAAACAAAAGCAGCTGTTACAAGGAAACGTTTGTTTCTATTTGGTAACAGTTTATTGCTTTTCACTAGTGTTGACATTTTTCACCACTATTTAAATTGAGGCAGACGAGAAGAAAGCTCACCACTTCCTCCACTCTTGATTTCTTTGCAGCCTGCGTCATGATTTCCTGGTAGATGAAAGTCAACAGAAGCAGTGAGGACATGAATGCAGACCGGAGCTGCACGACCAAAACATCTCCATGACACCGACCTCCTTTGACATGACATCTGCTATCTTGTAGTCCCTCTTCCTCTTCTTCTTCTCTACTTAAAGAAAAAGCTCACTTAGCATCCAGTTGTAATACAAAGCTTGTAGAGAAATAGTAGAGATCATGAATTCACCTTTCTCAGGATCCATTTTGGAGACAGTCTGTACAAGAGATAGAGAACCTTTAACATTTTCAGTTTCTGTTCATATTCGGGAACAAAACAGACATAAAACAGCCTTCACCTGTTTGCTCTTCTTCTCCTTCCTGACTTTCTCCTGAAACAACATCTGGAGTTAGAACCGTCATCCTTTGGTTCCTCTGGGCTGTCGCTCTCTCACAACATACCTCATTCTGCTGCTGCTCCATTTTTGTCAGCAGGAATTTAGAGTAAATGTTGCTCTTCTGGAGCAGATGCTGCAGACGTTTGTAGCGAATGTCCTGGGAATCCCTCTCCCACGACTCACGAACCTGACAAGGAAACCCAGTACGGTTTCATCTTTATTAAAAGCAAACCATGAGAAATGAGGAGTCCATCCTGCAGGATCTGCAAAGAAGTGTTTTGTCCCAATCCAGCGTGTTACCCGATGTTCTTAAAGGAAGAGCCCGTTTCAGACAGAAGTCCTTCACCTGCTGTTATGAATGCTGGAACTCTGCTTGGTTCTGGTGCATCTACAGAACTCAGAAACACATTTTCTTTGGAGGTTCCTGATCAGTCTGAGGATGCTTTCTTTCAGGGATGTTATTCACACATAAACAAACTTCCTTACTACTTTATATTATGCATTTCCACACCTCAGTGCTTCAAAACAGCCGATTATAGACCTCAGGTCTGTAGAACTGCTGCTCTTAGTTACTATCAGACTGTAATAGTAGTTCATGAACAGTGTTTCCTTGTTTATCAGAAGCATAGGTAAAATCTGTGAGATTGGATTCCAGACGTTTTAAGGTGGTAAAACTCTTCACTACACACTTTTTATACTTTAGTCTCTTGTTTAAACTCTCAAAGTTCACAGAAAAATAAGTCCAGGAATATAGAATGAAAACAATGATCTGATCACGATGAAAATGTATTTAACTCGGGCAAACTGCTTTTGCAGTACTGAGATTGACTGACAAGGTCAACAGCCAATCAGGATGCAGATAATAGTGCACTTTAGAGAGCAGGACAGAATACACACCTTCTCTATCGTCTCCTTCTCTTTCCTCTCTCCTTCCTCCATCAGCTGCTTCTCTTCCTCTTCCATTTCTTTGGTGATGACCACTTCAGACAGGACCTCTCCCTTCACACTCTCACCTTTAGAGAAAGAACAGGTCACGATACAGCCAGCAGCTTCACAATCCAAGAGCAAAGCACACAAAATCCTCTACCTAACCATCAAACTCAGCTGGCCTTGTAACTAACAGAGATGATTGTTACTGACCGTTGCCGTCTCCATGCGTGTCCATGGTCGTCTCCATGGCTGTGCCCAGCGGCTGCTCCGACTCATCCGGTTTTGGACACTGAGGAGATGAACTTCGGGTTTCCTCCTTCAAGCTTCCAACACAGGAAGACAAATGGTTTTACAGGGAGGCGGGGCATTCTTCAGTAAACTCGACCTGAACCGAAATCCAAAATGGCTACCATTTGTAAAGATGGCGCCCATACACTCAGTTGTTACAAATATGTTCTCAGACTTAACAAAATGGGCTGTTCACGCACAAAAACTGGTCTTTAAACTTGATGGGTAGATACAAAACACTTGTTTATTATATACAATTTTAAATCTTGGGTGTTCTTGTGGCTTTTGTGCTTTTCTGAGAGAGGGCATCCTACAGTACATGCAGGCATTTGATGGATGTACCACAAAATCAATAATTGTCAACCAGCTTCACTATGTTGCTGAGAGCTCTCTGTTTACACACTCCTGTGCTAGCTTTAAAACCCCACAAACTCCCAATATACATTTACGGTGCAACAGAAGTGGTGAGTTTTATCAGGGCTGTCCAGGTGTCCAGTTCTGATCCAGATTCCAGCTCAGACCAGGAAAACAAAGATGTTCATGGATGTATTTGTCTGCATGTGGATACATCAGAATGGAGCAGAGCAGGGAGCTCTGCCTGCTGTTTGTAACTTTTATCTCAATCTCAAGCTTTTTCAGACCGCACTTTTCCATCTATTTGAATAAAGAAATACCAGGAATGCTGCTTTAATGTCAGTCTTCTTTTCCCGTGTCCTCGATCATCAGAATACTGTCACGAGAACATGCTGAACGCAGCATTTTCATAAGACTTGGTTGAAATCGAATGCTACTCTGTATTGGCCCAAATCAGTCTGCTCTCTCCCATTTGGAGAGGGTACAAACAAAAATGACATGTTTAAAAAATATGTGTAACAAAGTCAAGAGTGAAAACAGAGAAACAAAAGCTGCATTCACGACACATTAGGAATAACAACAATAAACACAATAAACCAGAATGAAGCGAAATGGAGCCAGTCATTTAATGTTGCTGGGGTTTTTTAAACACCAAAAACAGAATTTTTAAAAATATAATGTACAAGTTTTCAACTTTTCAAAATCAAAGTTTTCTATACTAATTATAAAGAGTTTTACATCTATGGCGTTTTAACCAGAACACCGAGTTAAAACCAAGAATTAGAGTAAATCAATTAACTGAATAATGAAAATAATGATTGTAAAAAAGCCTCCTGTATTCAGCGTTAAACATTAAGGAATAAAACAACAGGTTCCCCTTCACATCAATGCCCGGCTCAGTTAGAGTCTGTCTGGACTGCAGGTGTGAAGTTCATTCACAACTTTAGAACTTACCAGCTCATTGTTGTTAAAGGCGGGGGACACGGTTGAGCTGCGTCGACCTAAAAAATTAAAAACAAGAAAACTTTGATATGAACCAGCATTTAAACAGGCAGCCGCAAAGCTAGTTTGTTAGCGGTGTTGCTCACCTGTAAAACTAAGAAGCGTCTCGTCAATAAACTCGTTTCCAAGCCTACCAGAACACAAGTAATAATTTTAAAAATGCTTTGAAAGTGTGCAAATACATACACCGTCTGTCTGCTATCGTGAACCCACGTTAAAGATGTAGAGAAAAGTTTGTGATCTCTCAAGTTCATTCAATAGAACAAACTCAGATCCTGTTTCACCCCTTCAAAGTAAAGAGTTCTTCCGCCTTTCTGTGCTGCAGGAACCAACCAACGGACGCGAACAGCTTTTAATTTGAAGGCAATGCAATATCGCTTCCGCCACGTCCGCCCACAATGCCTGAGACTTGAACCAGGCGGAGGGTTACGTAATAGGCGGAGCTACAACAGTTTCGCGCCAGTGAAGACGAAACCATTACATCTGAAATGGAGGGAAAGCCAAAGTTTTTAAGGCAGATACTGCGATAATGTCCAAATTATCCAGGAACATTTACGTAATTATAAAAGTCATAGATGGTAATGTAACAAATCTATTCATACAAACACGCATGAGAAATAAATATAGCTAAATATGTTTTTTTTTAAAGAAATACACACACCTCCAGATGGAAATAACCACACAGTTGCCGCGAACTCAGGATCAAAGGAAAAGGTTTACTGCTGTGAATAAACAGGTGGGGTCTGTCGATTAGTTTTATCCGGCTTTACATTATTTCAATGCATTTAAGTTATTATTATTATTATTTTATTATTATTATTATTATTATTATTATTATTATTATATTATTATTATTATTATTCATTTAGCTTTTAACTTAGTTTATCCTCTAAAATAGGTTATTTTACAAATACGACTCATTCATATAAATGTGCAAACCAGAAAATACGGACAATTACATTTAAAACAGAGCATTATATATTTTTCTAACGGTTTAACATTTAAATAGTAAAATCTCACCCTCAGAGTCGATTGGTTATATCAATGGAGTTTTGATTTTCCTTGATGAATCTAGTGGTGCATCATTCATGTCGTCTCATACCAATGATGTAGTATCTATAGTTTAAGAATGATTACAAATTGGGGCTTCTCAAATCTACAATGTGGGAAATGCTGCTGCAATGTTGAGGCACATGAGGTTACAGTTTACTCCCCATTTGTGCTGCTTTTGATGTATCAGCCTTTGTAGCTTCACTGTTGAGAACTTCTATTGCCTCAAGCAGTTTAGTTTCATTCAATGAAGTAGAATGCATTTTTTATATCTACAATGTTTATATTTTATCTTCTAAACCAGGGGTGGGCAAACGACGGCCCGGGGGCCATATGCCTCTGGTGGAGGGTTATCAGTGTTCAGCCAGAGCCATCATCAGTGTGTGAATGTGAGCGTGAAGCGCTTTGGGCCTTCAAGGAAGGTAGAAAAGCGATATACAAGTATACAGCATTTATGTGGTCCCTTAAACCATTTCATCCAGCTGCCAGACTGGAATAGATTCTATTGATAATCCATTTCAATGGTTTGCTGTCCCTGTAATTCTAGTGTCCCCCCTGAGGTGGTGCAACACTAATAAACTGACTTGTTTGGTGCAAAATGTTTTTTCACCAGTTTGTTGGTTTTCTTGCGTACATCTGTGTTTTTCAAGTTATTTCTCCATCATTCCAACACAGCAAACAACATTTTTCCAAGTGTGTGTTTTTCCCTGAAAGACATTAAATATTTGGTCCAATTGGCTCTCAAATAGGAACAAAAAGCACAGTTTTTAAATAATGTAGTTGCATGTTGTTTATTTCTCATAAAAGGTTGCTTACCAAAACACTTCAAGTATCTGCTCCTGGTCCGGCCCACCTTTCAAGTTTTTGAACCCTTTGCCCCCCCCCTTCTAAGAACAACTTTTGGTTTGCAGATTAAATAGATACTAGAAGCAGAATTTCCAAATTATCCCTGTAAGTCTTCAGGAATTGAAACAAGCATGCAGATCAATAAAAATGAAGGGAGAACAAAATGTGTTCTTATTTAAGCAAGAGAACTTTTGACGACACCATGGAACACATGAGCAAAGTCAAACTAAAAGAATCTGGCAAAACTTGAATTTCCCATTCTTATCAAACTACCTTCTTAAACCAGGTTTCCCTTTGCTGCAGTTTTAGCAGACTAGCATCAGAGGATGATCTGTTCACATTTTAGCAGCATGGTTAATGAGCGATGCATTATAACATGAGGTTTTTATTTTAAACTTTCATTTTCTCTTTGATCCAAAACCATCGATTGCATAATGCAGAGTAATTCTTCAGCATTTAACACCAGAGCTCCAGTGTTTATGTTCTAACTTTTCAACCGTCGACACGATCCGTGTAAAGATTCTGAAGGAGAAAAGCGGCTGGACAAGTTTCTTTTCTCCTCCAGAATCTACTGGAAATACACTGATCATGTAAACGGTTGAAAAGTTTCAGTACGTTAAAGACAAAGGTGTGTTTAAGCGTCACCAGCGAGGCTTCAGGTGTTTAAGGGTTAATCTAGCTTTTGGTTGCATTTAACTGGACGAAAACTGAGTGAGGGCATTGTTTAACCCCTGTGGGGCAAATCCCTGTTTACAGTAACAGCCAGACTCTCACTGATATGTTCTGGGATTTAATGACTAGAAGCCACAGTAATAATAATAAAGGCCACATTGCAGAAGGATTTTTATATTGAAGATAAATCCAGAACCACTAGGTTGTAATATGGCCCTCATAATCAGTCAACACTGGAGCAAACTTCACAGTTTTGTCCACACTGCAGAGATGATTCCAAAGTCTCCCTCCAACCATTTACCACCTCAGCATTTTTTTTACATTCGTCAAGAAGTATTCCATAGTATACAGTAGGATAGTCCAATATTTATTATGAATTTTGTTAAGTGTTACATGTTGAGCAACAAACAAGGTTGTCAAGAGCCACATATTTAATGCAAAGATAAAGAGTTGAAACCAATTCATCATGTGTTAAACACGGCAGAACTGGCAAACCCAGTTTTACATATATATACATAATGTTTATGTACATATACTTGCACTTGACTTTCAGAACAGCCGAGACAATGCTGTGCAGAGGCTGGTAAGAAAAATTAAAAACACCTTCAACTGGGGGCAGGCCGACTGACACTCTGAAAAAGACAGCAAAATCATCACAGATAGAAAAGAGGGGAAAAAAGCTCCAATACCAGCAGAAACCTAAATGAAAAGGATTCATTTACCAACCCTACAGAAGGAATGAAGAGACAGTCACACAGACACACAGCTCTCATCAACCTGAATGAAAGTCTCTGAGGTCTAACATGTGGTTGGGTTACAGGGCCGAGTTGAATGATCATGTTTCAGTAGAATTCGTCATCAATAACAGGACAGAAAGACCAGTAGGATGCTTTAATTGCTTTTTTTGTTTTGTTTTTTGGTAGTGCGGCTACGTTATGTACAGTAAAATACAGGCAACGTTATCTTGTTCTGTCATAGATACAAATCAGGTCTTCCGTATCCTGCCTGGTCGTATGGGGGCTTTTGTTGGGACACAGTGGAGTTTGGAGGTGGGGTGGCAGCCAGGCTGACAGGCCTGCAGAGTGCGAGCCGGGCCGGTGAACGGTGGTTCCTCCCTCAACAGCAGCCTCCTGACGAAGCCTTTACGGACGTGCCTGGAGTCAGCTTCACGTTGGGCTTCTCTCCTCCTCCGGCTGTGGCCCCGGGACCCATCCTCTTCTTGATTTCTGCAGCCATCGTCATGAACGCTTGCTCTACATTTGTTGCATTTTTGGCACTGGTTTCCAAAAAGGGAATTCCCAGAGAGTCAGCAAACTCCTGCAAACAGAGAGAAAAGCATTTAAGACTTTAGTGAAAAAGTCTCAACCAGTTTTCCAAAGCTTCAGCTTCAAAAACTGCCATCCACATGTTGCAGAATTCATTTGACATCTGTTCTGAGAACATTCCCAGCCTATATTCATGTTTGACATCAAAGTACGGGTGTATTCACTCCAATAGATGCTCAAGCAGAATGAAGGGACCCAGGAATCGTATGACTTTTGGTGTGATTGATGTGACGTTCAGGTACATTTCTCCAGAAATAGGGATATTGAGACATCTTTATCCAAAGCGTCAACATCACAAGTGTGTTTTCAGTTATAATGGTATAGGTTAGTGATGTAACGATTCAGTGAAGCCACAATTCGATTCAAAGTTTTAAAGTCAAGATTTCTAATTTTTTTCATCATAATGAATTAAAGGTATTTTAAGGCCAAGTATGTTTTCTTTTTATCCCTTATATCAAACTGTCTGTTTTCCTTCCATAAGAAAGGATCCAACACTAATAAACAATTATTAATATGATTAAATGATGATAAATCCTTTGTCCTTTTTGCTCCGTGTTCCTCGTGAGTTCCTCTTTTTTGTTTTTCCCACCCTGTGATCAAACACTTTTCTTAGAAAATGGATTTACACGTTCATTGCTTCATTGTCGATTTAAATTCAATATTTATTTACATAATTATTTACATAATTTATAATTAAAAAAACCTTAAAAATTGATTAACCATTCATTTTTAGTTTTCATTTGAAAAACAAGTGATATGCAGCATTTCAGTTTTGGGTTTTCCTTCAATGGTGAGTTTCACATGGGCGCGCAGGAGAAGCTCCAAACGCGCACAGACCTCCATGGGGGGCCAGAACTAGTTTAAGGAGCGTAAGAATACTTTCTCAGGTGAGCAGGAGAGGTCACAGGAGCGCAAGGATACGCCCACAAGCGGAGAAGAGGTTTCACCAGCACGCAGGAGAAGAGGAGCGGGTGTGGAGCCTACCCTGCGCCCCTGGAATGCTCCTTGCATGTGTGGAGTTTGATATATGCTTATGGGGGAAATTTAACACCACACGTGGGTAGAGTCTGCTTCAAAGCACGGAAGGGGCAAACATGATCACGAAAGAGAAATAAATCATTGCAGTTTGTGCCCAGTCGGATTAATGGACGAGTTTCTTTTCTCCTCCAGAATCTACTGGAATTACACTGATCATGTAAACCATAGATGTCAAACTCTGGCCCGCGGGTCAAATTTGGCTGAAGTAATTATGTTTGGCCTGTGAAGCCATTTCAAATTAGTATTATAAAGTGGCAGCGCTGCAACACCGCATTCACCGCTCTTACTACAAATCCCATAATGCTCTGCTGTTGTTTCAATTAGGACAGAGGCAGACACGCCCCCTCCTCTTTGTCAGTAGGGGTCTTGGATGTATGAAGGTAGTGATCCGTCTTTACTTCAAAAGGCAGCAAACAGAAAGGAGGTATTCCATTTATATTTCAATCTTATTTAATATTCCATTCATATGTTTTATTATTATTACTACTATTATTAGTAGTAGTTCAGGGTTTTTCCTGCATAGAGAATTTGGTGTCGGCCGCCACCACCTAATTTACAAGCAGCACCAGCTCCTGTACACTGAAAAGGGGGGAAAGGTGTCTGATTCCAGGGGTCCAGATTGAGATGATAAAATGATAAAACAGAAAAAATAATTCCAGTTAACCAATAATCAATATATAATCGTAAATATTTTTAATGTCAAGGTAACAATATTTATATATTTTGTTATGAAAACTTCAACCTAAATGGACACCCCCCCCCCCTTATTTAACAATGGTTCGGTCCGACTGGATTAGTCTTCTGCAGGTACTCTGTTAGTGACAGACAGACCTGCAGTGTGAAGAGAAGACATGCTTAAAAATCAGAGTTGTAAACACTTGATTTAGAGGAGGACCTCCATGAAAAGAAAAGAAGAGACAGTCTGTCTATTGCCCGCGGTGCATGCTGAGCGGAGCGGGGTGATACATACAGAAGAGAGAGAGCCTGCACGTGCACGTAACAGCCGCGCACGGGGGCAGGTACAGCAGAACATGTAGTTTCTGTTCAGAAGAAAAGTTCTTAAACGAGAGAATAATATAAAAATAACTACAACATATTTACTGATTTAGGAGGAGAAGAAGACTTGAACTTGAATGTGTTGTTAGATTAAAATAAATCAAAAGTGTTATATATCTTATTAACAAATATAACACTGTTATGGTTTAATTATTGTGTATATAATGTTTATGTACGATAAATATTAGAAATATTTAAATGTTCCCCACAGTTAGTTTCAATGCTACAATTAATACAAAAAATAATGAAAGTTTTATTTCAAGTTTTTCATTTCAGATTTAATGAGATGTTAAAGTATACAAATCTGAAGTGGAGACGAGACACCATCACCACCTTATTTTAAAACAGCAAAAACCCTGACAGTATTATTAGCAACTGGAATTTTAGCAACCGGACATATTTTGCCGACGCACGCACCACATTCAGGAAATAACACCGGCAGGATTCTGGCTCGGTACCGCGTGTATAAATCATGTCTACCTGTTCTTAATTATCATCCACCTGTAGAAGAGTCAGCTGGTAAGAAGTGAGTTTGTCTGAGCGCTAGAATGACCGCCATCGTTTATTCCCTGTTTGATTGGCGCGCTGTGGGAACTAGGCGCGTGCTTCGCAGTTGTTTGTGTGTACTTCAGGTACCAGTCGGAATTTTCGCTTTCATGCACTCTATGTTTACCCTGCTGGTGTACGGTGTAACTTTGGTAAATTTATGGTGTAAGGTTTTCAAATGAACGTAATAACTTTTTGCTAATGTTAACTTAAAGTCATTCTTAAATAGAAAAATGCTGATTTGATGGATGAAGGAAAAAAAAAATCTAATTAAAATAAAGTACATGAATTCACGGTAAAATAGGGAAGTTGATTGTTAATTGAAGAACTTAGAATTATATAAATTATTATAGATTAAAGTTGTTTATTGCTAATTTGTAATAGAATTTGAATTTGTAAATATTTATTGCCATTATTATGTGTGTTTTAAGGTTTTTACCTGTTAACTGCTGACTGACCAAATGGAAAATAGATAAAGATTGGAGAAATAATCTCAAGTGTCAGTCTGAGTAAATCAGCCTTTAATTTTGAATGCTTAGCCCTTTTTAAAATGTGGAAAAAGTGTACAAAAAAATGATGTAACACTTGACAGAGGCTGTAAATCATCATCCTTTGGTGTGATGTTTCTTTGGAGGTAGATAGCTGTCACCAATTTGAATTATTTAGTTTTTGTTCTGTTGCTAACAGTAATTCTGTGGCATTGCTGAGCATGTTTACTATTGTTAACATGGAATTTTACAAATAATTCCAATTCAATGGGTGAGAAGTTATGGTATTAGTGATTTTAGACAACGTTAAACAAAAGTGTCTATAATTTGTTGCACAAAATAAGACATAAGTTTTTTATTATGATTGTGTTTAAGATAAAAAAAATAAATGGGGATATATTTCCCCCCCAAAAAGTGTTCTTCTATATAATATTAGTTATTAGAGAGGATTTTTACCAACTATCACAGTATCACGATATTATCGATATAGTGAGCCATGGATTGCGTATCGTGAGGTACCCAGTGATTCCCAACCCTAGTTGAGCTATGACATCAAAAAACAACAACAACAATAAAGAGTGGTTTACACAACAGAGACCATCAAGAGCACAGAGGAAGGATGAGACTGAACACCGACTGAACCCATTATTCCCACTTCCTTGTTCATACACACATTTGGGAACTGCGTCAAGTATACAGTCAGCTGCATTACAGAAGAAGGCCTCCAGAGACGCATGTGAGCCTAAAACACAGTTCATATCCCAGTAAGAATATGATTCTTCTGCGTCCGAGTATGTAGCGCATTAGTTAAAACTGCCCTTACGGGTGGATACGGGCCGTCTGCAAATGAAAAACTTGCTGGTGGCCAGCACAAAATATCAAGGTCATAGGTCGCTGTACCTGTAGAGCAAAAATGTTCATGGACATTTTTTCTACCAGCATACTGTGAGTATGTAGTGAACACTTATGCAACACGTAAGGCTAAAGTCAGCAGGAATAGGTGAGACGCCTTTTTCATTTTTAACCCCCAAATCCTGCAGACTGCACCAAAGGCACTCTAGTGATGCTCGTGCGATACGTGTGACTGATGAGAACATTAGACAGAGCGCAGTTTGTGTGGACATCCTGTGAATACCTTCATGCGTGATCAGTAGAGAGCCAGCACTCACACCTACTGGTGTCAGGCCGCTGTACCACAGCATGATCCGTACGTCACAAGTGTACACGACTTCCATTAGTCTTACAAATACTGCATGATACACTTACCAAATACACAACATTTTAAAAAAGTCAACCCCGTATGGATACATTAGGCTAAAGCTTTAGCTTCCACAAGAATTTCTAAAAATTTTACTGTAAGAGAATCATGACCGCATCTACTGCAGTTACAGCCAACTCACTGGAACAACACATCCAACCGGGATTACTTCAAGGAAAAAAAAAAGACATCCACATGAAGAGGTCAAAGGAGGAATGACCTTAAAAGTGCAACACAGAAAAAGATTTACTGCTGAAGCTATGCCTATGGGAACTTCATTCTTACTGGTAATTAAGTGTCTTATCCAATAAGAACACAATGATATACTGACTGGACCACATTCTTCATTTTCTGATTTATATAGTTTTACATCTGCACATGTACACAAAAAGCAGGAGATGGAGAGACGACGGCCATTTCCTCCTCGGGAACTCAAAACAATCTTGTACAGTAACGTTGACATCATGTTTACCATGAACAGACCCACAGAAGTTCTAAAAGTAACAGAAAAAGTGAGATGGACTAAAACCAATTCTCCTTTCAATCCTGAAGTTCAAGCATACCAGGAAGTACCAAATACTGCAGTTCCTCAAAAAACGCCATCAGGGAGGATCAGACGGAAGTCATTTCAAAGTCCAGAAAAAATGTTACCTTTACAGCAACAAGAAACCTAAATATATAGACGTTTCTGAATTGTTTTTAGGTGATTGGTTTGTTTTTATTCATCATACCTTTGTGTATGCATGAGTGTGTGCAGTTTTGACTTCATTTATTCAACAACCATAGCTTCAGACCTCACTTTGTCTAACACAATTGCTGTTTTCAGAACACTGTAGAATAGCTTAGAGTAAACTTCAGTCAACATGCTCGTCCCTCCTCAGGATTCAGTTTCAAGTCGAGGCCCGGAGGCCAGATCCGGCCCTCCGGATCATTTTCTATTATCGTTATTAATGGTCCAATGTTATCTTTTATAATTGTGAGAGGATATCTTTTATTGAGAGCAATTTTTGGGATATTTCTAAGTTTCATTTTTTCATATTCTCTCTGAGCGGTTCAGGACGGTATGAGCCAGCAGAGGTGGATTTTGAATACAGAAATGCCGCTTCATACATCGAAAAGTCCTGAGAAACGTGTGTGTAAAAAAAACAACCCAAAAACCCCATAAATTCATGTTTTCAATCACGACTAGACAAAATGAAGTTTGATGATATTCCCACATATTTACATCCAGCCAACACACACATTGCTGCACGGATTTAGAAAATGATGAGTGAACAATCTCTAAGAAATATTATCATTAATAATGAAAGAGTGTTCAGAGTATCATCTCTGTTTGTTTATCACAGAACTCTATTTCTTCTTCTAAGACTATTTCCAGCATTTTAGACAGTTCTGCGCATGTCAACACGATTCATTCTGATCAGACGTGAGGTGCATGTAACGTTTTATACAATCGGATACAGTTTTCAGGTACACAGTTCTATTCTAATCCGATCTTTGAGTTGATCGGAGACATTTTCCACATGTAAACGCAGCTTATGACTAAAACATGAGGATTTTCTGATGACGGCACATTCCAAATGAATTTGCATCTATGTGATTTCTCCCAGTGTTCTGTCTTTGTGAGCATGCAAAGGGACTCAGCGCTACAGAGCAAATGCGTGGGGTTCTCTTAACAATCCAATCGCCTGCTGTACAGTTAAAGCATCAACAGCTTGTTGCATTTAGCAAAAGTCTTATTTTCTGCAGTTACTAGTGAAAAGTTTTGTTCTTTGAATTCTTTTCTAGCCTAATAGTAAATTTTAGATAATTTCTGGTACACAGAGAAAACATTTTCTGAACTTTTAGGGAAAAACCTCATCCAAGAAGCAAATTTACAAGTGATACATTTTTGAAGACAAATTAATTTAGGTCGTCTAAAATAGTCTAATATTCTCTCAGTCTCTGAAATTTCCCCCCATTGCCCCATGGAAAAGACAGCATCAGCCTCTGCATGTGGCTGCATCCAAAAAGCTTCACCTTTGCTGTTGTGTAATCCACCACCTTCTTTGTTGTCAAGTCACACTTGTTTCCAACCAAGAGCTTGTTGACGTTTTCACTGGCGTAGCGGTCAATCTCCTGTAGCCACTGTTTGACATTGTTGAAGGACTCCTACAAGGGAAGAGAAAACAACTAAGCACCAGGCCTCTGCTTGAGCAAACTGGCTTAATGCCACAGTAAGAGAAGGGTCTGAACACCAACTGGAAACTACTCGGAAACTTTGCCCTCAACCTCAAACCCAGTGCACCTGCAGCCCCTCATACCACCTACATTATAAGAAAGGCAGAGGTTCTACCCAGATGTACTGCTGGGTCTTCTCACTCACTAACGTTGACATTTGAAAATTCAAAATTAAGAAGCTTTTCAGGAAGTTTAACCTTTATTAACAGTAACTAAAACTGTAGCTCTTGTGTAACTAACATTGAGTTATGCAGCTAAATAGTGTTGGGCGATATGACGATACATGTCCGTGAGCGATAGAAGTGTCTATCGTACCAGTTCTCTTCAGCATTTTTATTTGTTCACTTTTATTGCTGTACTTTTTTTCAAAAATTGATTCTTCTAAGAAACTTGAAACTTTTGGGAATTTTAACAATTTAATTTAAAAAATGACTCTTAAGTTAATGAAGAAAAGTAAGAAGTTGACATTTCTGTCTATTTTTGGGGGGAATAAGTGAAAATATTATTTATTGTAGTAAATCGTGATATATATGTTTATAGTGATATATAATACGTTGTATTGTGATTTACAATTTCTTCTATATTACCCAGCACTACAGTGAAATAAGAAGGTATGAAATGACTTGCCTGATCTGTGACATCATACACTACAATGATACCATGGGCACCTCTGTAGTAGCTGGATGTGATTGTACGAAACCTCTCCTGTCCGGCTGTGTCCCACTGTCAGAGGAAAGGAGAGAGGAAACCGCTTTGTCAAAAAGAGCACACAATTGAGTTATTTTTTGTTTTTGAAAAACAATTTAAAATTCCACATTTTATGTCAGGAAAAAATGCAATGAAAAGAACCTAGATGCATTTTCTGTTTTATAAGTCACTAAAACAAAAACAAAAAAATCTTCACAGTATTCCATTTACTACCATCATTAACCATATTCCCTGCACAAAGCTGCAGATGCTCTATTTTTGAGTTAGTGTATTATTAGCAATCGCACGCCTGAGTATGTGACATTTGTTCTGTGTTTGACCCATTCTGAGGGATGCAGCCCCGATCTGTGCAGTTTAACCCAAAAACAAACCAATGTTGCTGAGTGACAACTGAGGAGGTATGAGCTACCTCTTTCAAGTTCAACTCAACAGAACAAACCCACACCCGCATCATTCCTCCACTGAAAAAACTGAAGAGAAAACTCAGACAATTCATTCCAGTCCCACTCTGATCATCTTTAGATCCATCTCAAAGCCTTCCCAGTGGTCTTTTTACTAAGATTATGACGTTTTGAGCCAAAAGGAAAGAAAATAATAATCTAGGACATAGTTTCTGCAAAGCAACAGGACCTCGTCAGAACTTCAACTCTGAGTTGTGAGCAGAGCAAGTCTGTCCTCATTTCCCATGATCCCTTTGTTTACACTCTCACCTGCTAGCTTACAGCCTCTTGCAATCTAAACCTAACAATAGCAGTGCCATAAAAATTTCACACAATATTACAGTTATCTAACTGTACAGTTTAGTTACAGATTCCAGCTCAGACGAGGAAATCAAAGACGTTAATGGATCTACTGGTCTGCAGGTGGAAGCATCAGAATGTAGTGGGGCAGAGACTGTAGCACCTACACCACTACAAGCTTTTTCAAACTGCATTTTTTTCCCATCTGCTCCTGATTCACAGTGATTTGAATGAAGAAATACTGATAAATGCCATTTTGATCTTACATTTTTTTATACATGTACTCCATCGTGAGAAAAATGCAACAAAAAACATGTTAAAACCCCAAAAATCCCACTTTACACAGAGTGGGTCTTTAACAAAAAGGTCTTGAATAAAATCTGCATGTCTCAGGTAAACAAGGTGTTAACAGATTTAAAGCAAAAAGGAAAAAGAAAATCGTAGAATACTTACAATCTGAAGTTTAATGGTCTTTCCATCAAGCTCTATGGTTCGTATTTTGAAGTCCACCCCAATAGTGCTAATGTAACTTTCTGTGTATGTATCATCCTGTAAAGAGAAAATTGAGTCACTTACAAAATCCATGCTTCTTATTTACGTCCTGCTTATGAAAGGAAATGTTGGCAAGATGGCAAAAGGAAATGTCTTAACAGTACAGGAGGGTGTCCTGTTATTCCTTTGCTAGATGCTTTAAAAATGTTTTGTCAAGATCTCTTAGTGATGACTGAAAACAAGCACTCAAGTGTGTGTTGATCTGAGGAACATTCAAAGGAGCGAGAGCTGAACACAAAAGTTGCATTTCACTACATTCTAATAAGTAGAAAGTAAGGAGAAGTTCTTAAAGCCAGTTATGTGGAACACTGGCATGGAGCTCCACTCATTTGTAGAAAAATGTTTTTACTGTGTGACATTTTTGGTGTCAAACTCACTGCAAATCTGAGAAGAAGGCAAGACTTTCCAACACCGGAGTCACCAATCAGGAGCAGCTTGAATAAATAATCACTACAGTGAAAAAAGGTTTGATGTTAGACAGAAACTGACAGACAAGCCCTAAACAGTGTTTATTTCAATACATTAAAATTACTTTAGATTTCAGAGCTTCTACACTTCAACAACAGTTTTAATTAAACCAAACAAAAGATAAAAGCAGATGAACAGATCTGGACCAGAAAAAAAACTATCATTTGATCCATAGAGAACTTATAACACCAGAGAATTCAGTCTGATTTAAGCTCTTTGAGCTTACATTTACATGCCAGTTAATAAACATATCTGAAACTATACCAAGCAAGCACACAAAACTTTCATGAGAAAGGGAGGAGCCATGCATTTCTGTCCTTATAGTTTTATCCTTTAATTTTAGCTTGAGTTTGAGGTTAAGGCATCAACTATTATAGTTAGATTATGAAGCTAACCTGGATCAGCACTAATATTCAACTAAATAGCCCGGAGCCGACAGCCACATCTAAACTGTAGTCTGCAAAAACTAACATTTACGTCAGACGTAAACGCAGCAAAATCTATGAATGGTCACCAAAGAAAAAGCGTGCCTTTGAAGGATTCTTACCATTGAAAATATATAATCCTAGAAAAACAAAACTACTTTTAACCAATGTCAAGATTAAACTTTACATTTTCTAACTGCAATGCTATATCTTTAAATTAAGAAATTAAGTTTGACGCAAAAAATTTGACAGAAGTTTCTTTGTAAGGAAAACCAAAAATTCCTAATCAAATCAGTGTGGCAAAAATGTTGAGTGCAACAGTTCACTAAAAGCTTTAGTTTACAAAGCATTTTATTGTTAAACCTTTATCTGAGATTGGAAATCTGAATGTAAAGTCATTTGAAGTTTCTGGAGTGCTTCTGTGGGAAATAACTTCCAGACATTCAGTTTCTCTATAAACAACTGTCACTCCCACATGTATTGATCCCTCCTTGATCCTGTCTATTGATACACCATCATGCATTTTCGACCTAAAACTTTATAGTTTTGACACAGCATTGTAAACCAATTTCCTCTGTTATTTTAACTACATATGATTCACGAACAATTATAAATATGTTTAAGTCTAAGTGTTCACTGCTCTGATTTACACCAAAAAGAAATCATCTGATGACAGAAATGTTGACCGTTAACACAGGACAAGGCCTTGCTTCAAATGTGTTCCATGTAATGCAGCACAAACAATTGTTAAAATAGGATTATTCGTGTTTGAAAGGTTTTTCCAACGATTTAAAAAAAATGAGCTAAACATCAAACAAAGTCTTGTTTCTGCACACTTGAAGATTTAGAACCGAAAAAACAAAAAGGGAGTAAGAAGTGAAGTTATTACTCAACACTACTGTGAGGAAATCGAGGGCCTATCCCGTGACATGTGACCTACACATGACTGGGAGGCTGTACGGGAGCAGCTTAAGGCCGGACAGAACATATGACTGAGAACTGAGTCATTCACTACACCAAGCCACCTCTCTCGCTCGGTAACAGCAGGTGACAGAACGCTGGTAATGGAACAGGAGCTAGCTAGCTAGCTAGCGAGCTAACTGCTCCTCACCCATCCAGGTGTACCTTAACCATCCGCTACGAGGCTGGGCCACACAAAGCCCACTAAGACCAGGTGGCCAATTAGCTAATTAGAAGATTCTTCATAAATCAAAAGGAACTCCAGAGTTTAGCTCACAAACAGAGGACACCTTTGTTCTGTATTAACGAAACCCAAACCCGGGATAAACACCTCTCAGTCCGTCCACAGTCCAACCGTTCTCCAATACGGATATGACTATATAAATACTCGACTGTACAGACCACATCAGCACACCTTCAGAACGGATTCTGGCCCAGGTGCGCAGGCAGGAAACAGTCAGCTGATTCCACGTCAGTAGCTTTTGTTCAATATCTGCCGAACTTCGTAGCACTAAGCTAACCGTCTGTCCAGAACCAAAGCTTTACGAGCGTGATACTTACTATTCGGGATTCATCGTTGTTTCGCTCTACAGTGTATCCCTTCTCGTGGGATCAAACCTGCTGTGGTGTCCGTAGATGGTCGGCGGTGGTTAGCAGTGATGACTCGCTGGCTCTGTTCTCCGCGGCCGGCTAGCTGTTTTCTCAGCAAAAATCCAAAATGGCTGAAACTTCAACCAGGAAACTGCTAACATTAGCTGCGCTGGTGGCTAATTCTAAATACAAACAGAAATCCTGGAGGGAAAAATATCGCGTGGTTTGGAATAAATACAGACGTTGAAGCAGACGTCGTCGTCGTCGCCGTAAGGTGGTGAAATGAGAAAACCAGAAGGGAAAGAAGCGCGCAGGCAGACGGCTCCGGGACGCGCTCGCGCTCGCTGTCTCGTTGCCGCAGCAGTGAAGTGTCAGCCCGCAGGAGGGATTACGTCATTTAGTGAAACGTGGCACAGTGGAATGAGTCCGTACGCTCGTGTCATATAGTCATCATTCTACTTCCGGACACATTCTTCAACAAAACATGAGCTCAAATGTCAAGACGTCGTTTATATATTGATCCAGCAACATCTGAGTATTTTAATGAGGGTCCTCAGTCACATTCATTAACAATAGCGAATTAGGCCTACACGTTACTGGATCTTAAGATAATACTTTAATCAGTATAGTAAGTCCTCCACATTAATACTTTTATATCTGAACAAATACAAAATAGTTCAGCACAAATCTACAGACCCACTGATGAAATGGTGTTTTTGAGCGTTCTTGTAGCATGTTCCTCATGATGAGGGACATGTGAAAGTAGCCTTTCTAAATATGTCATTTTTTTAAATTGAAATGATTCAGGAGTAGACAGAAAAAATGCAGTTTGTAAAGCTGGTCTCAAGAGCTCTGCTCCCATTCTGATCATCCACCGGCAGACAAATAGATCCATGAACGTCTTTGTTTTCCTGGTCTGAGCTGGAGTCTGGATCTAAAGTGTATGTCTGGATGGATCTGATACTGACGGTCTTTTTGTTGCTGGGGTTGTGGATCAAAAAGGATCAGAGTGGGAGTTGAACGTGCTGTACGGTGGTGTGATGGGGATGTTGAGCTTACTAAAGGAAAGTCCTACTTCAGAAAGACAAGAGTCTGTCCTCTACATATTAAGAGGAATAGTTTGATAAAAGGTATAAATTGACCTTACGTTGTTATAATGGTGAGCAGAGGGTTTCGCTGCAGAATTGACACACTTGTCTAGAAATTACAATAACAATCACATCAACAATTTTCCAAATCCATTCCTGTTCAGGGACACAGGAATGCTGGAGCCTCAGCTACAGTCGCACAAAGGTGGGGTATACCCTGAACTCTTCAGCTGTCTGCAGCACGCCACACACTGACAGACTATTATCACACCTGACTCTCTGGCTTCGTATAATTGGTCACATGGAGTCATGTTATGGCGCCTATGGTGGAAGTTTCTCTTCCAGTGCCACAGGATCAATTTGGATTATTTAGATTTACAGTATTTCAGTCAAAAGTAAAAGTAATGTGCAGAAAGAGGGTCAGTGTATTTGAGTAAAAGTCACTCCACTCCAAAATAGCACAATTTTTTTTTTTTAGGACTGTACTCAAGTAAAAGTAAAAAGTATGTTGTATCAAAACTGTTCTCACAAGTACTTTTTATGCAAAAAGTTAAGTACTTATAAAGAAGGTATTACTACCCACCTCTGGGATTATGTCATACTTAACCAGGTCTACTTTTAGATTTACTTTTAAAAAACTAAACTTGTGCAGAAGAGATTTTAACAAAGCTTGGGTCTCTAATTAATTATTAAACCTAGGTATATATGCAACTCTCACAATTTATGACTGGATGTACGTCCTGTATGAATAGTAGATGATGACCGTTTTCTGGTTGACGTATTCCTCCCTTTTTTTTAATTGGGATTTAACAATTAATTGCTTTAATTGATTAATTTATTTATATTCCTATGATCCAAACACATCGTCCGAGGCAAGTTGTAAATCAAATCAACCTAAACCAGTAGAAAATCATTTCAAAATGAAATAAATTGATCATATTGATATCCGAAAATACCATTTGTATTGAGACATGGTACGTTTCTTTTACTTTTTACTTTTACTATGTAAAAACAAGTTCCATCATAGCGGACAACACACACATGTTGCAGTAAAACTGATCTACCATTATTCCAGTCCAATGTGTGGAAACACTTTGAATTTACAAAGTCACATGACCACACAGAGTGCTAGAATGTTCTAATAATGATTTTTCTGATGTGGAAAAGTAACGGTGGGCTGAACGTTGTCAAACTAAAATGTGAATGGATTTGACCTTCGTTCTTATTGACTTGTTTGTTTGTATACAGTTTAATTCACAATTGATTATCTTGAAGAAATACCAGGAATCTGGAAAACGTCACCTGCACCGTTCAGAACCAGCTATTTTTCTCTGATGCTGCATTCACATCGGATGTGTCTGCCACCCCTCTTTTCACGCAGGTCAAATTTTGTCCTGGATTGATTTTAGATCAGTCAATCTGATCCAATTGGATTGTTCAAAACAAGCAAAATCAACTATGAATCGTTGCCATCCATAAATTATGATGTGAATCAAATTGTTTTAAAATTAATCATCACACCCTTGTCTCCCTTGTAATGTAGTCTTAGATTCTGTTTTTTGTTGTGTTTTTGGTTTCTCTTGATCAGCTCATGTTGGTGGAGAAGCTGAAATCTTCATTGCAATGGACTTCAGATGACTGGTGTCAGCCCAGAAGTCTAGAATCCTCCAATCTGTTCCCAGCACAGGATTATGATTTTGGACTTTTTTTTAATTTTTTTTATTGTTTTGCGGTTTCACACTTCAAAGTGGTGTGGATGTCAACCTTCACATTTCAAATCAGGCTTTTCTATATCATGAAAATGTTGGCCACACTGCAGGATGAGAATAACCTGATTAATAAATATATGTGATTTTAAATTGTGCAGAATGTAAAGAATGATCAACTTTGCCAAAATCTGGAAAGCTTTGGAAAGGACTTGGAAAAAGGATAGAATTAGTAAGAGCAAATTTTTCCTAATGTTAGTTCATGAGTTATTGGCAGGACTTGATCTTGTTTTTACGTACACGTGGAAATCGGCTAAAGAGAGATTCTGTTATAACCAAAGGCTTTTAGAGGGGAACAGCGTGGGAGCACAACAACGCCATTGTAACATGCTTAAATAAATTGGAAGCAACTTTTCTTTTCTCCAATGACATCATTCAAAAAAATGTGCACAAACAAAATGCACCATGATTGAGCTGTAGGTATATATTAGTAAGCAGCAACTGGTCCTAATCAGTCTGAGTTATTGGAAAGCCACAGTCCTCCCACTGGAAATTCGGCTCTGGAGATCTATCAAATATTTTGAATGTTCCACATGAGACCACAAACTTTCATTCTTTGCTTGAATTGATTGCACTCAAAAAAATATATCCTAACAATAAAATAGGATTAGCAAGTAGTAGTTCAGTGGTGTTCTCAGGAAAGAAAAGGCTCTTTCAACTCTATACAAAGGACTTTTTGTGGGCCTTCATAAAAAAATAATGGTTTATATGTTAAAAGCTACTTTATTGTGTAGATCAGGAGTGTAAACTCAATCACACATGGGGCCAAATCCAAAACACACCTTAGGTCAGGGGTGGGCAAACTACGGCCCGGGGGCCACATGCGGCCCCTTAAGCTACTTAATGTGGCCCTCCAAATTAAAATACATTGAATCAAAAACCTAATTATTGTTTTTATTTCATTGTATTTCTGGTTTCTTCCCATGAATGGTGTTGTTTCCTGACGTTCGTGTGTGTTCCTTTCTGAGTCAGATGGTGATCTTCGGATATTCCTACACCACATAAATGCAGCATTTCTTTGAGTTCACATTTTCCCTCTGAAGAACATCAACCCATTGGATCACCCAAAAGAGACAAAAATCAAAATTTAGAAATTAAAACTCCCAAATTTTTCTGTTTAAATTAATATATGTGAATTTGAATCCAAATTAAAGCATGTTTTTCTCTAAATTCCATATTATTTTTTAGTTTCTGAGGTTGATTACCAAATCTCTCCTTCCATCTGCTCCTGCTCCTTGTCCGGCCCTTATGCCAAATTTTAGAACCCTTTGTGGCCCACGAGTCAAAACAATTGCCCACCCCTGCCTTAGGTCGTGAGCCAAACAGGATAAACATTTATTGAACAATCTAAAATGAAGTTTTTAAAACTTTAAAAACATAACTTTTTAACACAACCCAACTTAAACCTCGGCCGTGGCGCAGCAGCAGGGCAGTTGACTCCTGATCGAATCGCCTTGCCCGCCCATGTGTCGAAGTGTCCTTGAACAAGACACTGAACCCCAAATTGCCTCTGGTGGGAGGTTGGCGCCAGTGTTTAGCAGCGGAGCCGCCAGTGTGTGAATGTGTGAGTGAATCTGTGACTCTGAAGCACTTTGGTCTTCAGGGAAGGTAGAAGAGCGCTATACAAGGATTTACCATTCAAATAACTTTCAATATTTTACTCTACCTAAAAAGAAATTCTTCAAAAATTATTCAAGTTAGAAATAAACTAAATATTAAAAGTTCTCAAATTTCTTTATTTTTTTATATCATTTCATATGAAAAAACAGACTTCTTGTCAGGATTCTGCGCTTAGGTTTCGTCATGTTCTGTTCTCCCCGTCAGTCTCATCACGTTCAGCTTTAATCCTCCACGGCTGTCTCCATTTAGTTCATCGATCTCAGTGTGTTTAGATGTCTGGTTTTCAGTTCTTCATCGTCAGGGCATCTGTTCTGCTCTGCTCTGCCCACTTTCTGTTCCTCCATGGGTTTTGGCATGTTTTGGTTAAATTATGAAATGCTTTAAGTTCCGGACCTCCTGCCACCAAGCCTGGACTCCTGCGTATGAGTCCTTCATCCGACAGTACTGACACTTACAAATAACACATAAAATATCTCCTGTTAAAATTAGCCAAATATAAATATACTGTAGAACTTGAAAGCCTGCAAATAAAAATAACATTTGTGCTTTTTAGAAAAACAAATCAAATCATTCTGTTTATTTTGCTGGTTTTTGCTGCGTGACGGTGATCCAAACGTGTGTTCACCTGCGGCTTGTGGGAGGAGCTTCTGTGAAAAACCTCTCTCGCTCTCATCATGATTGAGGACACGATCATGAGAGATAAGGTTTATTTATTTTGAATAAAACATCGGTACACGTCCTTATGGCGGAGTTCAGAGAATCTCCCAGTGAGGAAGCCGCTGCTTCATAACAGGGACTGTCAGGGGAACCGCTGTATGGCAAGCAAAAGGTGTCATAAATCACCAGGAAAAGCGGCATTGCAGCGCCTGACCTGCACATGTATGACAGGTAAGACTTCACACTCAACACAGGATCTGTTCATCTGCAGAAGTTCTTAGAGGACTCTGCCATCATCAGCTTGATCCAGGATGACAATGACAGAGAATCCAGAACTTTGTGGACTGGTGCCAGCGGAACCACCTGCAGATGAACGCAGGAGAAACAAAGGAGCTGGTGGTGGACTTTCAAAGGCCCTCCCACTCTGCAGTAATGGCGGTGCGCATCCAGGGAGGGGACAATGAGAGAGTGGAATCCTACGAGTACCTGGGTGTTCACCTAAACCAGAGGTCGGCAACCTGCAGCTCTGGAGCCGCATGCGGCTCTTTAGCGCTGCCTAGTGGCTCCCCGGCACTTTTTCAAAAATGTTTGAAAATGGAAATTCAATTCAATTCAGTTTTATTTATATAGCCCAAAATCACAAAGAATTTTGCCTCATTGGGCTTCATGCAGGTAATTTTACAGTTGCAAAAAATAGTCATGAACAAGAAAGATCACTAAAGACTAAACAGACTAAATAAACTGGTTATCCTTGCTCTTAGACCCTCCCTCTCGGTAAGGAAAAACTCCTAAAAAACCTGAATCAGGAAAAACGAAGAAACCTTATGGATTCCCACATGAGGGAGAGATCCCATCCCAGGACGAACAGGAGATACCAGAACTGGTAAGGGAAAATTAGCTTCTACAACTAGGTATTTGAATAGAATTCATTCAGATAAAGCTGCAGATAGAGCTGAGGAGCAACTCTTTCTAAACTCTTTCTAAAATTTTAGAAATAAATGGGAGATTAGATATTGGTCTATAGTTGGCCAGAATGTCAGGATCCAGGCTGGGCTTTTTCAAATGAGGTTTAACAACCGCATATTTAAAAGACTGAGGCACATAACCAGTTTCTAGAGAGGATTTATTATGGTTAATATGGAGTCACTAATTAAGGGGAAAATTTCTTTAAAAAGATGGGGGAGGGAATATATATTTTGTTTCAATCATTGTTTTAACCACGAACAAACATAGACAGTATTCCGGTCTGCCAAGCGTTTCTGCATGATGCGTTCACTGAGCTCAGGTCATTGCAATAAAACAAATCAGTTTATCATTGAACCCCAGAACTGATGCTTATAAAATAGATGGATTAAATAGTGTCGACATTTTTCCTGAAAAACTGCTTTGTTTTTCTGAGGATTGTATAAAAATGACAAAAGCGTAGCAGTAGACTGAGTTAATGTCTGGAGTTCCTTGAACACATCACGCGCTGTGATCTGTCAATCAGCTGTTCAGAGGTTTGGGGGAAATAAAGGGAGGGCTGGTGCATGAGATGGAATGAAGGAGCTAGAGGTATCCCCACTATCAAAATAATTAAAGAAAATAGACTAAATAGGACTTTAGTGGAGTGTTCTGCTGCTGTTTTTCTGTTAACCACAAAATAAAGAAACTTGAAACAGATTAAGTTTCGGCGTCTCCGTGCGGAAAGAGAGAGAGCGGGACACTTCCTTTTTCATTATTGATTGTCTCGTTATCACGAGAAAATGATCCAAAAAAAAAAAGTAGTGCAGGCCGCTTTCAGCTTCTGAAATTTCTGATTTTTGTCAGTGTATATTTGGAATGACACTCAGGGATGTTGTTGTGTTTTGGTGCTCAGGCCTGAGGATAGCTGCGCTGATTTGGTGTCAAAAGAGAGAGAAGATGCTGCTGCGTTCTATCCATGCTCTGACTTGTTTGGCATTTGCACAGAAATCAAACTTAAACTGCTCTGGATAGTTTTATTTTGGAAATAGGAAGCTTCACCGACAGATTTCTTTACATCCAGTGAGGGTGGCGATGCTAGTTCATAAAATTATGAAAGAAACTCACATTCTCATATTCCAACCCTGTTTATTGTGACACATGCACTATAGAAAAATACTCGACCATCACTATATGCAATGTTGTTGGTCTGTCATTTAACTTGAACAGAAACATAAAATGAACTTTTGGTCCTCTCTGCTCACAATAACAGAAATATTTGTGTATTTAAACATACTTTAGAATAAAATGACATTTTCTAGAGAAAAATCATAAACTTTAAAAAACAGCATCTCCATATTCTCCACTGAGTTGTTGATGGAAGACCGAGTCTTCAGGAACTGATCAGTTAGTATTGATCTGCTCTTTAGAGCTTCTCTCAGGTGTCTGGATAAGTTTGTTGGAGGAGGATCTACATGAATTATTTTCCTGCAGACTCTAAATTCTTTCTCTGTATTACCAGCCTCCAGAGTCTCTCTCTGTCTTTCTCTCATACTTGGTTCATGACAGACCGCTCCCCGACCGCGCGCGCTCTGCACATGCCCCTCCGCGTGCGCGTCCACGGACGGGTGACGGTTCACGCGCATCTTGAAGGGAAAAAAACAGACAAAATAGATAATAAAAGAGCACAACTCACGGAAAAAGTCAGAAGAGAAACGGTCGTCCATGACTGTTGTCATGATAGATTGGTCAAAGTTGTGATGAAAAAAATAAAATAAAATAAAAAGCTGCAGAGCACAACAAATGTTTTTGTAAATTTGGTCTCAAGACAATGAAATGTAAATGTAATTTGAATCAGAAACTACATGTTTCAGCATTTTGTTTGGGTTCAAAGATGTCATGTTTCTTTAAATAGGTCTCAATGATCAACTGATGTCATATTTGTGTGAGCGTGTGTACTCATGTTTTCAAGTACTTTATTTATGTTTTATGAAAATTATGTTTGAAGATTTAAAAAAAAAACATTTTAGGCTTTCAACTTGTTTTTTTTTCTTTGACTGATCTGAAGAAGGATCCAAACCGTGACCCTTAAACTGTGGCGCGATCCTCACCATCAGTTACATCCCTAGCCTTAATCAAGTTAGAATGTATTCAATTCGAATCCCTTAGTATGATCTGCAAATCTAATAAAACAGGTAAATATTGTTTTGTAATGTTTAAAATAACTGCTTATTAACCCTTGTCTTCTCCTCTGGGGTTCAGATGACCCCTAACTTACATAAATGTGATTCCTCCCATGACAAAGACGGACTGGGATTCATGTCTGCAACCGACACCAGTGAAGATAAAAACAGTTCTTGTGAGTCCAGATGACTCCACGTTAATGTAAACATGTCAGGATAGCACAAAAGTCAATCTAACAGTTTACACCAAAAACCACATTGTTGAAATAAAGTCAAACTCATTTTCATGTTCAAATACCCATTATTTGTCTTTCTCTTCATAAAGGGGGCTTGTGGGAGATTGCAGGCTCATTCTCTTGTCTCGTTGACTGGACGGGGCTGTGTCAGGCTATCCACAGCTGACATGATGGAGGAGAAGAGGTGGTCGGATTGGGTCTGCAGGACTCCAGACTGCTTCTCAATAAGAAGAAGGGTGTCTCTTAGAACTGCAACATCAAAAAGAGTTGAAAATCAAAGTAAACAAGCTGAGTCAGTGTTTCATTGAAGTATTTGCTGCTAGGTGACGTGTTTGAGGCTGACATGGAGAGGTGGCGTTGATGCAGTTGAGGAGATGCTGTCCAGAGTGGAGAACAGAGGAAGTTAGGGGCTGATGGCTGCTCAACTCTTTCTGGAAACACTAAGACAACAACAGCAACAAAAAAACATTCAGCAAAAACAACTTCTGTATTACATTAGTTTTCCAGAAATTATTATGACAGTGTCAACTGCATCACTTAATGCATCTACACATAAGGTCAATGTCACTAGATCCACTTTATTGATTTAATTATGACTTGTCCAAACAGATCAGAGCAGGAGGCCACTAGTGTTGGACAGATTTTACTGTTACAATAAGAGGTTATCAATCTTCTGACACACAAGGTGTGTATCTCAACCTCTCTTGTATGTCAAAACCCTGATGCTGACAACAGCGGAGCTTTCTCTGCGATGTTGACACTGACAATAGTGGAGGTCAAGAACGGCAGAGCTCGCTTGCTTAACCGGCCTTTGGAAGGCTGGCTGACTGGCAGACAGAGAGTTGCTCTGGGATGGGGAGGAAGCCTGCTTGGGCCTCCTGAACTTTATGGATTTTTCTAAATTTTATTTTCATTAAGACAATAATAAAAAAGATCCTTTAATCAAGCTAAAGTCACTGTCAATCACATATCCAGACCACACCTCCTCCGCTCAGCCTGCCTCCTCCAGCTTCACCCTCTTTTTTTTACATTTTTCAAATCTGGGCTGAGAGTGGAGTCAAACCTCCAACTGTCCCGTTTGGTTACCCTTTAAACATTGAAAGTTTTTGCTAACAATAAAATCTATTAGTAGATGTAGTTTACTATGTCTGTTTACACTACAAGTTGTGTTTATCGCGTTGAAGCTTCCTCTCACCTGGTACGCGGCCAAAGACGACCTGATGCTGTTCATGTCTTCAGAAGGAGCAGAGAACTGCTCCACCCTCCGAGAAACTGCATAAAGCTGCTGGATGAGCAGCTCCAGGTGTGAACAGAAAACCTGCAGCAGACACCACATGCTTTAGAGAGGCCAAGAAGAGTGAGGGAGTTGAGCCTCTTAGGGATCTAAAGGGCCATACCATGAAAAATCAAATTCTTGAGGTTGTAAGTACGTCAAACTCTTGATTCCTCATCATAAAGAATCCCAAAACGGTGTTTTGATCCATTCACACATTTCTGAGTAATCCTCTAAAAACCTGCACTCTCAACAGCAGCCCCTCCCATACCCATGAAAACAAGCAGGTCTTCACATGCTGATGTCACAGAGTGAGACCGCCCCTTTCAGGAAGAGTCAGCTCCGCCCCCAGTCTAACACCAACACTCAATTTCTCCACAGAACTAGTGGTGATCAACAAAAAACTTTCACTTTAGATGCAGAATACCGTAAATCTTCCAGTTAATATAGTAAATCTTCCTGTCTTCAATAGATTCCAGCTCAAACAGGTGTTTGTTACTTTAGACGCGGGGCTCCTTTAAGACACGCACGCACACACTCAGGCCCACAGCTCAACAGCCAGAGACGATAGACATTTTTCAAGTACATCCTTCTGTATCACAAATAAACCTTTTCATCACATTTCTATGATCCTTATTTCAATGTGGCTTTTGGGAAGTCAGAACGCTGTGGAAAATTCTCTAAATTCCAAAGCTGAGCTGATACTCAAGCCTTTGATTGGTGAATTCCATCATTTTTTAATGCATTTTTGATTAAATAAAGCAAATCTTGACACATCACAGTAGCAAGGTGGATTGAAACTAACATGCTTAAGGTGGAGCGCATATGATACAGACTTCCAACCAAATGAGCATGATAAAAGATTTCAATCCTGGATAAATAAAGGGCTAACAACATACCTCTCATTCACACATTAAGGTACATTACTGAGTTTCCAATCCCTGAGTGCTAAATGTAATCTACAGCAGACAGATTTTTTCAGGTTCCTACAAATGTGAGATTATTTTAATAAACAAGGCAAAATTACCAATTTATCATTAAATGAAACCAACTTCTTCAAGATCTTGGAGCATGCTTACAATTCAAATATTAAAAAATCAATTTCAATCTTATACAATGCTCTCCTAGATGGGAAAAAAGTCCACTCTTTACATAAAGAAAAATGGGGCGGGGAAGCTGACATTAACATTTCTGAGAGGTCTGGAAGAAATCTGCTTCACAATGGTCCTACAACTTCATTAGATTGGAACACTGCTGGAAAAATATTGTAAGGTTTTTCAAACTTCTTCCAGGGTAACATGAAGAGTAACTGGGGAGTGTTGGAGGCGATGTGTTCATGGCTCCAGGCCACTTCATTGTGTTTGGGACTGTCCTGAGCTGAACACATACTGGCAGATGTTCATAACTTGTTCAAATCTGTGTTCGAGGTCCGATTCCATTTGATTTTGTTACTCTTTATGGGCCATGTTCCGCTCTAGATCAAGGACAGATAAAAGCTGGTTGCAGGTTCTTTAGCTGCAAGTAAAAGACAATAACAAGAGTGGAGACCAGCTCCACAACATTGATAAGGTTAGGCACAATACACGAAATCTTTAAAATGGAAAAACTGACATACACCTTAAAAATCCAAAAGGAAAATTTTACAAAATTTGGTCAAATTCATTATACATATCACATATAGAGAGGGTTTTGAATGACCATATGGTATCTGTGGTATCTACTTAATGACCGAAATGTTTTCACACTTTACCCAAATCACAAGCGAAATATTTGTTTGGAAATTATAAGCATATATACCCTTGCTTAGGTTTATTTTCACCACTTTTTTTTCCCTCATTTCTGATGTTCTAGCCTCAACTTGGCCTGTTATTTTTTATTTATTTATTTTTGTTGGAACTTATGGACAACAAAAAAAAAATGCTTGAAAAGGATTACCAGAGAAATCTGTATAATGAATACTGTAAAATTGCTGTACATTGTATCTTTTTCAAATAAAAATATAACTACAAAAAAAAAAAGAAACTAACATGCTAAGTGCATAATTCTACCTGTATGTGTTTCATCAGTGTGTGGTGATCTCCCTGATCCCCTGAGCTGTTCCTCTGACAGTCAGACAGGACGGTGCTGCCCAGCTGCTCCACCACATCCTCAACCTCCCTGAATCTGGACTCCTTCCGTCTCTCTCCAGCAGAATCCACCCTCCTGTCAAAAGCGTTTCCTGAGCTGTCCGCCTCCCTGTGACCACTTGCTAAAAGACAAATACAATAAGTTCTGTAGAGAAGAGCTGGAGCACTGGAAAATGATACGGTGAATAAAAGATGAAGAGGTATTTTTAAATGAGACTGAAAGCTTTCCAGTAAATACCCGTCAGAAAAGTCATCTTCTGTCCTCTGCTTTTGATGGGATCACTTAAGTCTTGCTCATCATCCTTGCATTTTGTCCTTTTAGAATCCTCATCAAAGTCTCCCTGGTTCTGGAGGGAAACGGAGGACAACAGGGTTGATGTAGTTCCCTGTTCAGTCGACTCCCAGCTGGCAGGTCGGCTCAGCTCTGCTGTCAGATCCCTCACCTGCACAAAGCAGCATCATGCAACACTTTAAAGGATCTTCGGCTAATTAATCCTAGATCGACAGAATGGTTTGTGTTTTTCTTTCTTACTGCTTGATTTATTCATTAGTTAAAAGGGCTAGACAAAATGTGTTTTTCGTCTTTTCATTTTTTGTCTTTTGTTTCCATCATGTTTGAGCTTCCAACTCAAGGCTGTATCTTATGTTTTCCTTTTGATAAAAATGAAATTAATTATTTCAAAAAAGGGTGGATAGCTTTCACCTGCTTATCTCTATTGTTTGATTTTGGACACAAAGTGACGAAAAGTGGGTTGATGGTGCATTTTCATGACTCAAACACTTTTGGTCTCCGATGAGTTTCACTGTTCCCGCCCTCTGTTCTGAGGTGGATTTTTGTTGAAACACCTTCAGGCTCCTTTTTTAACATGCTGTGAGAAATCAACACTAAATGAGTTTTTACCTTATCTGGTCAAACATGTATCTGGTGATGTCAATTCCTTACCGTCTTCTAACAATGGACTAAATAAACTGCAAGTTTAAGCAGCAAACAGTTTTAATTGCCCCCAAGGGCTCCCCGTCTGCTCCTGTCACAAATTCATAAAAAAACAAAAAAACAACAACATTGTGTTGAATTTATCTCCATAGCAACCATGTAATGTTTTGGTTCCCGGGGTGACGAGCATCATCTGTATATCATTTTTAGAGGAATCGGCAAAAGTCAACTTTTAGATTTTCTTGGCAACGGACCACACCCCAATTCCTTATAAAGTTGTATCATATGTAATATTGTTACGTTAGCTTGAACCAACGAGGCAAGTATTACATTTTCACAATGTTCTAGTAGAAATACAAACACTGCATCTTTTGCGATCTTGGAAAGCAATTGTTATTCAAAAGACACGAACTTTATCCTGACTAATAACTGAAATCCCTGGAGGGGTTTAAAATTTGTCGAAGGTACTAAAGATTTATTTTTCTTTAATTCAAAGGTCAAAGGTCAACAAATATTTGGCTGTGGTTGTAGACTTAACTTGGCGGCACGTGTGTGAAATTTTGGGCCTCTTTTTTTTTGTTCACTATGGCCAAAAATGAGTTTTCCCTAGGTACCGTGCATGCAAATTTTGGTAAATTTTGCATATGTGGTATTTGGCTCAAAGGCACAGTAAGAGTGAGAACCATCTGGCCCTTGTGGTCCAGGACTGCTGCAGGACAAAATCAAACCAGCACCTTCTCCTGCAAGCAGCTGATCTACGTATCGCCTCTCTGGCCAATCAGTTTACAAATTGATAAACATTTTATGAAAAATAAGATTATCCTCTTTTCTTGTAGTTATATTTTCTTAAGAAAACACAGAACTATTCTTCCTGCCAGTTTATGTGAGAAATGTGATTTCAGGAACTTTGCTTTTTTTCTATTATAAAAAATAATTGTTGGCAACTGCATGAGAGCAGAACCTGGAGATGCAGCTACTTGGCCTAACATCCTCACTTAGAGTTTTCATGCAAAAATGCGTGTAACGCTGCTGCCCTGACCTGTTTGGACAGATGAGCAGACACGCCCAGCTGCTCTGGAAGAGGCCAAAAGTCATCATCAACTTTCCTCGTAAAAGCTCCCGGACTAGCAGTGTTGACACTGCGCTCATAGTGGGTGTGAGTATCTTCTTCCTCTTCGTTTGTGCAGCAGTCCATGAAGACATTGGCTGAACCAGTAGGAGAGGGCATGAAACTGGAGGCTGGACCATCCCAGAATCTGGAGCACAGCTGAGGGTCAGGTGACCTGTGACCTGCTCTCCGAGTGCTTCTGTCTCTGCTCTGGCCTGCATCACTTAGAGAAACGTCTTGACCCGACAAGCTTGTGGAGCTACAAAGTTGGTCCAGTTCAATTCCAGAGTCCTGCAAACTGGTGTGTGTTTCAAGAAAAAACTCCTGCTTCTGTCTGCTGCTGTCCCAGTCACTGTTCACGGGTCCTGGTTTCAGAGGGTAGGTATAATCCAGCAGTGCCTCATACTCCACGTTTGGATTCCAGTCTGCAGAGTTCCTGTTCGGAAATGTCGGCAAAGCTTTAGGGATGGCACAGGCCCAGTAGTTTTCCTGATAGGGAGAAGCTGGACTCTCTTGTCCTGTTCTAGGTGAACACGTCTTTGAGCTCCCCAAGCAAGGACTGCAGGTAGGAGACAGGACCGCTGAGGTCAGAGGCGGCCTCAACGGAAAACACACTTTTTGAACGTGCAAAAAGGAACTTGGAAGGCTGGACTGAGCAGATTTCCTGTCATGGAAAGGAGATCTGGAGTGGGATTTTTCCCAGCATGATTGGCCCTGGAGCCCTTTGGCATTAAAGAATAAACTGGGGTCTCTGGTCTTTGGGGAAGCTGAAATGTCACAGCGGGGAAGGTTGCATTTGTCTGAAATCCATGCTTCTCTCTTGTCAGAATCTCTGGATCTGCTGAAGTGGTTTTCCTAAAAGGCAGAAAACAGATCAAATTATTACTCCGTCTTACTGTGGCATTACAATCCAAAATTCAAACGTACACTTACAGATCATTTCCAGAAATGTAGAATGTAATGAAGAAGTGTATTAATTTCCATAACTTCACCCAAAAATGAAAACTCTCATGGAATATTGATCCAGGTGCCACAAGTTTATTGATTTCAAATATGTATTTGATTATTTTTACACCAGCAAAAACTGATTATATTGACTGCAGTGACTCCTTGTGTTAAACAATTACAACCAATATCAAGAAACATCATCATTCTTTTCCACTGTGATTCATGTAACAAAAGATAAAGGATAAAAAGAAGTAATAAAAAGTAATCCTTAACTGTATTTGTGCCTTTCAGAGCAAAAAAGAAAATCGAGAGAAACTGGATCTGAACAAATGTTTGGTTTTTATTGGCTCATATGTGTTCACATGGATTTAGATTTGCTTCAGCTCCGTCAAAGATTTCAAACATGTGTTGATACAAACATATCACTCTCTCACACAAGGACTGCTCCCAAAAAATATTGTGTATCTAGAAGTATAATGATAGCTTCTACTTGACATCAGTGACCAGAAGAGGGGCCAGCTCATCTATATGGTTACAGAAGGACGCATGACAGGTGCATGCTGGGAGGACTGCATGTCACTCAGGACTTGGTCTTTTATCGTAAGATAAAAATCTTGTTTTCTTGTGATAACGAGAGAGTAGATGTCATCATGAGAAAACGGACAAAAGAAAAATAGAGTGGGCTGTTTATGACTTCTGCATCCCAGGAGACATTTTCATGAAGCCTCTATCTGTGGTTAGACTGGACAGAATGTTAGATTATCCATCCCGATAACATCAACAAAAGCTGCTGAAATTAGTCGGGATGTTCCTGAATCTGCAGGAAAAGATTTATAACTCTGATAAAACTGAAATTATTCTGTCTAAATGTGGAAATGCAGTTATATAACTATACGTGTTAATAACTCATATTTCTAAGATATATCATGTTAACATCATGCTAACAGGAAACAGGACAAGCTCAGTCCACAGGAAAGCTCCCAATGCTAATACATCAGGCAGTAAGAATCTGTGTATTTATTGAGTGTGCAGAAACATTTGAGCTCATGTGAGGTTCAAATTAGTATTTTAAAAGGGGGAAATTTATGATACATTTTTTAACATTCATAAAAGTTTTGCATTATTAGAATCTAACCATTCCACTAAACACATTTACATAAACAGAAAAGAATTACACAGTAAAGCTTGAGAAACCCAAACTCTGGTTTTCCTTTATAATTAGTTGAAATGTGTTTAATGGTCTGAATGTTTTTGATGTTTCTCACCTCTTCTGTGGCCTTGTGTGAACATGCTGTCTCTAGGACAGACTCGTGCTGTTCTGCAGAGAACAGAGGCTTTCTCACCACATAGTGTCTGTCCATTAGGTAGGAAGAGCTGGCTGCCAAGCTCACAGTTTTGTGAGGCTCCTCTTTGTCTCTTTGTGGTCTTGTGTCCGTTTGTCTGTCATCTGGACTTTCACTTCTGAGTATCACACTAGGAAGTTGCATCTTTGATTCCTGGCTGCTCCCGTTACCGTCCATTGGATGAAATATGTGGAGAAGCAGTTTTGACTGAAAGAATACGACAGGGTGAGATCTGTAACACAAAACAACATTTTATGTTTCTTATCATCTGGTTTATTCATGTGATTTTTGCTTAATGTTAGAAGATTTGTCTGTTTAGTGTTCTAAAGAAAAACAGCATAAAAAGAAAGAGCTAAAGGGATCATTAAAGCTCCTTTATGACTTTTTCTAAAATTAATAAAAAACATTCCCAGTAGTTTTGTAACTAGGATTATGAAGTTTTTAATATATATATATATATATATATATATATATGCGCGTGTGTGTGTGTGTCAGCTGTGACGTGGAAGTGATGATCTTCATGGACAGAACTTCCTCCAAAATCCTGATTCTTTCTCCTTCCAGTTCACCAAAGACTCTTTGATGTTTCTTGACGTTGCTGTGATCAATCCATTCAATCCATTGGTTTCTCAGAGCAGAAAATAATGAAAGCTAACATCCAAATGCTCTTTCATTCATTTACAAGCCTTTCCAACTGCGGTCAAATGAGCCACCGTTCACATTTCTGTGGTCACATCAAGAAGCTCCGTGGAGTCTGGTGGAGATTTTCCAGCGTTCTCAGGACTGCTACCATAAGTATTGGATGAAACTCACACCAAAAATCCAGTGACGGCTGATTGGAGCACAGAAATGTGAACGGCGGCTGATGTGACTGCAGTCAATGTGAAGGTAGCGTCTTCTCTTCTCCAGAAGCTGAACTAGACACGCTAGCCGGACCAGATGAGGGTTTAGTGCATGTGCAGCAGAAAGGAGATGAGTGATGAAAAACAGAGTGTGTCCAAGACTGTTTGGTTGATTTAAAAGGAGAAATAAAAACTAAATGATTTCTGATCACATTTGTTCTCTTTCAGAAGATAAATGACACACAGACATGATAAAAACTCTAAAAACAGGATTTTCAATTGGGGGAGACTTTAGAGGTGAAGTCACATACACCTGAACAGGTACTGCAGGTTTTTGGGTGGTTTTTGGAGGGCTGCAGAGAGGAGCGGCTGCCACTTCAGAGGAGTACAGGTGTGTCAAGGGCTGCATCTGAATTCCCACCCTACTCCCTAACAAATAAAGAACTATATATGACCCTGGATTTTAGAAGCAATGCAAACACCAAGCTCACTACTTTTTTTTATACAGGAAGTATGACATCACTGATTTCACAAAGGAAAAATCTAATCAATGGAACATTTTACGTCTATTTGTTAATTTAAGACTCCATCGTGTTCTGATGATGAAAATGTTGATGGTTTATTAGAAAAATTAATTTAAACACAAAAACTGTTAAAACGCAATGCATTGTGGTCTATATTTCTCAATGTAGTGAGCATGAATGCATTGCACGGCACTGTTCTTTTTTGGTAAGACTTCTGGGAAATTTCTAGGGAACTCGGTTTTGGAGTTGTAGATTTAGACAGCACAGTAGACGGCGACTGCTGGATGAGATTTAGGAGGAATTTTTAATGAAGCTGCCACCCAAACTGAACTGAGGAGAGTAGCTCTATCTGAGGTCAACAGTATTATGTTCTGGCTGTTGAGCTCTGGAGGGGTCACTGAGCAGCGGGCCTGTTGGTGTAACAAAAGCTTGTTCCTCACCTGGAGAAGTTGATTAAAACTGTATATGCTGTCCGGTCTGAGCTCAGCACATGATACCATGTTCAGAAATGTGGACAGCGTTTCATTTCTCTCTTTAGTGTGCTGGCAGACGTGTGTTGCATGTTTGGGACCAACATGAGGAATCACAAAGCCTATGCTAACATGTTAAACCATCATTTACTGCTTTGACTTGAACTAATAACTGACTGTACACTTTATGAAAAACTTTTAACTTGTAACTGAAGATAAATTGTTTATGTAGCATTTATCTGGTCTCACAAACTGTTCATATCAAACACCAAGAGTACAGCACAATTCTAATAAATATTTAGAATGATTTAATCTTTAATTCGTTAATCTGTTTCAAATCAGTGTTAAAAACAAGGAGGGCTTTTGCAATAGAAATACTGGTATTTTTATTCTGTAAATAAATCCTAAAATAAGTAAAAAATAATTAAGTAGGAGTTACAATTCAAAAGTCTTTCTTACAAATAAATACTTAAGGGGAAACGGCTTTGTAATCCCACATTTATAAAAGTAAAGGAATTGCATTGTTCTTGATTTATTATTCATGCACAATGTAATTTGAGCATGCATTGACCAATGCAGTTTCTAAAATAAGTTTCTTAAATAAGTTTAACTCATTTTCCTTTCAAATGTTTGAAGAGGAAATTGGATTTTCCATCACTATTTTGTTTCCCCCGCTACATTTTCAAGTCTGTGTAACAAGTAGTTTTCCTAAAATGTAAAAGCAAAGTAAATAAGAAACAAGGCTGCTGCATTATTGACGCCAACAGCTGTGTTGGAGTAATTTTCAAAATTTGCCTGCCAGCCGAGATTTGCATAACCTTATCAAAGCCTGCAGGATCAGCATAATCCCATGGCACAGGTCCCAGAGAAAACCAGGATCACCTGTGTGTTCATTTAGCTCAGGGGTCTGCAACCTGCAACATGGAAAGAGCCAATCAAGTCGATTTCTGGCCAAACACAACTTAGCAGGAACAAAAATGAGACACTCCTTTGTATTTGTGTTATTTTTACGATGATAAAAGTAAACAAACTATTGTTTTTTTGTGTGTGAATAAAACATTAACATTACAAGAATAATAGCAATTTTCTAAGTATGAAATCGGTTATAACTTTTGACATGACACCCTATCAAAATAAAAGACAGGATCATCTCAATGCAGTAAATGTTGTATGAGGCAGTGTAATGTCAGCAGTAAATATAAACAGACTGCATACAGTTTATTTTATTGATTTCTTCTGGAAATTCATAAACTTAGCTGTGTAGAAATAATTCAGAGCTCATTAGTGACCCTTACTGGGTTATGTGGCAGAATGAAAACCTTTGAAACAGTCAGTTTTCTAATCCACTGTGTGTGAATCCTGGTTGGACTCACTGACCTCGAGTTCAGAGGTACGCGGCACTCTGTCCAAATGTTTTAGTACAACTAGGAAATTGCACTTGATTGATTGTTCTGGGTCCTACAGTCAGGAGTCTGTGGAATGATATGCACTATTCTTCAAATGTTGTGAATGACTTGAGAAAGTTTGACAGTTTTGTTTTGATGGATGTGCCTCACAGTCAAAAAAAAAAAAAGTAAATTGAGAAACATTAGATTTTTCTCCAACCAGAGAGCCACATGTGGCTCCACAGCCTCAGAGTGCAGACCCCTGCAGACCCTGCAGACCTCTGCAGACCCCTGTAGACCCCTGCAGACCCCTGCAGACCTCTGCAGACCTCTGCAGACCCTGCAGACTCTGCAGACCCCTGCAGACCTCTGCAGACCTCTGCAGACCCTGCAGACTCTGCAGACCCCTGCAGACCTCTGCAGACCCCTGCAGACCCTGCAGACCTCTGCAGACCTCTGCAGACCCTGCAGACCCCTGTAGACTCTGCAGACCCCTGCAGACCTCTGCAGACCCCTGCAGACCCTGTAGACTCTGCAGACCCCTGCAGACCTCTGCAGACCCCTGCAGACCTCTGCAGACCCCTGCAGACCCTGCAGACCTCTGCAGACCTCTGCAGACCCTGCAGACCTCTGCAGACCCTGCAGACCTCTGCAGACCTCTGCAGACCCCTGTAGACCCTGCAGACCCCTGCAGACCTCTGCAGACCCCTGCAGACCCTGTAGACTCTGCAGACCCCTAAGACCCTGCAGACCCCTGCAGACCCCCGTAGGCCCTGCAGACCCTGCAGACCCCTGTAGACTCTGCAGACCCCTGCAGACCCCTGCAGACCCCCGTAGGCCCTGCAGACCCCTGCAGACCCCTGATCTTGCTGCTTCATACTCTTTCTTCTCCCTGTTCAAAGCTCTGAAGGGTCGGACACAGTGAGGGAGTAACACATTATGAAAATAATTCAATACAGACACACATTTTTACTAATTCATTTGGAGCAATATTTTACTCAGTACATGAGAGACACCACGATGACCGCTGAAAACACAGTGAGCTTGCTCTCTCTTCCCATCATCCATCTACACTCTCTCACTAGCTTACAGCTCCTCACAACCCCGACCTAACATTATCATTAGGAAAAGTACAGTGAGCAATATCATGTCTATCCATCAGTGTGGTTCTGATCCCGACTCCAGCTCAGACCAGGAGAACAAAGACCTTCGTGGATCGATTTGTCTAACAGAGGATGCATCAGAATGGAGCAGAGCAGGAAGGTACCGGCCTGCCCACTGTATTTTCTACTCAACTGCATTTGTTTTCTCACTTTGATTTGACACAGAAATGTTCAGAAATGCAGTTTAAAGCGAAGTTTTCTTCATGTGTCCTCCATCATCAGGAAAACCCTCAAAAACACGTTTATCATAGGTCTTTCCTGCAGACTGTGCTGAGGGTTAACAGACGTTTAACCATAACAACCTTGAGTGACCTAAACCAGTCGTCCATTCTTCCTCTGGACCATCGAAGGAGCACAAAGCGACAGGGAGCGTGTAGAGTCCAGAACCCTGCTTCTTTAGACTCCGAGACCGGAAGGAAGTGCAGCGGTCTGCTCCTTCACAACACATCCAAATACCAATTATGAAAAAGTAAGATAAACGAATTCCTCTAGAAGTCATGGCGACACAAAACCCTAAAAACCATCAAAGACGGAGTTAACTTACCTCCCAGAAGCGGACCCGGCGGGAGCGTCCAGCCGCAGGAGCGATTTTCTCCTCTTTCCTCTACGCGCATGCGCAGGCGCGTCCGTCCGGGTAAGGAGCTCCCGCTGTGCCAACACTTTCCTGAAGGGTTTCACTTCTATGGAGCTACACTGCACAGAGCATAGATTAAAAATAGAAAGTAAAACTCTAAAACTATGTTTACAATTGTTTTGTAACATCAACTGGGGCTTAACGATGAATTGATTAATCAATTTGTATGATCCAACCAGATCAATGAGACAGAATCCAATCGAACTACATCATTATAAAATTATGAAAGGGTTAAAGAAGGTAGAGGATGAGGGAGAAGTGGGAGCAACAAGTTGCTTGATATTTACTTTCATCACTGTCAGGTCACCTGACTCAGGTGTAGATGTTAGTTCAGAGGGCGAGTCCTGTCCACACACAAATGACACACAAATATTATAAACAATATTGTGCAATCCTACTCACTATAGAGCGTTCACCATTTTCTACTGCTTTCTGAATCTACGGTACAATACCAAAATCCAGGGCACCAGAAATTTCCCAGAAGTCTTTGATTCTCACTACATTAGCAAATATTGACCACAATGCATTGCGGTCAAACAATTTTTGCAAAAAACAAAAAAAACAAAACATGTTTAAATGTAATTGTTGAACAAACTATCTACATTTTCATCAGCAGAACACAATGGAGTCACAAATAGACATCGTGAAATGTTCCTGTTGATTCAATTACAGATATCATATCTGGTGTTTAGAAAAATGAAATTAAAAAAGTGATGAACATGACGTCTGAATTGCTTTTAAAATCCAGGACACTAAATACTGTAGTCCTACACCATATTGTTTTTAGTAGTTAGAGTGGGGATTTTGACATAGTCACACATTCCAAGCCCTTCACACACAAACCTGTCAACACAACTGCAGCTTACACACACAAACACACACACGCTTCTGCATACAAGCACACACATCAAATATCACTCCATTGTGGATCTTATTTCTGCAAAGGTGAGCTGTACCTGTACTCCGGTGAGTACACCTCTGGTTTTACTGTGGTGGATGATGGAAAGAAAAAGAGGAGGAAGTGTCATTTCACCTGACAACGAGACCCCAAACCCACGTCTTAGCTTCATAGTTTTTTATTTAAATAATTAAAACGGGTTGCTCAGATTTCTACAACTTTTTTAGGTTCAGACAATTTTTCAATTTCTGCCATTTTTCTTGAAGTGAACGTCACCTTCTTCAATTGCTAGAATAGTACAAATACTTTCAGCATTTATAGCCATCAACTTCAGTATCTTCAGCCACCACATTCAAAGCGTTCGCATTTGCAATAAAGCAAGTACTGGAATTGATCTGGTTTAGTTTTGCTGAAACTTTCCTGGTCCCTTTAACCCTTGTGCTCTCTGAGGAATGTTTACATTAAAGTCCCTCTACAGCAATTTATTTTCTTTAAATGTTCCCAGTGGGATTTTAATTAGGACTGTGAAGTTTTTAACAAAAATTCCACATCCTAAATGTCTTAAAAAGCCATTTTTCCTGTTGATCTGAAGCCTTCGTTTCCAAAAATCCCTCAGTGTGGGTGTGGCTTATGGTGCTGAGCTGTGTAACCCCGCCCCTTATCCCCCCAGACATGCTAGTGAGACACAGACTTTGATAAGACCATGAAAAAATAAAATCAAACGTTTCCATTCATGCTGCATTGCAGCAGCAGCAGCAGCAGCAGCTCTATCTGGGGTTCAGAACTGATTCCATGATGGTTGTTGAATTCACTTCAACAAGAAATCTCATGAAATGAAATGAAGAATACAGAGAGGGTCTAATCACACGTCAGTTTGTAAATGTATGCAGTGGTGATGTTTTTAGATGCAGATGAAGGGTTACGTTCAGGAGAACGGTTCTGGTGTCCGGTTAAACCACCCGCTGGATCCTGAGTGGAGCTGCTGTAAACAAAGCAGCGGCGCTCCGTATAGCAGCTCGCTGTGAGCTGCCATCCACCTTATTCCTGGGGCCGCTGATGTAAAACGGGTTACAGGTGCAACTTCCAGTACAGCAACCGGAAGTCACACAGCGCTATTGGTTTCCATTGAAAGTTGGTGGTTTTGTTAACTTTAGCGGTGCATACAAACTTTAGAAGCGTGTTTTACTTAATCCCTCAAAAGTTTCATAAATGTCTTTGTGCAGCTCAGGTTCATGTTGTGCAGCTCGTGGTTGTTCTAACACCCAAACTAAATTAAGGAGCGTTGTGTGGAACATGGACCGCTGACAAAGATGGAGTGCAGCTGTCCTCCTCTGACAGATTTTACCGTCTATCCGGCGAGGATGAGGGTCAGAAGGAAGTGGATGGAAAATGTAAATCTTAAGAATCCACATAAGACTTTATATGTATGTTCGTTTCATTTTGTGGATAAAGAACCATGGAGGAAAATCCGTATCCAACATTCTGGTTGTGTTCCTCCATACCACCAGAGAAGAAGAGACTCCGGGTACTGCAGAGACCTGACAGCAGTGTCACAGAACAGGAAGATATTTCTGTGGAATTGCTGCATCTCCTGGTATCAGATATTCAAAAATGACCCATGTTTAAACCACAGCTGACTTTAACCATGAAACGGGCTAAAGCTACACCGTGATGCAACCCTCATTGGCTCTGGCAGCATGTAAACACAAACACATGAAGCCATCAGGTTACAATAGATCAGCACTGTGTGCTAACTCCAGCAGAAATAATCATGTATGAAGGTATTGATATGTCTCTGAGCTTTAAGATTGTTCAGAGCTTCAACATCTGCAGCAACTGAACTGAGAAAGTAGCTAAAAATGCTACTATGTGTTATGTTTGGACATTTTTTAAGGTCATCCTTCAATTTTAGCAGCACTGGAATTGTTACGTCTCCTCTTTAAAGACATGACAGCTGGTGTTCCTACATTTATATGTAGTTATAGATCCAATACAAGAGGAACTGCACTGTCGGCTCTGCAGTTGTAATGTAAATAAATGATAGTTCTACCGTCTACAGGAAGTATCACCATAATTCATGCAAAGGCTCGTGGGGCCTAGCAATAAGGTGGATAAGGAGCGCCGCTGCTGCTGCCGCAGCTCGCCACTCCGAGGTGGATCAAACGTAGAGAGCAGATTTGTGACAGCTGATGGTATTTTATTTTCAGTTTCTTTTTAAATACGTGAGGCCAACTTTATAAAAAAAAAGTCTGATTTTGGATGCTATTAAAATAAGAGCAGATAATGCAATCACCTCCATCCTGCTGAAAAATGTCTGTTTTTCAGTACATGACTGAATTATTATTGATGTTGCTGTGATCAATAAATCCAATCCATGTTTTCCTCAGATTCCTTTAGAAAATAATGAAAGCCAACATCAGTATGGTCTTTCACTGAATTCCAATCCTTTACAGCACAGAAGTGGAATGTTAGATCATCTTCTCCTCTACAGCTGCATCCGGATTAGCTAGATGCTGTGATGTATGAAAGTTTCAGGAATCCAAACAGAGTTTTTCTTTGGCCCTTTGATTGTCAGCGACTTAGAAGGAGAAATACTCAGAAATGCAAACATGAAATGATTTCTTATATTTGTTCTCTTTCCTAGAGAAAAGTGGCACACATACATGTTAAACACTCAAAAAACATGATTTTCATTGGAGAGAGACTTTAAGGAGGGGTCATCTGGACCCCACAAGACAGCGTGCTGAAGTTTATTTTTCTAATGAGTTTTGATTTTCACTGGTGTCTCTGGCAGACGTAAAATCCTGTCCACCTTCATCCACATTTGTCAGAGGATGGATAACACGTCAATATAAGGCTTGGGTCATCTGGACCCCATAAGAGATGGGGTGTGTATCTCATTCCTTGCTCTGCAGGAGAATCTGAATCTGACTTGAACTGACTTTCATTAGGATTTAATTGTAAACAAATCCTGTAGTTTTGTTTTAATTTAACAAAAAAAAAGAAACAACTTTCACAACTTTGTTTTATTGAATCTTCATGATCTCATAAATATTTGTAGCCTGTCTAGACAGGCTGACTTTGGGCTTGTCCTCCTTTAAGATGTGGTAGATGAATACAGTCAAATAAAACAATACAACTGTCATAAAAACTGACATTTTTCAAACATAAATGTATGCCGTTTATTAGCAGGGTTTTAATAATGGCTGTACATTATGCAGAGCAGTTTGGCGTTTTAGGAAAAATCTGTTGCAATAAATCTATATTTTCAAGTTTGATGTCTTTGTTTTGTTTGTCTTGGAAGTGGAAGGTTGTTTCTGTCTCTTAGTTATGTCTTGTCTTTGTACATTAGGAGCTCCATGTGTGCAAATGTGAGAATAAGTCTTGGCCACACTCAAATCAGAACTTCTTTCAAGATGATCCACAGCAGAATTTCAGCATCCAGATGGTCTGAAACACAGAAGTTCCTCCTCTCAATCATTCTATCCACGACAGTTCATCAACTCATTTAAAGAGATTTTTTTTTTTTGTTCTTTAAATGTTCAGGGTGTAGCCCACCTTCACCCCACAACAGCAGGGACAGGATTCAGAAGATGGATGGAGGGATTTCTTTCAGTTATTGCTTGATGGTCATTTCATTCAGAACGGCGGGAGCATTAAAAGGCAATCCACATGTCAGTGTTAAGTCATTAGTGCACTTTACATTTTCTAACAGGGGGTGTATTTCCTGGGCTGGAAAGGAAAGAACATTGTCTGTGAAAAAAAACGCTTGAACAATCTTCCAGAAAGTCTGAAAATAAAACTTAAACGCTCTGTGAAGGCCTAAAACCATCTCACTTTGTGGAAAAATGTTTTACTGACTCATTTTTCCATCCACGTTTGTTGTAGGGAGAAATAGACAAGTAACACAAATGACAGAAATCACATTAAAGTGAAGGATTTGTGAAAAACATTTGACAAGCCTGTCTCTGTTTGTAACATGGATTTGCTACTATACAAGAAAGATCCCAACAGTTTCCCAGCTAGAAGTCCACACAGCGGCCCCGCCTCTCCCAGTCTCCATAGCGGGTGGGCTCTGGGCCTCGAGGACCACCTTTCTCTTTTGTTGTGGGGTTTATGTCATCAGGAAACTCTGAAAAAAAACCAGCAAAAACAGTTTTCATGCCTTAAATTTGGATGGAGCGAGCGTCGTAAAGACACGGAGAATCCAATAAACACGGCTTCTCTTGATCAAAGATTGCACTATTTTTATGATTCACTGTTTCGAGTTTCAGTGTTTTAAGTTTTAAAAAGTTATGTTTTAATGTTTGTACTGTCTTAGTGTTTTCTTGGGTCTGTTGTAACCTGACTGTGCTGCCTTCTGGCCGGGAGCAAAAGACAGTTTTAATCTCAATGCTTATAACAACAAAAAAGAATAAATGGTAACCACCTGCCCACACTGAAAGCTGTGCTCGGAGCATGACTTACAGAAAAATGATTGGTTGTTGTAACTCACAGCTCGAGAACCTGAGTCAGTAACTGAATGATAGAAGTAACAGAAAAAGTACTATAAAAGTCTTACTTTGTCAACTTTGGGATAATTAAAAAAAAAAATCCCTTTTCACAAGTACACTGAAATGAATAAAACAAACACATACTTACATATAAGCTTCAATTCTGATGACAGTGTAATCAGCAAAAGTAATCCATAAATAACTAAATTTGTAGTAATAACAACGACTGTGGTGGAAATGAGGTCATTCAAGCATCAAATTTCTAGACATGTGATCTTTGATACATCTGTATTTCCTTCTGGATGTCACCACAGCCTTGACTCCTGGTCATAATGGATTCTCTCCACAAAAAAAAAAAGAAACATTCCTGCATTTAATCGGAATGAATCTGAAAGAACATCTTCATCTTGAATGTGTTCATTTTCCTGGAGCTGCTTCAGACGCTTCTGCTTCTTCCACTTGTTTGGTGTTTGTGTGAGACGTTTATGGCTACGTGTGTAAAACGGCGATGGCTCTGATTGGCTACCATGAAACATGACTTTGGCCTCAGCCAATCATTGATTCTTCTGTTGTAAACCTGCTGCTCTGACAGAAAGGCATGTTATAGCGTGTGGTGTGTTTGGTTTGCAGAGTAGTGGAACTGTGTTCCCATTCAATAACAGTCATTACAGGAATTAGATTCCTCCATTACTGGGAACATAACATGACTGAGGCTCTAACTTCTGAACTCTGCTGGAAGCAGCAAGAACTGAATGAAAGGTTTGGTTTTGAAACAAACACTTGAATGATCATTTCCACAAACATAACCATGTTGGAAACAGTAGCTGATGACTATTGAATAAGAATCAACATATGCCTGAACACAGAGTGAACAAAGACAGGCCCATAGATGAGTCGGTCTGGTGTGCTTCCTTCTCCAACATCAGCAGTAACTGAACTTGGAACCAGAAAAATGCTTAAAAATTCCCCAAAACATTTCTCCTGAACTTCTGGAGTCTTTCTTCAAAAGTTGTAAATGTCGAGGCTGAATCATGTAAAACCCACTGGATTATGAATGTGAGGTCACTGGGATTCACATGTGTTGGTTTTAATGCAACCATAAGGGGTCTGGATGTCTGGATGACTGCAGAAGGTCGTGTCCTCACTTTCTAGAACATCTTTGTTTTTCCCTTCAGGGACGTCGAAGCGTCCTTGTGGGGTTTTGGCCTTCCTCAGCGGCTCCTTGTCCGTCGCCGCTCCGCTGGCCGCCCGTGTGCATCCTCAAGGGAGAATAAAAACATTTGTAAACCCAAAAACTCCAAACTCCGTCAGGCAGCTTGTGGTGTCTAAGAAAAGGAATCAGCTTAAAGACAAAAACATTTGTTCCTCTATAAAAATGAATTCAGTTCTAATCTGCCATTTCCAACAAATGAACAAAAGAGATTTAAAAGAAAATGACAAGGATAGGTTAAGTTTTTAATTTTATTATGGATTAATGTGCCACAGTTAAACCAGCTCATTTTAGTATAGACAAACCAGGTTTTACACTCTTCTCAAACACAAATCAACAAATAGAGCAAATACCATGAATCCGTTCTGAGATCATATTTCAAGGAAACCAACAGCAATTATAAAAAAGAATAAATATTATTAGGTTGGTTTCAGTATAACAACACGGGATCTATGACTATTCCAGTTTATTTTCGTTTTTATTTTACCCACAATGACCGTATTATTTTTTTTTTTATACTCAATTTTTATTAAGTTTTTTTTTTTCTTATCAGGACAAATAAACAGGCAGACAGTAAACACAAACATTTAGAGCAAACAGATCTAGGGAAAAAAAAAAAAAAAAAAAAAAAAAAAAAGGTACATATTTTATGTGAGGTTCTTCATGTTGGCTAGAGACAAAAATTAATTGTTTACTAAGCTTAACAATTATTGGATAGCTGTTGACCTTGATATGACAGCTTTTCTAATTACCTTGGTCCATATTTAAGATCCAATGTTTCCAAAGTTCTGTATATTTTTTTGTTGCTGTTCTTAAAGAGAAGGTCATTCTCTCCATGTCCTGAATGTCTCTGATGATGGATGTCCATTCCAGCTGTGTTGGCGGGTCCTTGCATTTCCATTTGCGGGTAATAGCTTTCTTTGCTCCCGCTAGCATTATTAGTGTAAGATATTTCTGTGATTTGTGTAAATTTTGAGGCAGATTGCTCAGGTATATTCCAGTAAAGTCTGTTGGTAAATCCAGTCCAGTGATGTTCTTAATTTTTTCGATTATTTCCGACCAAAAGGGTTTGATCTTCTCACAGCTCCAGAAGATATGAAAATGACTGGCATCAGTGGTGCCACATTCCCGCCAACATTGAGAGACACCTTGTTGTTTAGCATACTTATTCTGTGTGTTAGGTGTAATAAAAAAACGTACATTGTTTTTCCACATGAATTCTCTCCAAAACATTGAACAAGAGGTAATCATTGCATTTTTACAAATGTTAAACCAATCCTCATCCGAAATTAACACTTCCGCTTCTTTTTCCCATCTGACCTTAATGTACAAAGTAGAAATGTTTCTAATTGATTGTAAGTTTGAGTACAGTTTAGATATTTGTTTTTAATGTTTTACCTTTACTTGAGTCGATTAATATTCTGAGAAAGCCGTTTTTTTTCCAATTCCTCGGTAGGAAGTTTAATGTGTCTATTAAAATGTTGCCTCAACTGAAGATATCTAAAAAATCTTGTTTTCTCAAGTCATATAATCTTTGTAGCTGTTGATAACTCTTTAATTCATTTCTTTCAGAAATGTTCCAGTAACTTGTAATACCCTTATTGATCCATTGTTTAAAACCGGCTCCTATGTTTGCTGGTGCAAACTCTGAGTCGTAGGTTGGCCATTTCAAGATTCTTATACTCCTCTCGATGTTTTTATTTTTAAGTACTTTTAGCCAAGTTTCTAATGGAACCGTAATCCAGGTGGGTAACCTTTTTGTTTTTAATGTTTTCTAATGAGGGAGTGATCCCCCAATAGTGATTGAAGAGGTATTTTAAAGAAGGATTGGTCCATTGCTTTCCATTTGGATTTGTTGCTTGGGTCGCACCAGCCGATCAGCCATCTTAGCTGTGCAGCTTTATGATAGTTCTCAAGACACGGTATGTTTAATCCGCCTTCTTCTTTTCTAATTTGTAAGGTTTGAAACCTTATTCTTGGTTTTAGTTTTCCCCAGATGAATTTTGATATCATTTTATTCCAATCGTTAAACTGCTTTTGTGGTATATGTAAAGGCAAGGCCTGAAACACGTATAGGAGTCTTGGCAGCAGATTCATTTTTATTATATCTATCCGATTATAGAGACTCGTTGGCACTAAGGACCAGCGTTGTATGTCGACTTTAATCTGTGACGTCAATGTGTTATAATTTAATTCAAATAATTTTTTAAGATCTTTTGGAATATGAATACCTAAATATTTAATAGTGCTATTTCTCCAGTTAAACTGTGACATTTCTTGGATTTCCTTTGATGTTGATAGTTAAAGGAGATAATTTGTGTTTTTGAAGATTCAATTATATCCAGAATATATACCGAATACTCGGAGTAATGTTAGAAGGTTGGGGAGACTGACATCAGGGTTAGACAGAGTCAGAAGAATGTCATCTGCGTATAGTCCTATTTTAAACATTGTATCCCCTATGGTGATGCCAAAAATGTTTTTGTGTTCTCTAATAGCCTGCGCCAGTGGTTCAATAAAGAGTGTAAAAAGGGTTGGGCTAAGAGGACAGCCTTGACGACAACCCTTTCCAATATTACTGTATCTGATAAATCACCGTTAATTTTTATTCTGGCAGATGGTAGTTTATACAAGGACTTTAAACAATTTACAATTTGCTGGTCAAAACCAAATTTTTTTAAAACTAGATAAAGGTAATTCCAGCCAACTGAGTCAAACGCCTTTTCTGCGTCGAGACTGACTGCTACTGACTCTATACTTTTCATCCTATCCATGACATGGAGAGCACGTTTCATGTTATCATAGGTTTGTCTATTGTAAATGAATCCGGTTTGGTCCGTATCGGTTAATTTCTGGGATAATATGTTCAGCCTTTTAGACATTATAGTTGCAAATAATCTATAGTCAATATTCAAAACCGATATTGGTCTATAGGAACTGCATATTGTTTTATCTTTGCCCTGTTTGGAATGACTGAGATCACGGCTCGTCTCCATGACGGGGGTATGTCCCCAGCAGAAAGGACATAATTAAAACATTTTTTTAAGTTGTGGCATTAGTAAGTTTCGATAACTTTTGTACCACTCTGCTGGGTAGCCATCCTCACCTGCCATTTTATTTGTTTTTAATTTTGAAATCGCGTTGTGAATTCCTCCTCGGTAATACACTGAGTTAATGTTTTATTTTGTTCTGTGTCTATTGATGGTAGGTCTAAGGAGGAAAGAAATCTTTCACGGCTGATTCATCCATTACTTGTGACTGTTTGTAGAGCTGAGAATAGTATATTTCAAAGGATGTCTTTATGTCTTTCAGATTATGATAAGTTTTTTATCGATTGGGTTTGTTATTTTCTGTATAAATGTATCCATTTGCTGCTTTCGTATCTTCCAGGCGAGAAATTTTTTAGACTTTGAGCCGTTTTCATAATAAGTTTGTTTAATAAATTTTAATCTCTTTTCAATTTGATATTCCTGTGTTTTATTCAACTCTTGTTGCATTTCTTTAATTTTTAATAGTAACTTGGGTCATTGGTCTCCAAATGTCTTTCTTCCAAGACTTTTAAGTTATTATTCAGATCCTTAATAATGCGTTCTCGTTCCCTTTTCTTGTGTACTGTCCAAGTTATTAATTTACCTCTAAGAACAGCCTTTGCTGTGTCCCACAATATACTAGGTGAAATATCATCGCTTTCATTGCACCAAATAATTCTTTAAATTCTTTTTCTACGAAATCCGAAAATTTTTCATCATTCAAAAGGCCCGTATTGAGCCTCCATAATGTTTCTCTGCGTTCACAGTCTAAATGAAATGTTAGATACACTCCTGCATGGTCAGAAATGTCTCTCACACCTATATCACAGGTCTCAATTCTGTGTCTTTCTGCATATGAGATAAAAAAATAATCTAGTCTGGAGTATGTTTTATGTGGATGGGAGAAAAAGGTGTATTTTTTCTTTCTCTATGGATGAAATCTCCATACATCTATCAATCCATTCCTTAAGTAATTTTCTAACGTGTATTGCTTCTGACTGTTTCTGACTTTTAAATTTACTTGAACTATCCAAAGAGAGTTCAAATGTATATTCCAGTCTCCCCACAAATGAGAACACCTGAATTCTGTTGCGATAAGATCGAAGACTTTACTAATAAAATGTTTCTCTCTACCAGGCGGTCGGTATACGTTTAGCAGTGTAATTTCTTTATGATCTATGAAACCTTTTACCAGTACGTAACATCCTTCTTTGTCTTTATTTGTGATAAAAATTGGAAATTTATTTTATTTGAAATCAAAATCGCGACTCCTCTGGAATTTCCCTTTGAGTATGAAGAGTAATAAAGATTCTTAAACCCCTTATTTCGTAATTTTTCATGTTCTGCCCCTGACAGGTGTGTTTCCTGCCAAGAAGATGATATCCAGTTTTTCTCGTTTTACTTTAGCAATCGCTTTACTTCTTTTAATAGGGTATTCAAACCATTTACATTATGGGTGATCATTTTATATATTTTGCTTAACTTCTTCATTTCTGTAAAATTGTACGTGCTCATAGCCGTTTAAATGCTCTAACAAACAAAAATTGGTCTGCCAAAAAAAATAATAACATCATATAAACAGAAAAAGACATTTGACTTCCAAGTCTTAGGTGTGAATTCACCTTTAGAGTTGGAGGGGTGGGGGCCTGAGGCACCAGGGGACCCCTCTCTGTGCTGCACGGCATCTCCATCTCCTATCCACCATAGCAGCGTGTGGGAGGTCAGAGTGTGGAAAGCTCCAGAAACGGCGTTATTCCGTTTGATATCTCTCTT